>CM021101.1:639536917-640079022 GCA_007115665.2 Sequoiadendron giganteum | reverse complement strand
CCCTCTCCTCGTCGGCTAATCTCCAGCAACACCTCCCTCCACACCACCACTCTCAGATCCCTCATCATCCTATCTCTCATCCTCCTGTCCCTCCTCCTCCTATCCACCCTGCTCCGCCTCCTCCCCCTGCTCATCCCCTGATGCCCCCTCCAGGGCCCCCACAACCAGCATCTCTGGTGTCACCCTACCCCATCGATGATTGCGAAACCACCGACCATACCGATCTGTCACTCCCGCATCCTCCGGACCCTGCCACCTCCCTGGATAGGGCACTCCACCTGCCATCATCCATGACACCCTCACATCTATCACTACCAATGCCGCCCCCCAAGGTACCTCCCGGGTAAGCCGACGAAACATCACAGGCGCTCCTGGAATGTCCTGCACCAGTCCAAACTGTCGCCCCACTCGGTCGGGACGATGTAGCTCCACTATGTACCTAAGACTCCCAATCAAGTAACATCTACATAGAAAGAACCCTCGCTGTCTCTCCTCCTCAGTCCTCCATCCTCTAAACTGCCGAAACATATATGGTCGCCATATAATATCCTCTCTTTGTAAATCATCAAATGCCCTCCTCCACCGCTCCACCTCTCCCTGTGTCTCATACCGCAGGATACAACCCCTAGCTGCCCCGTACTGCCATGCCACTAGCTCTTTGTCATCCAAATCCCCTCCCCTGATCACTAAGGGCCTCGTCACCGTGATGTGTGTCCATCCCCATACCTACAGTAGCGTCCGGTGTGTCAAGCTCTGCCCTCCCCGATAGCAAATCACGTGCATATCTCGATATAACTAAGCCAATACGCATGACCCCCACGAGAACTGCCCCTCCCCCCACTCAACAATATGTCGAATCACCCCCATATACCGTAAGCTGCAGAACCGTCTACTCTGATTTGCCAACAGAATCCCACTGACCAAACAACATAGAAACAGTGGTAATGCCGACACTCCCAGATCTAGGCATCTGTCCACATCCAACCCCCCCTCTGTATCGGCAGGTCATCATGCCCAAACAACACCAGAATGGTCTCATCCAACCGCTCTCCTCTCACCTCCTCTTCACACACTAACCGTCCCGCTATCGGTAGCCTCAGGATACGCCACACATCCTCCAATGTAACCGTCATCTCTCCAGTCGGCAAATGGAACATCGACGGAGCCGAGCTCCACCTCTATATCAGGGCGGTCAGCATCGCCCAATGCGCCCTCATCTCTGGAAACTGCACCAAGTGCAATAGCCCCGCCCGCTCCAGGGCTGCATGGTCCGCTCCATTCATCGCCTCAATCGACGATGCCAACGCCTCTGGTCTTCGCTCATGAGTCCGCACTCTGCCAAAATCCTGCACAAAAAATTTCATCCCCCCTATCAGAAACTTCTTTTTGTCTTCAAAATTTCCTCTCCTCTCTCTTTTTTTTTCTTTTCTCTCCCTCCCCTTTTTCCGGTTTCCTCCTTGTGAGGTGAAGCGATGCATTTCTAGAAGCCCGAACCCATACGTATCGGGCTGACCCGCGCTATGATGGATCATGCCAGCGAGGCGACTTCATACGGGTTCTTCCTGGCCAGGCGACCTTGCCGTAGTAGAAGCGGTCAGCCGCGGCGGCTCCACCCGTGGAGTGGCGGGCATTCCGCCGAGGTGGCAGAGTGACCCGCCAGTAGAGTATTGTAGGCGACCTGGCAGGGTAATACGAGCCACCCGCTTTACTTACGGTGGCCAGAAGGCGCAGCATGACGACGGTGGGGCGGACTCGCCCAGCATTGGGGCGACTCCGCCCCAGCCAGGGGGCGAATTCGCCCCGCGGCGAGTGGCTCCGCCCCGGCCCTCAGGGCGTATTCGCCCTTTGGTGGCCTATTTTACCAAAACGTTCATTTTTTTTTTTAAAATCAACTATTTTTAAATTCTATCTTCTACCCATTTTTTTCTTTTTTCCCGTCCACAAAACCCATATTCTACTTTTTTAGTAATGTATTTGACAATGCGTTAAAATTTCAATTTAATGCATGGGTGGTTTTGTCACTTACCTGGCGGGGCCCCTCCTACTGTCGGTACGCCCGTCGAACCTCATCTATCCGGTGGACAATCTCGGTGTCATTATCTCCTGGCATTTTCATGTCTTTCTCCTCGTTCTTTCTCTTCTTCATAGTTTAAGCCAAAATCCCATCTATTTATTGGTGTAGCAGGTCGGACCTTTGAAGCCATCTGAAACTCATGTGTAGAGATGAAATGTATGCCATGGGATTTTCATGGGTACAATAGCTTGGCTAACCCGTATAAGTGATGTCGTGGAGGGGAGCCAGTGGGTTCAAGCTACTAGTCATCTGCCTTGAATATGCGTAGCTGGGGAAACCCAATTGATTTAAATAGATTTATACACATCGAAACTAAAAACACTTTGTCTTCTATGATTGTATTCTTTATTTTCCAAAACTTGATCATAAAACTAAGTCAGTCATAAATTTTTCATCAGAAAAACACAACTGTAAACTGAGTTGCAACTGTCAAATTTAGAACCACATGTGTCTTTATGATTCGCAACTGTTAAACAAAAAACCACATGTGTCTTTAACCAAATTCAATTTTTACGGAGTTTAGATTTTGAGTCGCATCTCCTTACTGAGTCACAACTGATTTATGAGTTGCATCTGTCATAGATTAAACTGCATCTATCTGCAAAGTCACATTTGTCTGTCAACATTCAAAACTAGGTTTTATTAGTTAATCACATCTGAAAGTTGCAACACATCTATCAATTTCATCAACACATCTGGAATGAGAGCCGAAATTGACTATCAACAAAAATCTTGAAAACTATAAACACTGTCTGAAACCAAACCATCATTTTCACCTCTGTTTCTTACGGTCAACCTTGAACAGAAATTGGAAACTTGCTCAAAAACCTTGCATTTTCCGCATATTGGACAAATTTCATGTTTTGACATTCTGAGTCATTGAACCTAGTCACTTTTGTCATACTAGTGAATCCTTCCAACTCATCAATCTAGTTTGGAAATTCACCCTATCATTTTGTCCTTGTCCTACATCAGGTTCCTTGACAAAGTTAAGTCGTAGCCTTAATTAATCCATAGGTGGTAGATATTATCCTCTTACAATCATTTACTATTGTAGACATCCAAATTTGATCACTCTCATATGATCAAAATCGTCTACTTTATTCATCTATTTCATTAATAGTGATTAAATAATTTATTTAATCATTATTTAATTTTCTGCCTAAGGTTCCTAAAGTATCTAATTAAATAAATTAAATACTTTACCTTACCCCCTTGTCTTCTCTAAATTAAATAAACATGACAAATTATTTAATTTAGTCATTTAACCCATTTGAATTAAAATCAATTTTTAATTCTCCTTTTTTCTCTCTCCTTGTCACATTCTCCATAACCCTCTTCTAATCTAGATTAAATTAATTAATCTATGATTAGGATGTGCACCACTTAATCTTGATTAAGTTTCACATCCTCCATAATCTCCCACTTGCCTCTAATCCATCATTAATTAGCTTAATCAGGTGTTTGCACAACCTTAATCAGAATCATTAGCCACTTTTGGCTTACCTTTTCTGGTCAACCTTCCCACTTACCATTTTTGGTATGGACTCCCTTCCCCATGTGAATTTTTAATTCACATTTATTCAACCAAGGATCCTCTCTTCCCCATGTGAATTTTTAATTCACTTTTGTCCTTCCAAGGTCTTTCCCATCCCCATGCAAGATTCTAGAAGCCTTGCCTTGTCACTTCACATGTGCCAAGGGCTTCTAGAACCTTGGACTTGTCACATCTCCCACATGTGACAAATCTCCAGCTTTTTGGAGATCTCCTTTTATCCAATGAATCTTCCATTAAATGTAAATTTTTAATTTACATTTATTCTTCCCACACATTTCCCCTTTTCCCATGGAGATTTTTGAGGAATTCTAAAATTCCTCAAAAGTCTCTTTCATCCTCATTTGGGGACAAGAAGTTCCTTTTTGAGGAAATCTTCTCATCCCCAAGGTACCTCAAAGGTACTTGTCCTTCATCCACCTCATGTACTTCCCTTCCACCTCTTGTCCTTCTCTTCCACCTCATTTCCACATCACTCCACCCTAAGACATCTCACCTTCCACATGTCAAGATGTGAGGGCTTGTGAGTCCTCAACTCACCATAGCCCTTCATCTTGATCTTTGTTGGATCAATCCCAACCGTTGAATTCTCTAGAGAATTCAATTTGGCCTATAAATACCCCTTCAATTCCTTCATTTTAGAGGATCAAGTCTTTTGCAAATAAACTCTTGCAAAATTGTCATTCAATCTCTCATCTATTTTAGCATCCATATTGCATCAATTCATCTTGCATCCACTTCATTTCATTGCCATCCAAGGAGCACACAAGACTTCAACATCAAGGGCCAACCAAGGAAGCAACAACATGAAGGTATAACAAAAATTTACTTGTTCATCTTGCTTTCATATTGTTCATTTTCTTAGGCTAATCATTGAGGTGCCCTATTATCTTGTTGTTTCTCTTTATTGCACTATTAGTTTTACCTAACATCTCACATTTTAGGAAGCAACATTTTATTAGGATCACAACTATCATAGCCTACTTAAAACTTTGCATACTGTCATCCTAGAATAGCATCATTTTAGACATCCTTTATTTACGAAGAAAATACCAAAAAAAATAGTAGCATTCATACCTTATATCTAGAATATCCCAAAAAAATAGATTAGCACATATCATTTCTTAGACGTAGTTTTGCATCCCCATTTTGAGCAAAATTTTCATGGTTGAAACAAGGTCTGGAAAGAAACAAAAAGAGATGGAAAATTCAGGGGAATTTGTCAATCCATTTGGAAAGCAACCATCAGGAAAAGAGAGACCACATAAAACTTTGCTTGAAAAACACGTCACTAGAGACACACATGGAAATCATTTTTCTGAAGAGATAGATGCTGCTGTATAGGATCGTGAGTTTGCATCCTTTATGGATGAGTGTTTGGAAAATGATCCCCAGTAGTATCTAGCAAAGTCGCTAGTAGAAGGTGCCACACTACCACCAAGATTTGACGTTCACACAATTGCTTTAAAAACATCTACCCAACCAATTCAAACTGTGACATCAAGTGTCTTTGTTCCTCAAATTACCACATCAATACCAACTAGCATACCTACTCAAACATTATCAATTGTAAACACAACCCCATTCAACATAACACAAGGTTTACATTTTACTGTGGGAGCAACTTCATCAAATCCCTTTGGTATGAACACTACTGGTAAAAGATCCAAAGTTGGCACGAACACAACTATACCTCATACCAACACTAGTACTACCATTCCTCAAATAGGGGCTACATAGACAGGAAATATCCCTATACCAAATTAAAACATTTAGACAGGGAATATTCCTATACCAAATCAGAACGTTCAGACAGGATATATCCCTACACCATCATAGAATATTCAACCAAGATATATAGCCTCGCCAAATCGAAATCTATCACAGAATATTGCATTTCAGAACACTTACATCGATCCTAATAATGCTACCAACATGTCATTGACATATGTAGATTTTCTCCAAAATCAAATGCAAATTCTCCATCAACAAATGGACAATATGTCCATGTCAGGCAAACGAACTATCTCAATGCAAGGTTTATGTCCATGTCCTTTTGACTAAGCGATATACATGGCACCCTTCCCACATGAATACATTATACAAAATTTACCTAAGTATAATGGGAAGAGGAACCCTCTTGAAGAAATCTGATAATTTTCCACAAAATTCATGGACATCTCGTATGACCCCACATAGTTAATGAGACTATTTCCACGAACCCTTGTCGAGATAGCATTGGAATGGTTCTCTAAACTACCATATGGTATAAGATCATGGGGCGAATCAGATGAGAAGTTTTTCAAACAATTTTCCTTCAACACAAACAATGAAATCATGATAGCTACCTTGTGTCACACCATGCAAGAAGACGAGGAAAACTTCACCACCTTTTTCTAGAGATGGAGAAGTTTAGCTAGTCTATGTCTAGTTGAGATACCAGAGAAACAAAAAGTCACAATATTCCTAGAAAATCTTCATCTGAAACTGAGAAGTGACTTAAGAGTACATTGTTGTACCTCTTTCCTGGACTTGGTGCAAAAGGGCATTATCCTCAAAAAATGCCTTATTGACAAAGGAGAAATTAAGACACTAGGTAGAAATCCAGTTGTTCAACACCAAAATGCTCCCAACGATAGAATTTTTTTTTGGTCTAGAAACAAAAATGTAACCAATGACAGTGTTGTTTATGCTAAGAATCTACATGTAGGACCTGTCATCTCACTTAGAGGTTACAATCCCTCTCATGTCATGCCGAACAGTGCTGATCAAATCACCAACTTTGTCCAAAATTCACAACAACAACGACCATGGAGGAGATTTCCTAAATGTGAGTTTACCCCTTTGGGGAACCCAATCAAGATAGTTTACAAACAACTGATGAAACATAATCTCATACAACCTCTGGAACCCAAACAATATGATCCTAGATAGTTGAAACCATCATGGTGGGATGATAATGCCTATTGTGAATACCATCAAGCAAAGGGGCATAACCTACAACAATGTCGACAACTAAAAAACATCATACAAGACTTTGTTGAAGATGGAACTATAGAAGTCAATGGGAAAAAACCTACCAAAAATAGTGATCATAAGGTCTTCACAGATCCATTACATGAACATGTGAAAGGAAAGGCCTCCAGTTTAGGAACTAAGACTAATACCTCAGCCAATTATGCAAATACCAAGTATGACTATGGCAAAGGTACAATCATAAATCACCTCCAAGCTACAAATGAAAATATCCATACCATCACCATAAAGAAGCATCCTGAATGTGTTGCCAATACACTTAGAACTAAGATAACTCTTCTAGGTACTTCATCAGACCCACCACCATAGTCTTCCAGGCCTAAGTATAACTTACTTGAGCAGTTGGGGAAGACTCCAACATAGATATCCATCTTGGAACTGTTGACCTTATCACGAGACCATCGAGCCATTCTCGACAGAGCCTTACAGAACACAACTATCCCTACCAACTTAGATGTCAATTACTTCAAAGAAATGGTAGGATAATTAACCAATTCCAATAATGCCATTTTCTCAACAAGATTATTCAACTGAGAATACTGATCATAATGACCCATTACACCTTGAAGTCCTAATCCATCAAACCAAAGTTGGACGAGTCTTGGTAGATAGAGGAGCAGGGTTGAACCTATGTACCTTAAAGTTGGTTAAGGCATTAGGATTCTTAGAAGCATGTGTGGATACCGCTAAGAGTATCACCATTAAGGCTTATGATGATGAGGAAAGATCATCCAAAGGAGTTGTCACACTCCCTATCAGAATCAGCCCAACAGTCATGGACACAAGTTTCCAAGTCTTGGATCTCACCCTTCATTATAACCTTTTGTTGGGTAGACCTTGGATACAAGCTATGAAAGCCATACCTTCCACATACCATCAATGTCTTAAATTCCTGTATAATGGAACAAAGATCACAATTGATGGTGATCCAGATCTTTTCTAATACTGCACAAGCCTACGAGAAATACCACAAAGATAGGTGCCAGTCAATCAAGAGGCTTCATCCTCCACCTTATCCCTGTACATTGATCCATCAACTCTTACCAAGTCAATTACATTACATCGACCATCCAGTCCTAAGGTCGAGATCCAAGATAAGGGTTGTGGAGAATATAGCATGAACGCATCCTATTGTGTCATTCAAATGGTTCCTCCTAAGTCATATGGTCTACCCACAACTGATAGGAGACAATCAGTAGTCACATTCCATGTCCCTCCTACAATGACATTGATAAAATGGGGAGAGTTAAGCAAAGAAGCTACAAACCAAGAAGATGTCACCTCTTGGTTGTATCATGAAGACAATGAATACCCTCCATCGTCTATTCAAATATCTAAAGATAACTATGGAAAAGGCTTCACAATAATGCAAAGAGAAGGATATGATGTACATAGTGGCTTAGGACTACATCAAAAATGGAAGGACTAAACCAATCATTGTCTCACCATGACCAAAAGGCCTAGGGCTAGGGTTTCAACCACTTAGAATTGGCTTTCCTAGTAATTCGTCACCATTCCAAGAGCAAGTAAGTTCTTATGAAGACATCGAGATATCTCATGAACCACTTGACCTAGTTTATGATGAATCCCCTAACTCAAGCGACTATGAATGGGATTCTCTTTCCTCTACCAGCACCATGAACCTAGATAAGTTATTTGGGGAACTGGATAAAATGATAAAACCCATACCAAATCCATCTAGTCCCTATCCTAAACAATCCTTGTCCAAAGAAGAATGGCTTAAGCATTATTATTGGGAAACCCTTGATCTTGCATCTTGAGCACTTGACAAACCATCTTCTAATGACCTAGCCCTTACAGTACTCCCACATCACAGTTTACCTACCCATAGGAAAAAGAACAAAAAGGAGTTAGTCCAAAAATTTTGTGACCATGTTAACCACTCTATCCTCACTTTGGCAGCCTCCACATTTGATAACTCCGATGATGACATGCCCCTCGTATATCCCCAACTTATCGATTGGGATCAGCAAGGTACACCCATCTTAGACACATTCGAGAATGACGAAGCAATTGCTGAGTTCATGGAACTTCGAGAAGGCATACATATTTTGGGGAGTCTATTCATACCTCTAGTCACAAAAATGAAAACATAAAGAAAAACAATGAAATTGATGAGTCCCTAGGTGAGAACAGAAAGGTACCTTTCGACAAAGAAATAATAAAAATAAAGGACGTATCTGAGGGAGAAAACCTCTCTAAGGCACCCAAGGATGGAGGTTTGAACATTCTCCTAGTTGCTCAGGAAAGATCGCTAATGTTAGTGGAAGAATCAATTGAGATCAACATAAACACAGAAAAGAATCCTAAGGTCTTTTACTTTGCAGCATCTTTGATAGACACAAAGAAACCAGAGTTTTGAGACTTCTTTGCAAGAAGATAGATAAAATTTGCATGGTTATATGCTGACATGTCGGGATTAGATCCAAAATTTATATTACATCATCTACCATTACAACCAGGTGCTAAACCCGTCAAACAAAAGTTAAGAAAAATGCATCCACAGATCGCTCTATTAGTCAAACCAGAACTTAAGAAGCTATTGGATGTTGGATTCGTTAGGTCCATAAAATATGCAAACTAGATTTCTAATTTGGTACTAGTAACCAAACCATCTGGGGGAATCCACATTTGTATTGATTTTAGAGATATCAACAAGGCATGTCCTAAGGATGATTTCCCTTTGCCCAACATTGACATGATAGTGGACCTTATAGCAGGATATTAGATGCTATCCCTCATGGATGGTTTTTCTGGGTATAATTAGATCAAAATTGCAACAAAGGACCAATGCAAGACTGCTTTCAAATGTCCATGGGGAACATACTATTGGAATGTTATACCTTTTGGGCTCAAAAATGTTGGAGCTACATATCAATGTGCAATGACGATGATCTTTCATGACCTTGTACAAACCCTCATGGAAGACTATGTCGACAATCTAATAGCCAAGTTAGTAACAAGAGAAAATCATTTGAAAGTCTTAGACAAGATATTCCAAAGACTAGAAAACTACAAGGTAAGGCTAAATCCGAAGAAATGTGTCTTTGGCATTAAATCAGGAAAGCTTCTAGGATATATCATTTCTAGAAGAGGTATTGAAGTGGACCCTGCGAAAGTAAAAGCAATAATGGAGTTCCTCCACCAACTACTATTGGTCAGCTAAGAACACTACAAGGGAGACTATAGTCTATCAGATGCTTCATAGTACAATTAGCAGACAAGATACATCCATTCCAACACTTGCTAAAGAAGGGGGTACCATTTGCATGGACACCCAAATGTCAAGAGGATTTTCAAAAGATCAAAGACTATTTTCTTACACCATCTGTGTTAATGTTGCCTACAAATAACCAACCTTTGATACTCTATATTTCAACAACTCAATCAACACTAGGAGCCTTACTGGCACAAAATGATGATGAAGGTCATGAAAGAGCAGTATACTATATCAGCCGCACATTGGTGGGATATGAACTAAACTATAGTAACATAAAACATGCTTGTCTTGCGGTAGTCTTTGCTACTCAAAAAATTAGGCACTATATGCTAACTGCCAAACCATGCTGGTTGCCAAAATAGATCCTTTGAAATATCTCCTAAGTAAAGTAGCACTAACAGGCTGATTGGCTAAATGGGTTATGATACTTAGTGAATATGACATCTAGTATGTGGAAAGGAAAGTGATAAAAGGACAAGTAATTGTAGATCAGTTGGCAGATGCACCAATCAAGGATGACCATCCTCTAGTGGCGGATTTTCCTGATGAGTTTATTTTCAAAGTTGACACTAGAACCACATGGAAATTATACTTTGACAGGTCACATACTAATCATGGTTCTGGAGCAGGCATACTATTTGTTACACCCCAAGGCGACACCATACCTAAGTCATTCCACATTGCTTTCCCTTGCACCAACAATATATTGGAATATGAAGCCCTTGTGACAGGATTAATAATGGCAGCCCAATGGAAAATCAAGAGTTTACATGTTTATGGAGATTCTCATCTAGTAGTCTGAAAAGTCAATAACAAGTATGAAACTAAGGATGAGAAACTTGCCCCCTACAAGTCCATGGTAGACAATTTTAAGTAATACTTTGATAACATCAACTTTCAGCAAGTACCCTACATTCATAATAGGGCAGCAAATGCTATGGAAACCATTGGTTCATTATTGGATATACCTAGCAATGTGCCTAAATTCGAGTTCTTGGTCGAACAACTTTTGGTCCCTACCTATATGTCCCCGATTTTGCGATGGTGTGTATGATTGTTGGTCCTACTTGCCCATGGTACAAGGACATATTTGACTACTTAAATGCCCAAATTCTCCCCTTAGACCTATCAAATAACCAAAATAGAACCTTTATCCGTAGGTCTTCCAAATACACCATCATCAGAGATACCCTAT
This sequence comes from Sequoiadendron giganteum, assembly GCA_007115665.2. Taxonomy (NCBI): domain Eukaryota; kingdom Viridiplantae; phylum Streptophyta; class Pinopsida; order Cupressales; family Cupressaceae; genus Sequoiadendron; species Sequoiadendron giganteum. The sequence goes on along the minus strand of CM021101.1, from coordinate 640,067,921 downwards.
ATAGACATACCTTAGATAACACATTAATGAGATTTCTTGAGGTTGAAGAAGCACAAGCAACCTTACAAGCAGCACATGAGGGTATATGTGGATCCCATTCTAGCGGTCCTACCTTAGCCCACAAGATTATGAGATTAGGTTATTATTGGTCTACTATGGAAAATGACTCATTTATCTTTGTCAAGAAATGTCGACAATGTCAGATTCATGAAGATTTGATATGCGCACCACCATAGGAGCTTCACCCGATTACTTCACCATGGCCCTTTTCCCAATGGGGACTTGAACTCATAGGTAAGATACACCCTCCATCTTCCAATGGCCATAAGTTCATCACAACCGCCACCGAATACTTCACCAAGTGGATTGAGGCTATTCCTATGACCTATATTATCGGCACTCAAATTTCCAATTTCATCCTAAACTACATCATTTTTGGGTGTGGTGTACCTCAATCCATTATCACAGACAATGGCTGCCCATTCAAAAAAAAAAAGAAGTTTGCCATCTCTGTGAACAATTCCATATCCAACATCATTTTTCCACTCCATATTACTCAAAAGGTAACGGCCAAGCTGAGGCGTCTAATAAAACCATCATCAAAATCCTTAAGAAGAATGTCAATGACATTGGTCGCGACTAACATCTACAGCTATATCCCACCCTATGGGCTTATTGCACTAGCATCTGTACTCCTATCAATGCCACTCCATACTCCCTAGTATTCGATTTTGAAGCTATCTTACCTATTGAGGTTGAAATTCCTTCCCTAAGGGTATGCTTGAAAGGTCACATTAACGATGAAGAATATCATGTATCCAAATTGCATGAGTTAGAATTTCTAGACGAACGAAGATAGAAGGCTTTAGATCATCTTCAAGCATATCAGAACCATCTTCGTCGCAACTATAACAATAAATTTTTGAATAGACACTTTGAAATTGGTGACCTGGTCTTAATGGAAAATCCTAAGAATCAAACAGAAAGAGAAAAACTAGGAAAGTTTGAACCTAACTAGTTAGGGCCTTATATTGTTACAGAAGCCTTTGGATCAAGGGCATATCAATTGTCAACCCTTGGAGGAGAACCACTTTTTTCACCCATCACTAGCCTTCATCTGAAGAGGCTCTATGCTTAGCTTCTGAGAGTCTTGTCTTAACCATCAAAAAATAGGAGGAAAATAGAAAAACAAAAAATTGTTATCTTGATGAAAACCTGGAAAACATGCGTCTTTGTAACACCAAAAAAATTGAAAAATCAATAAAATAATAAAGAGAAATGATTCATCCAATAGTGAAAACCACTTCGGTGGCACTTTGGATAAGTACCATGGGGAAAACCTAGCAAATAGGTGCCATGTGTATTTGACTTCGCTCCTTCGTCTACCATCATTCCAATCAGAATTTTTCACCATCACTCATAATAAATGGTTGTCTTATCCATTACTTGGAATGATTGACATCAAGTCCACTCTGTCTCCCCACTTCATCCTATAGGTCTTATTCTTGACTAGGGGAAAATCCTTGATCTGCGTCATTTAGAACTTGTACATAGCAACCAAACATCAGTAAATGTCCTAAAAAAAGCTCAAAAACATTAGCAAATGTCAAGAAAAAATCCAAAAATATAAAAAACTCCAAAAAGACAAAAAATAAAGAAAACATGTCAAAAACATCCCCAAAAATAGAGTCAGATTCAGTTGTGTCAAGTCATTCATAGGCATAGTCGAACTACGTTGCCTTTGGGACTGGATGTTAGCAAGGCCATCTGTCAATGTGCCCTTGAGGCATTAGGTCTGTCTTTCTAGGTTTTTCACATATCACACACATCAAATCATGACTCATACTTTGTACATGTCAAATTCATTGATTGTGTCGAACTACAAGGTCTCTCCATGTACAACGTAGGCAAGGCCATCAATTGATGAGCCTCTGAGGGAACACTAGGTCAGTCCATTAGGGTTTATCACTCATTATCACACATGTCATTTAAATATCAAGTTAAGTTCATATGCATCAATCATTCATGTCAATCAAAGTCAAGTCGAACTACGAGGTCTTTGCATGTACAACGTAGGCAAGGCCATCAATCGATGAGCCCCTGAGGCTGCACTAGGTCAGTCCTTTAGGGTACATCATCTCAAGTCTACATAAGTCAACACACACACTCATAACAACCAGGGAATAAAAAAAAATCACACATCAACAAGGCACAGATGTCAAACTGTCATCAATTCAAAATCGAACATATCGTCAGAACAATCAACTTATGTCTTAAGAAAGATATGTCTTTCTTGACAATAGACATCATCAATCATCATAGTCTCATGTAACTTGTCGCATCAATGACATCAGGCTCAATGTCTTATATGACACGTGTCATTCTAAAACAAGGCTTTGGCATGCCTTACACAGATGATTGCAAAGTCGAAACCAGACTCAACTTCTTATATAGTATGTGTCATCCATCACATCGAGCTATGTCAAATATCAAAAAATTACACAAGATCAAGTTTTGGCATATACTTTTATTGGCTTTTTGACTTTATATCTTATTTTGTCTTTTCTTTTTATGGATTTGTGTATGAGTTTGGTTACTAGCTTTCTCAAGGATTTCTCAAGACTCCTTTTATTTGACTGTTGTCTATCAACTGACTTTTAACTTTGGATTTTGAGTCATGTTACTAGTTTCCTCGAGGATGTCCCATGAAGGATTTAGAGGAGCAATGACATCTCATGACTCATTTTTATTTGTTTGTTGTCTGTGGTTTGTCTGGACAAAAAGATTGGGGCAATTTAGCCTTTAGTATGAGTTAAGACACTCCTTGTCTGTGCTTGTCTATTTTTTACAAGTAAATGACCTTGTACACTATGGTCTATCTCATATCATGGTGTGTACTATCCATTTGTGTCAGTCCCTCCCAATGATGATAAAATGCAAAGCTTAGTATATATATAGAAAAATATCAAAGATTATACATTCTTCTAATAACCATTTCTAATACTAACATCCATGTCTTCTATTTTACAATTCATATTTTTCATGCTAAAATTTCTCTTTCTTCTTTAACTTTTCTTCTAGTCTACATCTTCATTATCCTTATCTATTTTCCCCTATTCTCTTGTCCTTCATATTCCAGACCTTTCATTAATTTCAAGAGCACACTCATCTTCTTTGAACCTGCCTTTCCTCTCAAGGGGGCATACCAATACCTCCTCGTCATCCTTTCTCACCCTACTTTCACTGGGGCATATCTTTTTTTCAATTTCTTTGACACAAAGCCAAAACGACATTGTATCAAAGAGGGGCAAACTGTAGACACTGAAAATTGGTATAGGCCTGCGAGTACCACTTTCGACATAATTTTCTAATGTTCATGGTCATGATTAAATAATGTTAATTATTTAATTATTTCCTATACACATCTTTCTTCTATTGATTAAATAACCCTTAATTATTTAATTAATTCATTATGACCTTTTTATTCAACTTGATTAATTAAATAAATCTTATTTATTTAAATTACGTCGCTAATTAATTAATCCTCTTTCCAACTTAAATAACTTATTATTTAATTTACCTTTTATCATATTTTCGGCTATAAATAAATATTCATTTTGAATTATTTAATTATTCAATTAACCTTTTCGACAATCAATTAAATAAATTATTATTTATTTAATTTAATCCTTAAATTTAAATGTTGAATTAAATAAACATTTAATTCACAAAAAAGAGTTATATATGTCACATTCTTCTATCCCCTACTTAATTAATTACTCACTCACCATCTGATTCGAGATCTATTTAAATCAATCAGTCATCTCTTGATTTAATATCTGATCGTCTCTGTGAAGAGACTCTCTATCTTGATCAATCAGTCTAATTCTCCTGCATGAACATATTTATTAATTAAATATCTTTATTTAATTAATTAATTCATGTGTGCATTCGAACACAAAACTCATCTATTTCAGTCTTTATCTTTGACATTCAAACTCTTATTCTTCTCATTTTCGAATACTTTCAATTAAAGATTAAATCATTTATTTAATCTTGATCTCTCATTCTTTCAATTTTCAAACAGTCTTAACACTAGATTAAATTATTATTTAATTTAATCTTGATCCTGCAAATTTTTCCAACTCACATTCTAACTGACACAGAACTCACATCGCATGACATTCAACAATCTTAACCATTTGTCTCTCTTTTGAATTTGAGCCGATCATTCGAAAACCCATTTTCTATAAATTGACCTGACATTGTCATTATTCCTCCTCCGGAAATCAAATTTTTTGAAAGAACTTAATCTTTGATATTTTTCTTAGACATACATCAAGGCTATGCTTGCATACATACTGAAAATCTAAGGGCAAGAATACCAACACAGAGAAATGGAGAAGGACAATCAAGATAATTCGAGGAAATGGATTGATATTCAGTGAGACTATTCTATGTTTTACGTTATTTACTTTTTAGTTTATTTATCTTGTTCTTTTTTGTTTGATTTAGATTAATGCATGTTAGATTAGATTTAACCATCTTACCATGTAGAGCTATTTTATCTACGTTATAGTTGGAAGATCAAAAATGCGTAGGTTGCTCTAATCTAGGGGTTTATGGTTCACACTGAATGATAAACAACCCACTTTTACCAAAGAGTATGAAACATTTTCTCATAGAAACAAGTGTGACGAAGCTATGGGTTGGATAGCTTGGCATGTTTCTTACAGTCTTCTTTTCCATATTGAGGAATGTAATACACCCAAGGAGGTATGGGATGAGTTCAAAAACCTATTTGGTCAGATCAGTGGGTTTCCTGCCTTGCAACTAGAGGCAAAAATAACTTCTCTTTTCCTTGATGCATTTCCTTCCATTGTTGATTTCCTAGTCAAGTTCAAATCTATGAGGTCACAATTGGCTAGATGTGGGACTTGGATAAAAATTCAATAAGGAGCTTCGATTTTTTATTTTGTCTAACTTGAGAGGTCCATTTGTAGTTTTTTCTTCTACCTTCTACTCTACCATGGATGCCTTTGGAAATATATTCATAATGCCTTTTTTTTGAGACATTCTATGACCATTTGATGAGGGAGAAATCCAAACTTGCCCAGTTAGAGGGGGTCTCTATGAATCATGTATTAGCTGCACAAGCATCTCAGAGTAAAGGGAAGAAGAAAACTAAGGCTAAGACAGAGTCTAATTAGTCCTCCACCTCTTCAAAAGAGGATAAACCTAAGAAGGAGAAGTTTAGTTGTTTGTATTATAAGAAGAAAGGTCATGATGAACACCACTATTATGCAAATAAGATTGATGAGCTTTCACATCTTCTTCGAAAGAACAATATTCCACTGCCCTCATTTGTGACTCCTATAACCTCTCCATCTGCATCACCTTCACCTTCATCCAAACCTACACAGTCAAGGAATGCAGGATTTGCAAATGGAATGAAAGGTAAAAAAGATAAAATCAAAGGACATGCATTATTAACTTCTATAGTTCCTTGTTATCATGATAGATGGTTTTTAGATTCAGGAGCATCTCATCACATGGGTTTTACTCCCTATCCTTTTTTGGGTCTTCATCCTACTAATACTTCTAAGATTTTATTGGGAAATAGTAAGTTTTTGGATGTTATGGGGATAGGCAATGTTGAGATAGGTGATGGTTGTTTCAGATATGTATCGTGTAATTTTTATTTGTGCATAAATCTACTTTCCATATATTAGATTACTCATGGTGAGGTTCCTAAGACTATAGAGTTCACTGTAAGTTCTCTTTTCATTAGATATATTGATACTAGAAAAGTCATTTCTATTGGTGAAGCTAATCATGAGTCTCATCTCTATGCCTTTTTTCATTTTCTTGATGATGATGGTTATGAGCCTCACACGCCTCTTGCCAGTGTTGATAGTAATTCCTTGGGAGAGATTGGTCAATTGAACTTTGGAGTTCTTCAGACCTATGTTGATTCATCTCTTGTTGCTTCAGAGGTTGGTTCTGTAGCACAATAGGATATTTTTGATCTGTTAGATCATTCTTTGTAGGATAGTCACTTGACAAGTCTTGTAGAGTTGTTTTGTGAATCTCACATTTCTGATTTGGATGATGCATTTGAGGGTATATCCCTTCCTTTTGATGATAGTATTTGCACTACTATCACACTAGATTTGTGCCTTTAGATTGTTGCTTTAGAGTTTCCACATGGTTTCGTTGATCCACCTTCTTTAGTTGAGGCTACACCTGATTATGATGTGACATTTGGTTATGTGGAGGAATTGTGATAGTTTTTAGAGGCATCTTTCATGTTGATTCTTTCTCTCCCTTCCCTTGTTTTAGAGTTTGAGCTTCTCTTCCATCAGTGGTTGTTTCTCCCTAAAGTTAGGCATGTTGTTTGTAGACATGGGATATTCTTCAGACTTCTAGGATCAACACAAGAGTTTCTTCATCATGGGGGGATCTTCAACATTTCTACTCTTTTCTATGGGGGCTACATAGTCTCTCTCCTTTTGTAATTTTTTGGGATCAGTGATGGGAGTTGTCCTTGGGTAGTCTTGTGAAGTCCTCCTCCTTTCACCTTTTTAGCTTTTTTTTCTCTCCTTTGGAGAGGAGTTTTCTCCCACAGGGTTTTTCTCCTTTTCTTCAGTTGTGAGAGATTGCATTGCATAGAAATTGTGCATGGGTACCTAACATGGCCTTGTAGCTGGGACCCATCTTGGATTTCATTTTTCATAATAATCTCCCTATGTTTTCACTTAAGGGGGAATGTTAGTGTTAATTTTTCAACTTAGGGATAATTACTTAGGTAGTTTTCAAGTATCAAGTAGTTTTTCACCCATCTCATTTCATATGCCTTTAAAATCCCTATATACTATGTATTTTATCATCTCATTTTTTGAATATCATCTTGGATATTTGGTAGAATAGTCTTTGTGCTTCTCTCGTATTTGTGTGATGGTGGTTTGTTTTTGTAGGTTGAGGATCCTGGGAAGGAGCTACCATCTCCTACAGTATTTAGAATGTTTTAAGAAAATACAATTAGAAAGTGTAAATAAGACTCAAGAACCTTTGCCAACATTATATTTTCGTTTTCCAAAATGTGAGATTTAGAACAAGGTTTGGACATCCATCAAATCATAATAGAAGAGTATTTTTTGTCAGATGTTATGGTTGTGATTGCCATGGAAGAAATGTGTGCAAAATGTGGAACCACATATAAGGTGCACAAACTGCATAATATAATGACTCAAGAAATTTAAACAAAAACACACAAATTCTCTTTTGAACTTTTTGTAGCATCTTTCCTACCTCTACAATTGACTTTAAACTTATTGAGAAAAATAAAGATCTAATATGTTTTTGAATTGTGAAATCATTGAATTGGGGCTTGAAATTTTAAAAGAAAGAAGGATTTCCCTTGTCAAAAAGATTATTTGTTTTGGTCATCGGTAGGGAAACCTTTTAAGGTAACTGCACTCACCAATTCATATTTTTAGTTTCATATCACTATACTTGTAAGTGAGTTTTATAGTAGGGTTTACATCCCAAAAAGTATCAGAATGCAAGCGCAACTCTTTGACATCTCGTCTAGCAATCTAAAAGACCAATGACATACCTAAATGGTTAATGGGAATCTTGGCCTTTACCAATGTATTCTACTTTCTCTTAGCTTCAATGAAACTTTCATGGTTGATACTATGATGTCAAATGCTCCTATAATGCAACAAATATTATGTTAAATTCTCTAACTTGTAAGTTACACATTGGAACGCAATAAAATGAAATTTCCTGAAATGACATTTAATTTTGATATAAAGTTTAGAAAAAATTTATTCTCTTCATGCTTTTTATTGTCTATGTTTTTTCTTTAAATTAATTAGAAGTTAATTTTCTTACTTGCCAATTTCTTTCAAATAAAAAAATTTAAAAAATGAGACAAATTATATTTTATCCTAACATCATTTTACAAAAACAAATTACAAAACATACACAATATTTATCCCATAAAGAAAAACTAACTATAAATTATTTAAGTGAAAATAACAAGGCAAATATATGACTTAACCAACTAGAAAATCTACCAAATTAACTAAAAAAAATTTAAAAGAGAGAGAACAAACAACAATATAATTTTATATTGATCAAATCGAAATAATACATAAACATTTTTCTGATTAACCAAATATAACATTACAAAATCCTTCTGAATAACTACTCATTCATATAGACACCATTACATAATCTTTGACATGGAAAATTAAAAACATCTACTAAGCTGCTCATTGAAACATACATGTAGGAAACAAGAGGGGGAGGATAAAGAGAAACACAAATAGAAAACAAACTTCAAGTCATTCATTTAAACACCATTACAAAGAATTCATACATAGACAGTTACAAACATCTTTTGAGTTGCTACTCATTGATACAAACTGCATTATATTCATTCATCAAACCATTGTTGAAGCTTCCACTCCTAGACAAACATATTATATTCTCTAGGTACATTATACAGTTTCAAATCTTTCATACACCTAGACATGTTGATACCATCACATTCATTCTTACTACTGTTAGAGTTGTTAATCCTTGAAAGACACATACATCTGCATACTCCTTATAGCTCTGGGGAGCTGGACTCTTGAGGGAGTAGATAACAAAATGAAGATTCAACAATATATAGAAACCTAAGCTTCATTGAAGGATACATGACGGTAAATAAAATAATATAATTCTTAGCATCCAGAAAGCATGAGAAAACTATTAGATTGAATGAAGTTAAACAAAAACATAACACACTAAATAAATTAACACAAATACATAGAAGTACAATAATTTGCTCAATGTAAAATTGTTGCACAAAAAATATATTTTTATTGCTTCATCAGATTTAATTGCTTCTACAAAATCAATTACATCATGCCTCTTTTATAGAGGAGTTTACAACTTACAAGAAAAATCTAGAACATGCAAACTACATAAAAACTTACCTAAAATTTAGTTTATTTCTAATTACAATTAATATTGCTCATGCAAAACTATAGATTCTATTTATGCAACCAATGGGAGAAATTACTTTCCAACAAAAACTACGAGGAGTTAATATGAAGTCCTTTCAAATCTTTCCAAAAAATATTACTTCGAAATTTATCTTTAATGCTGATATTGATCAAAATCCATTATTGATACGTAGTACATTGAGATAACTGGTTCTAGCTTGGGAACTCAATGAAGTAGTTGGGATTATACTTCCAACACTCCCCCTGTTTAGTTAGAATATTGATGTTTCTTTTACTCATAACCAACACTTTGTTGTCATTAACCAATGTGACATCAGATTTTAGATTTTCATCTAAACTTGAGAACATTTCTAGATTCCCCATAATGTGATTGCTACAACCTGAATTTAAGAACTATACATCCTTTTGATTTTCTTGTGCTACATTATCGAACTCTTATTGGAGCTTCTGCTCCTTAGCAAATATGTCTCTTTCATTCTATCATTACAAACTTCTTACACAACATCATTATAGACTTCTTACAGCTCTGTGGAGCTAGACACTAGAGAGTCAATACCAAATCACCATACTCCTTAAAGCTCTTCGGAGCTGAAATCTTTTGACAGAGTGCATACAAAAATGTAGACTAGGCAATATATAGAGTTAAGCATCAACGAAGGACAGAAGACTGAACATCGAATAACATATTTCAGGACACCCAGGAAGCGTGGGAAGCCTTCATAGGAGTTAATACAAAATTCTTTCAAATCTTTCTGAAATTTTTTACTTTAAAATATGTCTGGCTGATATGGAGGCTGAGATGATAGGTTCTAACTGGGAAATGAAAGCTCACACGCTTGAGCAGATATGTGCCAACAGAGACCGAGGAAACTATGGAGGAGTAGTTGGGATTAAATTCCAAGATTAATTTGTACGAATTTGGGTTTCTAATAAATTAATTTGAAAATGTAAGCAACATTCTAAAGTCAACATAAGGGAGAGGAAACAAGGGAGAGGACCCACTAGTTATGCACCCTAACTTCACGCTTCTCAAAATCTTACATGGAAATTTCAAATCACTCCAAATTTTTTATAGCAGCTTACATGGCAAATCCCTTGCTTATAACTTTTGTTTCAGGGCCACATCAAATATGATGCCACATCAGCATGCTTTTTGTCAAGGTGTCCAAAAAGGCCCAAAAAAAAGTGCTACCAATACTTGTGCATTCACATCATGGATAGTTGAGCGCTGATGTGGCATCACATGATTGGTTGCTTTTTAGATCAAAAGGATACATTTTGTTTAAACTAGGATACTTATATCACAACTATTGAACATTATATTAACAACTACTATCACAACTATTGAAACATGCTCAACTATTGAGTCTCTCCTCTAATTTCATCATCTTTCTTTCATATATAATTGACAAAAGCAAAATCTTCACGCGTGTGTTGTAGAGTCAATCTCGCATAGTTTATTCGGATTCAAAGTGTTCGGAGAACAAACGACAAATTCCAAAGACATTGCTCGACTCTTTAATCAATCTTTCTAGAAATATTCCCACCAGAGACAATCGGCAGTCTCTAAAAATCTAGTTTATAAACAACTCAATGCCCCATTTAAGAACAATTAAAACGATAATTACATGGTTTAATTAATTGTTCATTCGAGAAAGCACGTTCTCAGATCACATGATAACCATTGGAATGTCCTTCACTTTTCATGATTCCTCCTATTAAAAATTCAATATGTCGGATTTCATTTTAAAATTAAAAACAAAACCCACCTGTTTCGAAATCTAAAACCACAGCTCGATTTTATATTTTTTATATTTTAAACCTCAATTCTTAGCAACTCGTAGACAGTCATTCCTGGCATGCAGTAGTCAGTGATTATTATAGTAACCTTGAATTTCTGTATAAAAACAGAAAAGAGAAACGACATAACAAAATGTTTCATATTTACTGCTGCAATACTATTTGTTTTGGGTTGTTTTTATCAATAGCATGATACTATCACGACAAACTTGTGAAGTTCCGGTTCCACTATCAATCATGGTACCTCAATTAATGTGAGATAATGATAACAATTAAACCAATAAATCAAAAATCTTATGTTACATAGAGCAATAAAATAAAAACACAAAAACAATTAAAACAATAAAATAAAGTTAGCTCAAAAAATAAAGTTAGCTTTTTTTAAGTTTGAGGGTGGTTGTTATTTCAAAGAAATTATATATTTTTTTTGTTTTGAAGACAAATCAATGTAATTGTAATTGAATAGTAAAAACTGCATGAAGATTGTAATCCGTTCTTTCTTGTTATTTATTCACAACTAATTTGTGCTGTAATATTATTTAAGCTTGTGGATTTTATGTTTCCACGACAATTAATAAGTAGCTAAATAATTATATTTTCGATGTAAGTTTTGCAATGATATAACAGGACCTTTTTTACTTCACTATGACAATCAAAGTGATATTGTTTTCTCTAATGTTTTATGCTAGAGCAAAGCATATAAAGATCTATCATCATTACATCAAGCAACTCATTCAACAACAAACTATTCATTTTCAATATTGTAGGATAAAAGATTAAATAATTGATATTTTCATCAAGATTCTATATGAGACTAACTTTGTATATCTTAAAAGTCTTTTAATTTGACGGCACAAATAGATTGAAAAAAAATTGAACTTGACGGTAGCATTAAATCATGTTAATGTTAACGGAATTGTTAAATGAAACAGAGGGAAAACTTGAAAGTTTGAGGGTGTTGTCAGTCCCATCAGCTAACCGGCGGTTCCTCGTTGCATGGTATGCTGTATATGATTGCCGTTTTGTTGGGAGTATAGCTAATACGTTTAAACCTGTATCCGAAATGCTGGACAGAGAATACGACCATCGGATTCTCAAGAACAATTCAAGTTGTAATATTTTACACAATCATTATTTCCACAGGCACAATATTTTACACCATAATGAGGTGGATATGACACTGAAATGGTTTATCAATTTTCACCATATGTTTCATACCTTTAATACGCAGACAAAGCGCACGCGGAACACCAAAAGTTGAACCAATCAATAATACTTGAAAAAAATAATGGAGTGATGATGGTCACATGGAAAGATTCCTCTCGGACCAATAACTCATGTGCAATGGTAGGAAACGACTCAACCATGAGACCCTGCGTCTCTAACTCTCTATTCATTTCTCTTCAAATTCCTTTTCTGTGCACAAACAACTTGTTACTTAATTGGGAGAGGCAAACATAGATTTTTGGTCATAGCCAACACAAACACTTGTATATAAGAGGGTTTTTTCAGTTAAACTTACTTCAAGGAAGCCTAAAACCCTGCCCTTTCGAATTCATCCCTGTGACCTTCCTGATTCGATCACCTTATCTCTAAGATGGGGAAGATTGCAGTAGGCAACGGACAGGAGCTCTGCCGCCCGGACTGTGTGAAAGCAGTATTAGCAGAGTTGATATTGACTTTCATGTTTGTGTTTGCGGGGGTTGGATCTGCCATGGCAATGGGTTAGAAGCCTCAACTTAATCTCATTTTTTATGGTTTTTTTCAAGAAGCCATACCTGTCAGGCAAAGAGCTAGCATGTTGTGTTCAATGTTTTGGTCATTTACATTTGGGATCTAGGTTCTGGAGGAAACGATGCGTGCTCGACGTGTTGGTTCTTTAAGTTTTTGCATAGAGCACAAAAGGCCTGTCCTTTATTCGAGAAACTGAATCTCACATAAATGATCGAAACATTGAATCATGTTTGAACAAAATATATTTTTTTTATTAGAAAACTTAAATCCCATGTTAACAAATCAACACATTAAACAAAATATTGACTCTTTATAAAATTTGAAATATATATAACCTCTCTCTATCTAGGTTGGGATGGGTGTTTAGAGTGTTGGTTGTTTAAGATGTTTCCAATTCAAATAAAGAGCCAGCATAGTTTATATAGGAGTCTTTTTTAATGAAGAGTAAGTTAGGTTGTTAATTAGAGCAAGTTTTTGGATTAAATTGTATAAGTTTTTCGATCAATCTACATTCAGTGATCCATCATCAAAAAAAGATGATAGATCACTGAATGTGATCCAAAACATCGATTGAAAAACTTAAACATTTCAATCCAAAAACTTACTCAATCCAAAAACTTACTCTATAACTACATGCATCCCGAACAGAAACAAAATCCAAACCTACGGTTCTATTTCTGCTGCATTTTAAGAAAGTTTTGAGTTTAACTGGGAATAAGTTTGATCTATTGCAGAGAAGCTGGCGGTGGAAGGGTCCTCGGCAATAGGCTTAATAGTGGTGGCCTTGACCCACGCTTTTGCAGTGTATGCAATGGTTTCCGCGGGTTTCAACATCTCAGGAGGTCACCTAAACCCGGCGGTCACATTGGGCTTAGCAGTGGGCGGGCACATAACGATTATCAGGACGCTTCTTTACTGGATTGCGCAGTGCCTGGGCTCAGCAATTGCCTGCTACTTGCTTGTTTTTCTCACCGGTGGCCTGGTAAGCAGGTCAAAACAAGATCTTTTTCTGCTAAGAAAATCCTCCTCCTTGTGAAAAAGGATGTACAATAATCTTGTGTTTTCTTGTTTTGTGCAAAGGTAACTCCTGTGCACGCATTGGCGTCGGGCGTGACGTACTTGCAAGGGGTGATATGGGAGATCGTGTTGACGTTCTCGTTGATGTTCACAGTGTACGCAACGGCAGTGGATCCGAAGAAGGGAGGTGTCGGGTCTACGTCGCCGCTGTGCGTAGGACTGGTGGTGGGTGCCAATGTTCTTGCAGGAGGGCCCTTCTCGGGGGCTTCCATGAATCCTGCTCGCTCATTTGGCCCCGCCTTGGCCAGCGGAGATTGGACGGAGCACTGGGTCTTCTGGGTCGGCCCTCTCGTCGGTGGTGGCCTCGCTGGTTTTGTGTACGAGACTATCTTTGTCACTGAAACCTATTCCAGAGTCCCTGATCTCGAGGGATAAACAGATTGTTAAAAGAAGTGGATGGATTCTCTCTATTAAACTACTGCTAAATTGCCTTTACTTTTCTTAGTTTAGAATAGTGAGCTACTGCATTCGCAAGTTGATGAATCCCTCCTCTCCCCTTCTCTGTATGTAATTTTTTTGAGCTACTGCACTCACAAGTTGACGAATCCCTCTTTTCCCTTCTCTCTGTCTCTTCCTTTTTTTAAAATTTTTTTGGATATTTAATTATATTTTTTTGTTTTAAAAAATATTTTTGATTTGAAATTATGAATGGGTAAGGTTATCAATTGAGATCTTATTTTCAACATAAACACTCATCAATAACATCTCAATAAAATTTGAATTTTGATGACAAAAACAACAACAATACAATTAAACCATCATACTCACTACTATATTTATTTACAATATTAATTTACTCTTTTTAAAAAAATTATATGAAATATAGTAAAAATTTAATCAAATAAAAATGATTAAAAAAATTAAATACAATTAAAATTATATCAAATTTGCAATTTCTAAACTCCAATTGTTCAATTAATAAACTTGAAAAAAAAAAAAAAAAATGTAAAACAAGTAAAAAATATAAAAATATGAACTATTCTTTTCTACAAAATATTTACTTATATATCATAACTTCTTGTTGTCCCCCATAAACAAGTGTACTACTATAGCAACAAAATAAAGAATCAACTCAATTGTGCATATATTTTAATATAACATTTATGGCCATATTTTTGGATTGCAGAGTGAGGGAAAAACAATTTACAAATATTTTATACCTGGGTGATTATTATCTCTTAATGGCGATCACATGATCCCTAACCATTAATCTTTTAATACATTTATGATATTGTGTTATGATTTAACATAGGCTGGACATGGCACACCATGCCATGATGAATAGCCATTAGTTGATGGGACTCACAGTTAAGCTCCATTTTTTCTGTTTTAACAGTCACAGTTTGAGGTTGGATAAAACAGCAGCGACACAACATCAATGGCGTCCATACTCTCTGGGTATTGGAAAATGACAAACCATTTTATTTAGATTTTTATTTAATTTTTAGGGTAGATTGGATGGTCAAGTCATTAGAAAACGCACATGATTTTTATATAGATGGAAGGTAGTTCATCTAGATGGAGGTTATAATGGTGATTGGTAAGACTTATTTTCAAATGGGAAATTAATTCTTCCATTGCAAAAGTCAAAAAGTTTTGTTTAAATTTGAAAGTTTATTTATTAGAATTCATTAACTATAATTTGAGAGATTTTCTATTTCTTTAAATCATACTTTTGTTTAGTGACTTTGGTACAACACAATTTGTAGTTAGTTTCTCTTTATGGTAGAAATATTATTAGTCAATATCTTTCATTAAGATATTAAGTCTAAGCCAGCATAAAAAGTATATAAATGTTTTGAATTTTGAAATAGTAAAAATTAATAAAATGTATATATTTTTATTTTATGTTTGTATTATTTTAGAAAAATTTAAAAATTTGAATATAGCTTCTTATAAAATTGACATTTAAATTTAGTTACTGATAAAATGTTAAATGGATGTTGTTTTTTGATAGTATTTTTTTTCTACAATTTTTTTTTTTTGATGTATTTCTAAATTGAAACTTTAGTGTATGGATTTATTTTTTCTCCATTTTAATATATATATTCAAAAATTTGCATGTACTAAAGTAGATTAGACTCTTTTTGTTTTAATTATTTATCTAAAATAGAAAAATATAGAATATATCATCTTAACATAATTTTGTCTTCTAGTGCATCATATTTTCTTAATATATTTTAATATTTTTTTGAGAAAATAATCAATCTTATATTTTGGTACTAATTATCTAGTTTTAGTAAAAATAAAAATAATAATTAAAATATTAAAAATTATACTTTTAAAATTTACAATTATAAATGTACAAAAGAATATTTTTATATTTTAAAAAAAAATGTTTTTTTTATGTTAAGACTGGAAGGGCAATACACAGAGCAACCATAAAGACAAAAATGAAACAAAGCTCACTAGAGGTGAGGCAAGAATAAGGCAAAGAGAACAATAAGACCAAGAGAACCAACAAGGCTATTGACCAGAGCCAAGAATCAAGAGAAAGTTTTTGAAAGACCCAAAACCTAAAGAGCCAATCAAGGAGGCTTGAATCCAAACTTCAACATAGACTGTAGAGTAGGAGCATGGCCAAAAACAGGCAAAATACCAATCTTATCAGCAAAAATTTTCTTATGCTTGCAAGAAGCACCATCTAGCCTAAAGCTCCCATCAAAAAACTTCTCATTACCAATAATAGTGGGAGGCAACAAAGAAGAAGCATCACCAACCCCAACATCCAGCTTCCTCTATATCCCTAACATAGGACCATTACCAACAATGCCATGGGAGGTTGAGGTTGCAACAGATAGAGTTTCACCATTTTGAATACTCACCATAGTATTTAGATCTTTAGATCAAGATGACATGGCCCTGAGCAATAGGCTAGAACAACCAAGTAGATTCATAAAGAAGTTATTTCTCCCAAGAACCTAGCTTGGAGCAAAGGTTCACACATTTGGGCAACATAGAACTAGACTCAACCAAAACACAAAATCTAGCAAAGAGAAATTTGCATCTATCTTTAGTGACCTTATCTAAGGTAACAAAATGGCCAACAACATTAGCAATATCTTGAATAATCTCATCATCCCAAAATTCCAAAGGAAGCTCAAGGAAACAAATCCAAAGAAGCTGCAAGTTAAGCTTGGTGGTATCAAAGCCAAAAGATCAGCATTGAAGGTGAAGAAATGCCTCACCAAAAAACCAAGGGTCTTCGTGACAAATGTGAATGTAGTCCTCTAAGGAAATAAAGGAAAAAAGAAAAAAACCATTCATCAAAGCCAAAATATGAAGACAGGGAGCAACCCAAAGCTCAAAATTCCACCTACAAATAACATCATTATTTGGTCTAGGGTGATCCCACAATACTGGTTTACAATTCTAGTGAGGATGGAAAATTGCAAAAATGCTCGTATGATTTTTATTTCTTCTTTTTAGGGGTTTGCACGAACTGGGGTGTTTGAATGGACCCTAGTTCAAGCAAACACTATTAAATGATGGGACCCACTTCTTTTGCATTTTGTTCTGATGAAGACAATGGAAAATTGAATACAAGAGGGGGTTCACTCAAACTAGGGTTCATTCGAACCCTGGTTCTAGTGAACCTCCAAGGGGGGTTTGCTCAAACCTAGGTTCATTCAAACCCCTCTTTTTCCCCCTTCTCCCTCTCTCGCACCAAATTTCTGCAAAAGTTTTTTCTTTGAAGCTCAAGTTGAGGATTAAAATGGATGAGACTTCATAGACCCAATTGGATGATGGTAGTCCTCAGGATGAGCCATCCATCGAATAAAATTTTAATATGTTTTGGTTTTATTATGTATTTATTTTTTTAGTTGATTAAACATAGGTCTTTTATCGAAAATCAAGCTCTTAGTTCTGCACATGTGGAAAAATAGCAGATTATCAAAATAAAATTATGAAAAATATGTTTAGAGTAGGTATTGATGTCCTTGATCTAGTAAAAAAAATTGAATTTTGATACATACAAAAAAATTTATGTTGTATGCGGTCCGCCTATGTCTGAATTGTAATTGGTTTGACTTCAAAACTTGATTAAGGAAAAAATATTCAATAAAAAACTATGAAACCAAATGAACTGGTTAGATATCATAGTTACAAATCTAAATTCAAAAAAAATAGAATTTTATCCTTCATAGAAAAATATTTATGTTGTATATGGTGAGCATCACTCCTTAAAAATGGTGTTTACTGATAAAAACTAGTTTTCAAAGGAGATGGAAAAACAAGTGCAATTTGATTCCAAAAATTTTCAAAAAAAATAAATTTAGAATCTACATACAAAATTTCACAAATCACTAGTTTTCATCATCTTCAAATTCCTCACGGTTTAGTCACTATAGGTGCCCGAAAGTGAAGATTTAGTTAGAAAAAATCAGTTCAGTGTCTAGTTTGGCCAAAAATTGTAAACCAATATTGTGGGATCACCCTCTAAAGCCATAAAATCTCTCACTAAGGGTAGCTTGCAGACCAACCATGATTCTATCAATCCACCCATCAAGAATGGTGAGAGAGAGAAAGAGGAGCAATAGGAGTCTTCATATCACTAAGAAAAGTTTGAGAAGTTTCTTGAGAAACATCACTAGAGGCCATAAATCCCTAAAGATCATGAAGAGCAGAATCCGAACAAGGAGGTAGAGAGGTCGAGGAGCGGGGAACACCCAAGGAAAAGTTACCTAACAACTCAATCTGAACAAGAGCAGATGGATTGGGGACATCTAAGGGAGACCCCAAAATATAACCCCCCAAAAAATCCCAACCACCACAAGGGTAGAGAGCCGAGAAACAATTGAAAGAAGGGGGGGAGACAAAGGAGGTGGTAACAAAAATCCCCTCTTGATAGATTTACAAAGGTCATACCCATCCTATCCTAGAATAATAGATCCCTCAACACCCAACATAGACTTCCAGGGGCAGAGCATTGAGCCTCCAACCAAGAAGAAAGAAATGGTAAATCCTCATCCATATTCGAATGGGTACTCCTCCCCACAGAAGAAGTAAGAACCTCCCTATCTTTAGCTTGCAAATGAGCCTCCAGAAGGATATCTAAAAGATTTTCATCCTCCTCCAAACTCTAGGAATTTAGGCAACCATAAAACTCCTACATAAACTCTTCTTCATCAAATCTACAACCAAGAGGAAAAGCAACACCATTAATGTCCACACCTTTAGCTTCATTGGCCTCCCAGGCACTGGAAACACACCCACCCTCTCCAACACCACATAGGGTTGAAGCCACATGGGTAGGAAAGCCCCCAAAAGCTGCATAAGAGGAAAAACTAGAAGCAACATAGATGTTGCCATCGGAAGTAGTAGAAAAAATAGGGTCAAAACTATGTGCCCATCATTATCCTCATCACTAGAGTCCTCCTTTAGTGTACCATCATCAACACCATCGTTTGAGCTATGGTTTCCACAAGAGTCCACTGTTAGGGTTTTTTCCATTGCTAGTCTTTTAAAAAAAATAGAAAAAAAGTGTTATTTAAATGAGGAGTTGTTGAAACATCAATTTTTTAAAATAATTTTATTTTTTGTAAATTAATTCAAGAGTAATTCTACATATGCATTTAGTTGACACTTATAGTTGGAAAATTTGTGGCTCATATCTAATTTAGTTATAATGAATCTAGCTTAGACCATATGTTTGACCAAAATTGATTTTTAGTTGAAAATGCTTAAATTCACTTGTGTTGATAAGTTGGTTGAAATTGTGGCACAAATTTTAATTTTACCTGTTAATAAATTAAAGCATTCAATGTATTTTTCCTTAACATCAGTAAATTTCACACTTCATTTTTATTATTTTCTATTTTGAAACCCTTCATACATTGGGTGTTAATTCCTAGACATGTGGTAGTTTTTAGAATTCAACATTTATTTATAAATTAAGTGTCTACATCAATTTGGTATTAGAGCATCTTAAGATGATGGGTATAGAAATTTTGTGAGATAAGTTTTGAATAGTTTAGAGGGTGTCTATTTATAAGACTATGGATGTTAAGATGTAGTAGTTTCTATGATTATGGATGCTAAGATGGAGTTGTTTCGTGATGTGGAAGAGAGGATAACCAATTTAGATTAAGAAATAAGACAAATATATAAAGGTAGAGGAAAAAAAAATAAAAAAGGAAACTACAAAAAATAGAGTTTGAGTTGGAGGATCTATGATGTGTAATGAAGTAGTATAAGACATGCAATAATAAGATGCAAAGAAAATAAAATTATAGCAAAGACATTGAAGGCTTATGAGAAGGTGAAGAAACATGGTTAGAATAAATACTCACCTTGTGAATAAAAGTTATTTTCAATGAGGAAAGCCATATAATCTAGGATTGACCAAGGAGAAGAATTGCTAGAATAAGGAAGGATTAACTCCCTTGATGAGCTGAAAAAATTATTAGTGGAAGAAAGTGTTGATGTCTGTGTTCGCCACTATTAACTAAAGATGAAAATTTAAATGAACTTACATCTCTCGTATAAGAAAATTAAACTCTAAAGAAAAATTTAATCATCTTAAGGCTTTGTATGTCAGGGCTTCAATCTTGGATAACTCAATGTTCATTGTAAATGTTATTTTCATATGGGGACTTACATACTAGAATCTCAAAATGAGGGTTAATTTGAAATAAATATAGAAGTTGTACATTAAAACCCTAAATAGGTGTTCTATGATCTAAAATTCAATTATAACTATTTGAAACACTTCATGTCATTTGATATTTAATGCTATTGATACTAATTTTAAATTTCAATTTTACCTTATATAATAAATAGAAAAAGAGAGATTGAGAAAGAAAAGACTTAGAAATTCCTAATTTTAGAAGATTATTATAATCATCACGCAAAAGAGTAGTTGGATGCCAAATAACTATCCCATGCTTAGTCACACATTATCACAATATCACTTAAAGACCTCTAATGGATGATGCAAGACAACTTCTTCTCACATTGAAGCGCAATATTATAGATTAGAAAGGTTATAAAAATTATCCAATATGTTAAGGTTTTGATATTGAATTTCTTTAGTTAGTATCTCCTTCTTTTTTACAAAACCTATGTTCAATATTTTTAGTGTCATTTTTTATAAATTCATCCAAATTTGAAATAAAATACATTTTTTAGATTCTACACTAGATATTTTATACATATTAAAAACTATATATATATATTTTATTAGTTTTCAAAGGATTAAGGTGAATCATGCACAACTTCTCATTTTTTAGGATGTGTCCACTTTGAAAATTAATAAAGCATCTCATATTGATTAAAAAATTAGTAGAAAAAAAAAAAACTACATAATGTGATAGGCTGTTGTTAGGTCCCATTACTTTAGAATATAAAATTTCAATAAGTCATCAGGGCAGTGTCCAAGGCAGTTTGCAAAAGAAGATGATTTGGATAACTCATTTTAGATTCTCTGATTTTCTTTAAACCACTGAAATCAATTTTAGTCTAAAGCCATTTTAACTTCTTAGCTAGAAAAAAATTTATTCTAAGAAAACTGGAAATACTAAACTAGAAAGCATAAGAGAACTAATTTAGAAAGCATCACAACTAAACTAGAAAGCATGGACATGAGTAGACTGAATAACTGATAAACTACGGAAGTGGAAAAATAAGTAAATAGACCATGAAACATAAATTCTTAAACACTAAAATATTCTAATAGCTACAACAAACAACTCATAATTAATTTGACACAAAGGTGCTCTGGAAGTTCAGACTCAACAACTGATAGAATTTAGCGAGTTCCTACTGAACATATATCTATGTAACAACTAAAACAACATAACAATAAATACTTATCTATTTAAGCTAACTTCCCTCGAGTGGCCGGCTCGCGGGTTAACACTTCGTTCTCAAATCACATAAACTATAGGTTCTGGAGTCCTTCCATTAAAAATAGTTATCATCCATAGTTCAACAATTTAGCAATTGATAGAAGACATTTCTTTCATTCATTAGTATTCAGAGATCATGTAAACAACATAACGTTATTATTCTGTTTTATCCATTCTTTTTTTGAAATAACATTCTTATAGAAAAACTTATAACTAAATCCTAGGTTCTAGATGGCATGGATAACCATTGAAAAAGTCTTTAATAACTTTAACTAACTTCCATGTCTTTAAAACTCATAAACATAAAGAAGACTCGAGACGAGCCATGAAGTTTTTGGTAACATAAATTAAATAAACAGTAATTAAATCTTCGATTCATCAGCCTGATATTCAAGAGTAGGTTCGCAACATCTATCTTCAACCATATTTAAGGCACATGTTGGTTCAAAATTTTGTAACAGCTCCAAGATGATGAATTTATTCCCTACAAAAACACTCAAGAAAACCCATTAAACCTGTATTGGCAAATTTCTCAATTGATCATAAGAAATAAAGTTTGCATATTTTTCCTTAAAGATAAACAATTATTCCTCCTAAAGTTTAATAAATTGGCACAGACTTAAGATTGAGCTTGTAAAAATAAGCTTTTCTCATTTCATTATGATGAGGTTATTTTTACCTCATCATTTCTTTCCCCTCCTAGTTCCTGGTAGGTCCTCTTGCTCCATAATTATAACCCTGAGTTTTATTCCATTCCTCATATCTGGCACTAAGGTCATATTATTCTCTTGCTATTGCATCAAAAGCTACAAGGTCATGGATGAACCCTCTATGAAAGATAACACCCTCCCTCCATTCATTAAAAATTCTATCATTTTGATCAGTTGAAATATTGAAAGCAGGAGGTGGATTAAGTAGCAAGGGAGGTCTGTATCTCATCCCCATCCAGTTTGTCCTAAGGTTTCTTAGGATTTTAACTAAAGCATCAACTCTTCTAAAATACCATCTAATATTAAGAGGGGAAATGACCTCTCTTTTCTTGAGATAAGTTGGTAATGGAGTAAATCTCTCTTTACAAGCGTGCCATGATTTTCCAATGAATTTTTGCCCATGTTCCATGAAATTATCGTAATAGAGTATGACTGTTATCATACCTTTCTTTCATTTTATCATTTACCAGGAGAGACAAAAAGGTGTCTTTAAAACCTTCAGGCCTAGCATTAGGAGATCTTATTTGAAGTCCCATGGTTCTTTCTACTTGTGTGTATTCTTTTGTACATTCTTGCCAATGAATTTGGTTTCTCATAGTAGACAACAGGGCTCTCAATTCTCCTTCACCAACAAACAGATTGATAAAGAAATCAGTGTGATGCTCTAATAAAAGATCATGCAAAAAGAACTCACAAATTAAATCTTTATCCTTAGGGGTTGATTCCACAAATATTTTAATAAATTCTTTGTCATTGGGCTCATAAGGCTGATCATTGTAGATTATGAATAATTTCCATCTTATCCATTGTTCATTTAAAAACATGGAGTACAATCTGGATGGCCTTCTACAGGATACTAGACAATCAACTAGTTGACATGCATCTTGTTTTCCTCTATATGCCCTGTGAAATTATTCTTTCAGGAGTACCAGCTCTTTTTTCAGCCTGTAGTTCTCAGTTGGAACATTTCTTAAGAAATAACATTTTTCCATCCATTTTATGAGTAATGGGGGAATGTGAACCTGGAACCAATCAGTTATAACCGTCTCAGTTTGAATTTCTTTTGATTCCATCTTTGGTTTCACAGTGCATTCCTCCAAGTCCTGTTCCAGCTCTACAACTTTGCTGATGGAAGCGTTTAATTCTTTAGTTCTCGTTTTCCTACCTTCTTCAAAAGCCGAGAACATAAGCACAAAGTTTTCCTTTATCATTTCAATTTCTTTATTCTTTTCTGCAATGTCATCATTATAAGTCTTATCTTCTTGACTCAATATAATTCTTGAATTTTCTCTTTTAACTTATAAATCAATGTGTCCTTTTCCTGTAGTTGTAGTTTCAAACCCTGTATTTCTTGATCTCTTTTATTTATTACAACAACATGCACTATCAACTCTTCTTTTTGCAATTCAATGTGTTAATTATTTTTGTACAATTTTTTCTTTAAATCATCAATTTCTATTCTAAATTTCTCTATCTCTACAATGGTATCCCTCATTTCAATTGTCTCAAAAATTATATCAACAATGGGGGACAAATGACTTGGAATACTATCATCCCACTCTTGTTCTCTTTCTTGAATTTCTTCGGTGATGATTTCCTCCACATATGCAGAGTGGGAAGGAACTTCCTCAACTAAATCTTCTCTTTCTAGAGTTATTTCCTCTTCATTGGTAGGATCAGAAATTTCAATAGGTTATGATGGCCATTTGGGCTTCTTTTTTGAATTTCCTTCCATACCCTGCATTGGGGTTTTAGTGAATTCTGAGGCTAGGCGCTTACTTCTCCTTAATGGAGGAAGACCTTGGAAGGTGACAAGTGTATTATTTTTCCCTTTCCTTTTTATTCTAGGATTACTCATATCAGAACAAATGAGCTCAACATGTTATGAAAAATCAGGGGTTTTGAATTCATTATTCAAAGAGTTTGGCACTTCCTCACCATGGGTGGTGGGATTCAGAGCTTCCGGAGCTTGAGAGCCCTCAAGGCAATCTGCTCTGAAAGGTAAAGCAATTTGGTGAGATGTTTCCCCCGATTCTAATTTTATTTTGATTGAAGACTTTTCAATTTTCCCCAAAAAATTCTCCCATTTACCCTCGGATTTCTTGCGAAAATGGTATTTGCAAATCAATTGAATTAATCCATGGTGTTTTAGTGGCCCTGACCCTATTTTATATCTTTCTATTGAGGAATTTAGAGAGTCACATAAAAATTCAGGAAAATTAACCCTAAGAGCAGGGTTCTCTTTCCCATGACGTCAATGGATCAACATACGGAAAGCAGGTCCTACCACAACAGTTAGTTGACCTTCACAAGTGAAATATTTTATGATCCAAGCTACAGAAGTTCCCCAAGGTTTTAGTATAGAGGTCCTTTGGAATCCTTTATTTTGTCCTTTGGTACTAATTACTACCATGGGGTGAGGGTCTCCCTCTCTAACAAATAATTCAAACAATTTTTGGTATGTTATCTGAGAGGTTTCTTTTAACTTTATGCCTGAATTTTCTAACCCTGATAAATGAGAGATGATTTTTGGACTCACCTTAAAACGATTTCCATGGAGTACCCCTTCACCATTTGAGTAGTTTTCAGCAAATGTGCTCACCATCTTTTCATTATAACCTTCGAACTTTCTGATAAAGTTCAACCACCCTGCCTCTTCGAACAAACTAGAGATATTGCTTAACCCCAACAATTTTTCTACGGAATTTGGCTTTGACTTCTTTTTACCACCCCCCATTCTCTTATTTTCCACTTTGCAAAAGATTTCAACGACGACACAAAGCTTGCACACAACAACTTTTGAAAATATAGCCACTGAAATGATTTATTTGTCTTGTTTGTAGCTTACTATGCAATGATTTTTAACCTACATGGAGGCATGCGAAAAGCTTTCCGTACAAGTAGTTGATTGCCGAGTGGCACAAATTGCTAAATTGGGAGTGAAGTTTGTGCCAATTAATTATTCTTTATTTGAAAATAACTACCTACTTAAAGCAAAAATTAGTACTTGCATTCTATGATTGTTCGAAGATCTCGTACCTTTACAGATTTGACAGGATGACGTGAAGGTATTGGCTAAGGTGATGGCAGATTTATTATGGCATGAATGTGGAAGTTTATGAATGATGGCGCCATCAATGAGGACTGTGGTACTTGGTGGCTTTATTTATGATTAAAAAAAAAAAAAAGATAGGACGACATGTGTACAAGATATGATGATGGAAGTATTACGAAATTTTGGAATTATGAAAAAGTTGGCAAAATGTGAATGAATAAGTTCTGGAGCATGCAATTGACATTGCGCTCAAAACTATTGCAAAAGTTTCGGAGCACATGAGAGGTATGCATTCGCGACGGAGAAGGCAAATAAGTTTTGGAGCATTGCTAAAAGGTGCAATCAAGACGACAATGAAATGAAGGTTCTGGAGCATCGCTGAAAGAGGCAACCAGAGCATCAATGGAATGAAGGTTCCAGAGCATCATTGATAGATGTATCCAGAAAAGGAATGAAATGAAGGTTCTGGAGCATCGCTGAAAGATGCAGCCGAAGCAGCAAAGAAATGAAGGTTCCGGAGCATCGTTGAAAGATGTAGCCAGAGCAACAACGAAATGAAGGTTCTAGAGCATCGCTGAAAGATGTAGCTAGAAAAGGAATGAAATGAAGGTTCTGGAGCATCGCTAGAAGATGCAATCGGAGCAACAACAAAATGAAGGTTCCCGAGCATTGCTGAAAGATGCAGCCGAAGAAGCAACATAATGAAGGTGAAGTGGCAAGACTTATGACTTTTGAACTTTAGGAGCTTTGAACCTTTGTGCAGGAATGTATTTTTGACATGACAAGTTGTTGTACAAGTTCTGGAGCATCGGGCATAAGGACCGTCAGGTTCTAGAGCATTTGGTATCAGGACCATAACATTTTGGAGTATCTTCGGAGGGTGCTCTGAAAGTTATTTTCCTCTTTAAGAAATTCTACAAAATGGAACAAAAATTAGCTAAGTCCAAAAGAAGAAAAAATAATGAAAGGAAAATATCTTGGTATACATGTCTTTTTATTACACATTTTTGAAATATATATATATATATAATTTATTATTGTTATTATTATTATTATTATTATTTTTTTTAATTTTAGAAGCATTTTAGCATTTTTACCAAATAGACTCTGCCTTGGCAAAGTCAATACATTGGACCTCACCCTACATTTCCACCATTCTTGAGAATTCTTGTTTATTGACCGACTTATGGTAGACACGCAAGTGATGACCATTGACTAAGAGAGTTCATGAGTCACCATAAATTGGTTTCAACTGAACTATTCCATTCGAAAAGACCTCAGAAATCTCATAAGGTCCCAACCAATGAGTCTTGAGCTTTCCTCTATGATCTTTGTACCTTGAATCGAATACCAGAGCCCAGTCTCCATTATGGAACTCCTCTCCTTAATATGTTTGTCATGCCACACTTTTCGTTGATGTTGAATTAGTTCAATTTGATGGACAACGTCTAAGCGAATTTCATCCAATTTTCTTAATTGCAAAACTCATTCAACTTGGGCTCGTTTCAAATCCAGACCTAGTTCCATAGTTGTTCATAGAGTTTGTAGTTCAAACTCAATGGGAAGAAGAGGTTTCTTTCATAAAACAAGCTCATAGGGGCTAAATCCAATCATGGATTTCCAGGTTGTGTTGTATGCCCAAGCAGCTTCAAGGAGTTTCCTGGCCCAATCTTTTCTTCCTGAAGAAACTATTTTTGTTAATATGTTTTCAAGCTCTGTATTAGTTACTTCCACCTGGCCGTTTGCTTGAGGGTGGTAAGGGGATGACTTTCTATGGCTTACTTGAAAATGGTTGGTGAATTCCAAGAGCACTTTGGACATAAATTGGGGTCCCTGGTTAGTAACGATAGTTCGAGGGGCTCCAAATCTAAGGAAGATTTTATTATAGAGGAAGTCTATGACTTGCTCTTCCCTAGCTACTCATAAGGCTTGAAATTCTGCCCATTTCGTTAGGTAATCGGTGCAAACCAGTATGTATTTTTTCCCTTGAGAGGAAGGATCTATGGGTCCGATAAAGTATAAACCCCATTTCTCGAATGGTTCAAGCACTACTTGTGGCAGTAAAAGCATCTCTGAAGAAGCAATTGGTCTTTCTACTCTCTGAAATTCATCACAACGATGAACATAGTTCTTAATATCCTTATGCATTAAGGGCCAATAGTATCCGGCACCTAAAATTTTATGGGAAGTTCTCTTCGCAAAGTAGTGCCCTCCCGAAGGATCATCGTGATAGGGCCTTAGAATGTTGTAGGTTTCATCCGCTCTCACACATCTTCTCAAGACCATATCAAGTCCACAACAAAATAACATTTTGTTAATCCATTTGAATGGGGCACTTTCCCTGATAAGTCGCTTCCTTTGCTTATTCATGAACCCCAGGGGTACCTAAGAGGCAGCTAAATAGTTAGCAATGTCTACGAAATAGGGTAATTTTACAGAAACCGCAAATAGATTTTCATCTGGAAACTCATCTTGTATAGGCATACTATCACCCTTTTCTTGTTTGATTCGAGATAGGAAATCTGCTACTACGTTATATTTCCTTGGCTTGTCAAGGATTGTAGCATTAAACTCTTGAAGGAGTAATAACCACCTCATAATCCGACCATTAACTACAGGTTTTTTCATTAGGTATTTTATAGCTGAATGGTTTGTATAAACTGTAACTGTATATCCAGTAATATAGTGGCAGAATTTTTTAATGGCATGAACAACATCCAGGAATTTTTTTTCTATTGTTGTATAGTTTCTCTCTGCAAATGTAAGATTCTTATTGATAAAATATATGGCATATTTTCCCCCATTCTCATCTTCTTGTCCCAGTACTGCACCAATAGTATCGACAGAAGCATCTACATAAATATGGAAGGGAAGACTCTAATTTGGCCCTCGCAGTACGTGAGCAAAGAAAAACTTTTCCTTAATTATTTCGAATGATAGCTGACACTCAGGTGTCCAAACAAACTCTACTTCTTTTTGTAAAAGAAAGAACATAGGAGCCACAATTTTACTGAAGCCTTCTATGAACCTTCTATAGTATCCAACATGTCCAAGAAAACTTTGAACATCTATTTGTGTTTGAGGGATAGTCAACTGTTGGATGACTTTGATTTTCTTGGGATCAACTTTTATTCCTTCAAAGGAAATATGATGACCCAAGACTATTCCTTGTTCTACCATTATTAAACATTTTTTGTGGCTAAGGGATAGTCTATTTTCCTCATAGAATAGTAAAACTCGGTCTAGGTTCTAAAGAGCTTCATCATATGTTGACCCATAGAATGTAAAGTCGTCCATATAGACCTCTACATAGTCATTAATGAGTGAAAAAAATATAGCAAGAACGACTCTTTGAAAAGTCGCTGGAGCGTTACAAAGTCTTTTCTTGGTCTTCGGGAGCAACCTGAATTTGGTTGTAACCACTAAATCTAGCTAGAAAGGAGAAATATTTCCTTCCAGCCAAGTTGTCCAGAACCCGATCAACAAATGGTAGGGGAAAATAATCTCAATGAGTGGCTTTGTTGAGTTCTCTATAGTCTACACAAATACTCCACTTCCCATTTTTATTTGGCACAACCACCATAGGTGACACCCACTTACTATCAGAGATAGGATAAATAAATCCTACACGGAGGAGTTTCTCAATTTCAATTTTGACCAGATCCTTTAATGCAGGATTGAGTCTCCTCTGAGGCTGGCGAATAGGCCTTATACTAGGATTTGTATAAATGTGATGAGTACAAACACTTGGGTGAATTCCACTCATGTCTGTGTAATCCGAAGTAAAATCTTTAGACCTTTTTACCAACACATTGAAAAATTTATCCTCTTACATTTATGTCAGCCAGCTATTGATGTTTAAAGTTTTTCCTGGTAATACCATAATAAATTTTGTTTTAGGATGGGCCAAAGTGACAGTATAAATTGGTCGCAACAAGGTATTGAGAGGACAACTATGAGGTATAAGTCGGTGAAACCTTGTGATATCTTCAAAGAAATGACTTGTTCTGGGGATCATGTTAGCTAAGGGACAAGGCATTCCCATTGTAGCATAACTTTGCTCCATCCCGCTTATATCAATTGGTTGCCCAAAAATTCTTGGAGCATCCATCATTTCTTCCTCATTCAGGGTTAGAGCAAGGAGTGCTACGTTGTTTACTAACTCCTCCTCTAGTTCTTCTTCGTGTTGTTTAATTACTACCATGGCTAGAGAGGACAAACTGTCAAGACCATTGGATTCCTCTGGTTCATCAATCCAAACCCTTTTATGCTCAGTAGGCTTAGCAGGGGGATATAAGAAAAAACATTTAATGTCTTGACCATTCAAAATGGTCATTCCCCCTTCTCTACAATCAATCTTAGCAGCAACCGTGGCCAACCATGGTCTCCTAAGAATTATTGGATAGCTATCTTTGGGTGTAAGTGACTAGATTATCCATTTTTAAGACTGTGTTTGTAGGACATAAATTAGTTAGACCTAGTTTTTCCATTACATCCACAGTCATCACGTTAATAGCTGCTCCAAGATCCACTAGTGTGTTTGGTATTGCTACCTCGTTAATTGTAACGGTTATAAGTGGACTCCCAGGATCATTGTATTTTGGAGCAATAGTCTTTCCAGACATAAAATCAGCTAAATAACCATCAATATGAACGGTATTTATCTTTTCTGGCTTCCTACCTGGCGTTTTAATACATAGTTGTTTGATTAACTGGTTTAATTTAGGAATTTCCTTTATTTCCTACAATAGAGGAACCTCAATTTGCAGTTGCTTAATTTCCTAAATTAATGCACTTTTAGAAGCCATAGGTATTTTCGGAGTTTCTTTCAGAGTCATTGACTTTAGACGTTCTGGATATGGTGCCATCATTTTCTCTTTTGGAATGGAATCCTCCCTATCTTGACTCAAGGACTGACCTTCCTCCCCTTGAGACAAATCAACAGCTCCTGCTGCTAAAAAAGGCTCTTTGTCTTTGGTGGAAGTATCCTGAGTAGGTGACGTGTCTTTTATTGGAATTTTAGGCTCAGGTTCCTCCACTATTTCTTCAATAGTTGGGGGTTGAAGAGTTCTACTGGAGCACAACTGTACATTTTTGTAATGTATCGCATTAACTCCTGTAACATTTTCATGTGAACAGTAGTGTAGACTAGCGTGTTCTGACGATTATTCTTAGGGTTGGGAAGTGGTTGCACTGGAAGTTGAGGTTGGTTTACGTGCTCATTCTGAGGATGGTTTTGAGCTAGAGGTAACAAATTATATTTTTGATTCCTCCTAGGTCTAGTATAAAATTGATTATGTCCCTGATTCCATTGGGGGGCAGCATGTTGTTGGTACCACTGTTGTTGTGGTTGGTTCGATCATTGCTGATTTCCCCATGTTTGATTTGCCTTTTTTTGGGGGATCCCCAATAAGGAGTTCCCCGCTAGGTTGTGGTGGAGGTGACTGATTCCAAGATGGAGTCCATTGATTATGAACCCAGTTATTTTGTGGTCTCCATGCAAGATTGGAATTTTCTCCATAAGAGAAGTTACCTCCTTGATGTTGGTTTAATGTGTTTATCTCTTCTTCAACCTGAATAGTTTTTTTCTTAGTATTCTTAATATTAGACAAAAGCTCACACTGATTTGTAGGATGGTTTTTCTCATAGAGTTGACAAACATTGACTTTATCTAAAGGAAACTCGCGCAACAGGTGTTTTTTTCAACACTTGGGACAATAGATTGACAAGGTCTCTAGGTTGCGAGTTTTAGCTTGTATGCCATCTAATTAGACCCTTTAAAAAGATTATTTTTACGGATTCCTCCTCGAGTATGAGAGAAATTCCGACATAACTCACATACTACCTCAAGGGTCAGTTGAGATACATCACCTTTCCCCATCAGATCAAGACTTCTTCTAGCATCATTGTCAAGTCCTCTAAGAAAAAATGTTTTGAGAATCTCAACGCTAATGGCCTCTTCTCCACATCTTTTAGAGAGGAAAAGGAACCTATCAAGATAGTCCTCAAAACTCTCATCCTCCTTTTGTCCCAGTTTAAACAACTCTTCCTTACACTCACTCACCCTACAATAACTCTAGTACTTTTGCAAGAAAACATTCTCCATTTCCCCCCAAGATGTTATACTACCAGAACCCAATCCCATGAACCAACACATTACTGAATCCCTTAAAGTAGAAGGAAAGAGCTTCAACTTTTGGTTATCATTTTTGTAGTCATAATTTTGACATAGGACTTTAAATTCAAAGAGAAATTGGTCTGGGTCTTCCGAGGACAAGCCACGAAAGGTTGGAGGGAAAGCTGGGGAAATGTTCTTCATCGCAGTATCATCATCTGCATCCAAGGTAATAAGATAGGTAAACATTCTAGGAGGCTGAGGTTCATTGTGGTTAGGTTCAACCCTACAATCTCCCATGATGTTCAGAGGAGTCTGTTCCTCATAGACAACTTCCTTTATAACTAGTTGTTCTGCTCGTTGATTTCCAGGCAAACAGTGGAAAGCCTCTGGTGGAATAGGCTCAAATAATTCTTCAAAAGTATTTTCATTTGAGACTTGGGCCTCCCTAGGTATGATTGGTATGTATTTTGGGGGGGTCTTTGGTATAAATCATCCGTGAGGGCCTCTTTTCCTGACCATGTAGAAAAGGAAGCTGACGGAGGAATTTTTGGTATAAAACGAGGTATTCAAAATGTCTCCTAGTAACATTTAAGCACAAAGGCTATTTTAATCCCTGACAATGGCGCCAAAAAGTGATAGGCTGTCATTAGGTCCCATTAATTTAGAATATAAAATATCAATAAGTCAACAGGGCAGTGTCCAAGGCAGTTTGCAAAAAGAAGATGATTTGGATAACTCATTTTAGATTTTCTGATTTTCTTTAAACTACTGAAATCAATTTTAGTCTAAAGCCATTTTAACTTCTTAGCTAGAAAACAATTTATTCTAAGAAAATTGGAAATACTAAACTAGAAAGCATAAGATAACTAATTTAGAAAGCATCACAACTAAACTAGAAAGCATGGAAATGAGTAAACTGAATAACTGATAAACTACAGAAGTGGAAAAATAAGTAAATAGACCATGAAACATTTTCTTAAATAGTAAAATATTCTAACAGCTACAACGAACAACTCATAATTAATTTAACACAAAGGTGCTTCAGAACTTTAGACTCAACAACTGATGGACTTTACCGAGTTCCTATTGAACAATTATCTATGTAACAACTAAAACAACATAACAATATAATACTTATCTATTTAAGCTAACTTCCCTCGAGTGGCCAGCTCACGGGTTAACACTTCATTCTCAAATCACATAAAATACAGGTTCTGGAATCCTTCCATTAAAAATAGTTATCATCCATAGTTCAACAATTTAGCAATTGAAAGAAGACAGTTATTTCATTCATCAGTATTCAAAGATCATGTAAACAACATAACGTTACTATTCAGTCTTATCCATTCTTTTTTTGAAATTAAATTCTTATAGAAAAACTTATAACTAAATCCTAGATTCCAGATGGTGTGGATAGCCATTGAAAAAGTATTTGACAACTTTAACTAACTTTCATGTCTTTAAAAATCATAAACATAAAGAAGGCTCGAGACGAGCCATGAAGTTTTTGGTAACAAAAATTAAATAAATAGTAATTAAATCTTCAATTCATCAGCCTGATATTCAGGAGCAGGTTTGCAACATTTATCTTCAACCATATTTAAGGCACGTGATGGTTCAATGTTTTGTAACAGCTGCAAGATGACTGACTTATTCCCTACAAAAACACTCAAGAAAACCCATTAAACCTGTATTGGCAAATTTCCTCAATTGATCATAAGAAATAAATTTTGCATAATTTTCCTTAAAGATAAGAAATTATTCCTCCTAAAGTTTAATAAATTGGCACAGACTTAGGATCGAGCTTGTAAAAATAAGCTTTTTTGATTTCATTATGATGATGTTTTTATTTATTTACTTTTATTAGACTACAAGAATCGGGTAGCACGACCCCCTATAAACTGCAGTGCACCTGGTAAACTTTTTAACGTGACCAGCAGCGCTGGCGCGACACGCCCTCCGGTACCACGGGGGTGGGGGAGACTAGACCTCATGACCAACCTCCTACAACAGGAAAGATTTAGCCAACCGAGCTAGGGCCCCAACCCATGATGAGGTTATTTTTACCTCATCATAGTGTTACCTAATATTTTGTTGAAGCAAAATTTGAAATACTTAAAAAAATCAACATTTTAGGAGGAGCATACTAGATACTATGTTATAATTTTTATGAAAAAAATAGGAGAAATTTTTGTGCTCCTCATATTCAAATATCTTAATCTCCATTTTTTTTTTTAAAGTGAGCACTACAACTCTTATTCTTGTTGTATCTTCAAATTTCAAAATTGGTTATTTTTAATTTCTTATCCAAGATTATAATTTATTGATGTAAAAAAGATAAACTTATCTAATTAAAGATAACAAAAAATCTCATTACAAATGACTTACCACTCCCTCGTTAATAACTATACTAATAATATCATTCCCTAATATTATATTTGATTTATAATCTTCCTTTCATTTAACGTACACTTGCACACACTTTCCATCATTTTCTCAAACTCCAAACCTAACATCATAAATTGAAGAAATATTATCTCCTAAAAAATACTTATACAATGATGTCTCTAGAGGCATTGTATATTTTACGGGTTGGCTTACAGGATTGTTCAATCTCTTAATCACAAAGATTAGTTTTTCTAACTCTAGTTATAAATACACTGATGGTAATTTTTTTTTAGAATCATAATGAATTTATAAGGCTAGTTGTGGTCTTCTCAAACTCGATAGGATATCCTTTGAATGCTTTCATATTTTCCCAACACTTCATCTCTTATGAATCAAGTCTATATATTAGAGGTTATAGAACATGAAACTTATTAAAATGATCCTAATAATCATGTGGAAGTTTATAAAAAATATTATAACTCCCACTAATTAAGACACCTAAGTAGGCTTAATTCCATGTGTGCGATGTGCATGAGATAATATATACACTAACACCTCCCTTTAAGAATAACTTAGGTAGACACAAATAAATTGGGTACTAATAGCTAGGATTGATGAGGTACCCAAGTATAATGTAACCCCCATAAATTGTAGAAAGGGAGAAAATCTAGTAAGCAAAAATCCCACCCAAAAGAGAGAAAATATGGTGGAGAGGAATTGACCCTCCCCCCCAAAAAAAAAATTATACTACTATTGAAGTAGACTACACCCTAATAAGAGTTTGTAGAAGAATTAATTTTCTCTCAGTAAAATGTTTGGTTAAAATATTAGCAATCTGCTCTAAAGTCTGACAAAAAATCATTTTGATGATCTAACCATGAACAAGCTCCCAAATATAATACAAGTGAATCTCTATGTGTTTGGTCCACTGGTGTTGGATTGGATTCCTACATATCTAGATGGTGCTATAACTGTAACAATAGATGAATGTGGGATACCTAAACGTAATGTCAAATAGAATGATAATTCCCTGAAGACAATGAGGACTAGTAGCTATGTTACTAGATCCTATGTACTTTGCCTCTATAGATGATCAAGAAATAGAGTTTTAGTTTTTGCTAGACAATTTGATAGGACATGAACCTAGTGAGAAACTATAACTTGAAGTGGACTTGCAATTATGAGTATCACTAGTCTAGTTTGAATTTATATACCAACTATGTCAGCCTCTACAACTTTATAATGAATCCTTAATATGAGATTACCTTGAAGGTAGTGAAGGATCCTCTTAATTGTTTTCTAGTGTAACTCATGAGACTCCCACATGAATCTCAAATCCATAACAACTAAATATGAAATATTGGGCTTGGTATGAGTCAAATAGATGAGACTACCAAAAAATTATCAATACAAGGTTGCATCAACCAATGGTGTATTAAATTCAAACTCAATAATGACTCCAAATAGAAAGCGAGTTAAACATTACTTACAATTATTCATGTAAAATTGAGAAATTATATCACAAGTATAATTGAGCTACATAAGAGTGATCCATGAGTCAGATTGTGAAATATCAATATTAAGGAAATAATGTAATAAACCCAAGTCCATCATTTCAAATATTTATTATAGATATAAATTAATTACTATAACAACAAATGAATAGCTCATGATGATAGAAAAAACCTCAACATAAAGTACTAGTATCAATAGTGAATCATTCGGCTACAAGAGATATAAATTAGGACCTAAATGGAACCAAGTGAAACCTAAAGCTAGGATGAATGAATCTATCTTGGTGTAACACAATTGAGGGGCCTCTTTGAGGCCATAGAGGGATTTTCTAATTTTGTAAACTAAGGATGAATCTTGAAAAAATCCTAGTGGTTGTTCAATGTAGATCTCTTCCTTAAGGTCTCCATGGAGAAAAACACTCTTTACATCCATTTGATGCACATTATAACCATGAGTTGTGACAATAGTAGACTAATTCAGGTTCAAGTCATTTTTTCAATTGGTGTACATGTCTTTATTTATTGAATGCTAGAAACTTAGGAAAACCCCTTAGCAACCAAAAATTCCTTGTACTTACCAACCAACCCATTTGTAGTAAACTTGGTCTTATATATTGACCTAGATTAAACTATCTTACTTCCCTTCAAAAGTGGGGTGAAGTCCCAAGTGTTATTTCTAATTAAGGAATCATATTCCTCATGCATATCATTGTCTCACTTAGGTATGCATGATACCTGTCAAAATATCTATGGATCAAAGGTTAAGGAAAAGAGGAAAAGTAGCGAGTGAGTCAAGTGCTAAGACATCATCCTCCAAAAACATGTTTAGAAGTGGATGTTCATATGACTCCCCATGATTAACCTTTTTATAAATACTAGAAGAAGAAGAAGAAGAATCCACCTCATAAATATATTATGGACCATGTTCTAAGTCATCATAACAATCATTAAATCCAAGTGAGTACAGAGTAGAAGGAGAATTTTCAAGTATATAACCAACATAACTCTTTAGGAACTTAACACTTCTCTCATGAATAAATCATGTGTGGTTGGGTGGAGTAGGTGATAATGTTTTAAACCAATTGGATAACCTACAAAGATGCAAGGTTTGAATTGACATTTCATTCCCTAATGGATTTGAGATGTGTTCCATTGCTAGATATTCAAAGACCCTGAAGTGCTCAATTCATGGTTTCTTGCCTATCCAAGCTTCAAAGGGAGTGATTCACTTCAAGGCTTTATGAAAAAATTGATTTCAAATATAACAAGAATAGTTAATTTTTTATACGTTCCAATATCATTATGTAAGGACCTTAGAGTGTATCATATAGTTAGCCATCTCTTTTAACCTTGGATTTTTTCTTACTCTCTACAATGCCATTCTATTTGGGAATATAAGGAACTATGCACTACAATTCTACCCCCTCTTCTATATAAAACTACTCAAACTTGTTGTTGATATACTCACCACCATTATTTAAGTTGGAAGAACCTCGATGAATTTTCTTGACTATTTTTCAATGAGAGACTTGAAGTCTTGAAATTTGTTGAAGACTTTATATATCTACCAAAGGAAGTAGACTCATGTGTATCTAGAGAACTCGTCTATTAAATTGAGAACATACCTTACCTTAATGAATGATGTATTAGTAAATTCCCTTGATACATCATTATGAGCAGGATCTAAAACCTATGTAGCCCTCCATGATTTTCCTTTATTAAATTTCTCTTGAAGATGTTTTCCAAGGGTAAAACCCTCACAAAGACCCTTAGAGAATCTAACTCTAGGAAAAATTGTGACCATATCTTGCTAACTTAGTTATTCAAGGTGCTCAGTGCAGGATCATGGGGGTCCAAACTAGGCCCTTAAGTGGTAATGAAAATTTAAAAAAGAAAAGTTAGGAAATTTGACATAAAAATTTGAATAGGTTATAACATAATTTGAAAAATATGTAAGAGTAGAATTTACATAGTAAATTGAATGTAGTTTCTAAGATACTAATCCTTTTTAGAAAAATATTTTTATTTGGTGAAATTTTGAAATCTTGATGTAGCAGTATGAAATTTTTAGGAAAAAATAAAAAGGTGTATGTCTGACCAACCTAAGTACAAGCGAAAAATAATTTTATTTTTTGAAACTTTCAATATATGTAGAGGACACATTCCTGGATGTGCCACATTTTTTTGTAAGTAAATAATTAGTTATAAAAATTTTTTAGAAGTTTTTAAAAATATTAAAAATTATTTGTTTGACTACCATAACTTGGTCAAAAAATTATGAAATTTAGTTTTTCTAATTTTATCCTATAGTATGGGAAGCCAAGAATGTTTTAAAACTTTAGAATTCAAAAAATGTGAAATTGTTTAAGAATTATAGATGTTTTTCAATCATCCTATCAATCATGACTTTAGTGATAATGCATGTAAAAAATCAATAATAATTAACTATTAAATTCAAATTAAGGAATATCTTATATTGGTGGAAAGCTAGCAATATTCTCAATAAACCCTTTTCATTTAATTAAATTTTGATAAAAATAATTTTTTAGCCACTTTTTGGTCATATTGCCACTTTTTGGACCCCCACATGATCCTACACTCACCGAGAACTATAGCTGTAGTGAAGGTGGCCAAACCACTCATGTTATAATTTGATTACTCCATTTTAATGATTAAGTATTTCTATAGGATTAAAATTAGATGCAAAATGAGAGAAGGTGTATAATCTAGCTTCATTATCTACCATTCCCAAATCTAGCAAATTATTATTGTGCAACTCTCTAATCTAAACTAAGTTTGGAGAAAAGTGAATTGTCATGCCCTTCCCTATGTGGATAATTTGGTACACTAATAGGAGAATAACTAAAAGAGAAGGTAAAATTTGTAATGTTCCACTTTCAACTTCAAAAAATCCTCTCCTTGCATCTACTGGTATAGTTTCATCACTCATAGTGATAGAAGACATACTATAAGGATCCAATGAAGAAAAAATAACTTATGAAGAACCCATGTGGTGTGAGGAATACTAAATATATACTTCAAAATTTTCACACTAGATGCATCCATGTGTACATAAAATTAAGGAATAATAGGAGAAAAATCTGAGAAGGTGTAAATTTGATATTGATGATCAACCTCACCAACTACAAAAATATCTTTGCTAGACAAATCTCAAATAATGATAGAATCTAGTGTGAACTCAAAACTTTTTCATACTCCACCATGTGTGACCCAATAGACAGAAAGCATATTGTTTGATAATAATAGAACACAAAGAACATTATTAAGTGATCTTTCATCTATATCAAAGATCATTTTCCAAAAACACACATATATGTGTTGTGTGTTGTTAAACACGAATCAAATGAAGAGAACATACTCTATGATGAAGTCATGTGA
Source organism: Sequoiadendron giganteum (assembly GCA_007115665.2). Classification (NCBI taxonomy): domain Eukaryota; kingdom Viridiplantae; phylum Streptophyta; class Pinopsida; order Cupressales; family Cupressaceae; genus Sequoiadendron; species Sequoiadendron giganteum. The sequence continues at coordinate 640,029,253 of CM021101.1, read as the reverse complement.
TGGGAAGATCTAGAATCAAGTATCCACTTTTCTAAATCAAAATCTATAACTACAAGTATTTACCCCTTTTTTTCTCTATCTTTGAATCTAAGAAGGAGGAGGAGGAGGAGGAGGACCCCCTGATATTTTTGAAATAAAACTGATTTGATTCTTCCTAAGAAAATGCTTCAATTCATCAATCTATTTTGAATAACATTGATGTTCTCTATGCCATAATTCTTGTAATACACACACTTGGGATTCTCCTCCTTAGATGATTCCCCTTGAAAGGGATAAGATTCAAATATCTTTGTGTAGCTTATTATTTTTCTTCTTTTATTCCTTTTCATGATTCTCTAATTCTTTGTATACCTTAGGTTCAGTTGCAACCAATACTTGTGATTTACAAGACTTTATTAGACCTAATTTAATTAACTTCACCTTCTCTTCGATTATAATATTTGAAAATGCATCAAAATTAGGTTTGACATATGATGCTCCCATAGAAATAAAATGGGTATGAGAGACAAAAACAAATACTTAATATTGAAGATCAAGCTTGGATAAAAAAATTTAAATATTAATTGTAAATACTCCCTAATAATATTTCAATCCTTTAGTTGTGTTCTTGAATTCTTTCTCTTGGAGATGTAGTCTTGGATGTGGTAAAAAATTTAGAATCAAGGTTCATCAAATCATTGTTATTCTAATATCCTTATAATATTGTTAGTTTTACTATACAATTTTTAAAAAGGTATCCCAAGCCTCCTTAGGTGTTCGCATGATTCAAGATAAACCTATAAATTAAAAGAAACTAATGAAAAGTTGAATCCAAATGTTTTATCATGATTGATATCCCATATTTCATTTTCCATGGCATCAATAAGTTTAAGAATATATTCTCTTAGATGTCCTAGATAATATTTTTCCTTTAGATAGTTTCATATTGATTGTCTCCATGAAACATAATTATATGGATTAAGGGATTCAATTTTATTTTTATCCATTGAAAGAACACATGTCAAATAAATGAAACCAATCAACCACCACTATATTACCCCTATACCCCTTAGAAAATTACTCAATATGTGATTCCCCTAGTGAATATATGATCTTGGAACTTTATATTTAGTGTGATTATAGGTGGAACTTGTCAAAATTAATGAAGTTAACTTGATCTTAATACATGAAAATATCAAATTTGGTCACATGATTGAAGTATAATTTTATAATAAAATGAAACTAATTTAATCACACCACTAGAAACTACAAAAAAAGTGCACTTATATACCAAAAATTTACCATATAAGTTTAAACACAGCCCTAAGAGTTCCCAAAACAATAACTAATCAAAAAAACATATGAGAATCTATATTTTTTAAAATAAAATTATTTACACCAATATAAAAAACCACCTACAAAACTATGAAGCTCATAAAATCCTCTAGATAAAAAAAAAAAAAAAACCCACAAAAAGGAGCTTAAATGACTAAGAATAGAACCTTTGAATATTAGGTTTCAAAATAAAAATGCCAACAATGAGAGGTAGATTAGTTGGGGCTAAGTTTGCATCAATGTCATGTTGATGTTAGTATTAGACAAAATGAAATATCCCCTTCCCTAGAAGAAATAATCTTTGTGGTCACCAAATTGTGATCAAATGATGGAAAAATCACTTTTTGATGTAATCCATTAATTTTTCTGTAAAAAAACCACCTAATGGAAGGTGGGGGTGGTTTTGCAGGTAGTTAGGCTAATTTATAGTGAATATGTTGTCAATAAATTCTTTTCAAATTCTTTTCTATCGATGGGTGGGCTATGGGTGATTCAACTATGCCACATGGCATTTGTGACCCTATTGGTAATACAACAAAGCATTGTAGAATGTGCAATACCATTCATAATAAATAAATTTAAAATTTATAATAAATTTAATCTTTTTTAATTTATTAACCATACTTGCACTTGTGCATCTGATGATGCTAATGACCATACAACTATACAAATGGTTATGCAGTATAGGGGATAAAAAAATCTCTGAAGGCCTAGGAAAAATATGTCCAAATTTGGCAATTTAATAGTTGATTCTTAAGGTCTTAGACCTTTTAGATACATTGGAAAGATTAGATTTAATCCAAAATGTTCTAAAATTATAGCTACCTTATAAATCTGATAAACACCTCTCAACTTCAAACCCTTGCAGATTTGGACTCATATGTTTAAGTTTGAAAAATCAAAAGACTAAATTAAGTTTCTTGGACACTTTGAACTCAATGAACTCAAAAGTATGCAAACATACTCGAAAATTAATTTACAATACAAAAGACATAAAGAGGAACCCCCAAAATATGGTATTTCTATCAAAAAAATTATTCTTTAGATTATTAAATGATGCAAGAGAAGAGCATTCTTACCTTTTCAAGATTCACCAGGATTTGAAATCTAGATCTCTTAATAAAAATTAACAATAAATATTTCCAAAAACGTTGATATCATGTAGGAGTTGGTAAATAATGCTCTACACCATGCAAATTTAGGTTGAAGATGTAGCCATCCAAGTTCTACGAATTTCAATGAAAGCACAAGAGAGATTAAAATATGAGAGAATAATGTTATTCTATCAAAATATGCAAATAATAGATTAGAATGGATTGATTAAAAATGAATTAAGAATACAAAGAAAATCCCTTAATTATAAAGACCAAGGTGAGACATAAAATTGCATAAGGTTATGACATGTTTCTTAATCTTATGACTTGAAACATAAAGTAATAATTATCTTATGTGTACTCTAAGTAAACTTAAATAACTAGTGTGAAATGGACTTAGATGACGTGCCGACTAGGTAAAACACTCAATTCACCCCAACAATCATCAAAGAAGAGAATGAAAAGAATTATTGTTCAATAAATAACTTTTATTATTTTTTAATTTTATATGTAAAAAATAAGAATATAATTAATCTTTTAATTAGATTTGTAAATATAAAAAGTTGTGCTTTCCTTTTGTACTTGCAGTCTATAATACCAAAAGATATTACATATTTATGTTAACACCATTAGTAAAACATAGAAAGTAAGATTTGGTAGAGCATATGTATAATAACTAATAATTTATTTTCAACTCTGTAATTTTTCTGTTAACAACTTTTTGTTGGAGAATAGGGGAGAAGACCCAGTACCCGTCAGGGCTAATTTCGCGCAACCATAGAATCTAAATCGTGCGTCGAATCGAAAAAAAAAATTATGGATTTTTTTCGCCCACGGGTTAAGAGCTTATAACTAAGTTTTTGGCTTTTGGGCAATTCGGTAGAGTGCGGGAGCATTGGATATGCGCGCGGAGGTCAAAAAGACACCTTTTAGAGGTGTCGTCTGGTTGCCGCCACCTAATGTCCCAGTATCCGCCCACTCTAATTTCCATAAATTATAATTGTTTATGCCTTAAATCCACTCTAAAACATGCACTTTAACACTTAATGAGCAGCCATTAGTGTTTTTGTAATTATAATGAACAACCATTGGTGTTTTTGTAATTATTTATTCAATCAAATAAAGTTTTTTAATGGATCAAAGTGAATTTTTTTTTGGGGGGTTAAGTGAGCATGGAGGTGGTGGTTATTCAATGGGCAGCGGCAACTGGGTCTTCTCCCCTAATGTTATATTTTTGTTAGTCATTACTTTCACCCCATCTATGCATCTGACTCATACATGTGCTAGGCATGACCAATTCTTTTATCACAGCAGTGACTTCTCATTTTTATTTGAATTTAGACTAATTTAATAATTTTAATCCATGCTTGATACACGCATGAGGCATTACACTAGCAGCACTACCTGCAATTATTCTTTGTTCATTTGTATGAACATAATGCTGAGGAGAAGAAATTAATGTAAAATCCTTTTACTGTTGATCTCCCACTTAGCTCATTGTTCTGTAATAGTAGTTGCTTACTATAGTCTTAGTCTCTTTTCGTGTATTCTAATGTTTATGAGCTCTTGACCAAAATGATCATGCTGATAAGCACTAAGTGGCCGTCTTTTCTATTTTACAAATAATGTACAAATTGCAGTTTCTTATAAATGAGAATTGCTTAAAGTTGTGTAAAATCCAAGTCAAAAATACTGTATGGTTTGTAAATTTGATTTAACTTTAACTTTGGTTCAAACTGGTTTTAACATAGAAGATCTTTGTGTCCTGTTGCAAAGCCTTCACTGTTTGATTGAATACCAAAGGTACTCCAACCATGAATCACAACATAAGATATATATTAGAGACATTATGTTTCCATGGTTTTATAGTTGTATTTAAATACTCATGGAAAAAAACTGTTGTCTAGAATATTGGTTCTAAAAACCTTGCATTTTTTTTTAAACATTTCAATACATAATTTTTATAAATATTCCATTTGTGCAAGATTTTTATGATTTAGTTATCATCCACAAGTCTTGTTGCCATTATATCGTACATATCCACCATGGTATAGTTCAAATCAATAGTTCTTTGATATTATGGTTGGCCATGAGATAGGTGCATCATGCAAGATATCAAATATTCAATGGTTTACCAATAATGGTGGAAGGGTTTTGATGAAGTATTTAATATGAATTTGTTCTATCCCATACAAAATATTTGTACTGAAACTTGATCCCTTTTCACGTCTGTAATTCTATTTTGTATAATTGATTGCACGTAGGATATCAAATATTTGAATTAATTAATAATAAGTAATAATAAAAAATAAGAAAAGTAAAGGAGATTTAACAAGAGTTTAGTAGAGGGGATCTATAGTATTCGAGATAGGTACATAAAAAATAGAAGTTTACATTTATTATTAGCATACAAATATATATTATATAAATTTTCAATTTTGATTATATATTATTCAATATTTGTAGAAGTTTTAATTTTTTTAATTATTATAATTATTTTTTGTGGAGGAACCAATTATTAGTTTTATTCAATATAAATAATAAATTATTACACTAGCACAACATTATTAATTTTCTATAAAGTAAGACTTTGGATCATAACTTTGTTGGAATTATGGAGCCTTGCAACATGAGCATGAAGTGTGGATGGTTTGTGTTGGTCGTTCCTGTGTTGTCATTGATGTCAACATGGTGACAACTGTATGGGAAGTTTACTTAGTTTACCAGAAGCTACTCTCTACTAGTAAAGCTCTTTTGTGATGAACTAGTGCGTTGGTATTTGAGTTTGGAATTCACCGCAAGAACAAATATGACTCTAATCTCTTAACCATGTTATCATGTCTCATTCAGACATCTATATTCTGGATCTTGAGAATTTTTGGGTTGTGAAATTTATCTCTAACCGAGTTCAACTCTATATTTTACTGTTGTTCCTTGCTCGACATATCAATGTGGAGACTCTGCATTTTCATAAGGAGAACATTCTAATGTTGCAGTTTTAATGGTAGTCTTTATGATGATAGTATGATGAGAAATTGATGTGATCTTAAATCCAAAAGGTGTTTTCTTTGAGGATTGTATGTTGATTTGGAGATTCTATGAATTAAGTACTAGTCTTGGCCAACCTAATGTATGCAATTAACTAAGGAAACTAGTTATGCTTTATGGATATTAGTCGACTTGGTATAATTTACTATATGGATAAAATGTCTTAAATCATATATGGTGCCGAAAAGAGTGTTTTGATTTTTTTTTTCATTTAATTAGGCCAACCTAATTGATAACTAAGATATACTTGTATATATATAAGAGAAGAGTGAGTGGATGTGTGGAAGAAAGGTGTAAAAAGGATTAAGGGTATGTGAAGATCTGAGCCTAAATTATTTATCAGTTGAGGATCAATGTAGATTAGTTGTCCGACTAATGTGTGAGGCATTGCTCTATATTCTAAGCTTCATTAGAACTGAACCTTACACACTGAATGCGTATTCTATCAGTTCAAACTTCTGGCAGTGAGCCACAATCTTGTATCTTGATGATTAGCCATCTTTTATATTCAGGTTGTGAGCCTTTTAAGGACAATGAGTCCTTGCAGTGATCCCTATAATATCTTATAACCAGATATAATATATTGTGAGTTAACCCTCATTGTGGTTTTTTCCTTTTTGGGTTTTCCACATAAAAATCCTAGTGTTCATATGTGTGGTTGCATTAATTTGTTTCTATGTTCTCTCTTGTTGATTCAGTCAGAATTATGATAATGGTTAGATGGATTTTATTAGAATGGTTTTATGGAATACGGATTTACTCCCCACTCTCAGTATTCGAGATATTCAATAATTGGTATCAAAGCTTGGTTCCTTGGAAGGAGCCTAACAGCTTGAGGAAGGCCCCAAAATTTGAGTATAAGAATTTGTTTCCTCCAAAAGTGATCTCTGCTAGATATTCAAAAGAAATAAAAGATCTGAAGGACAAGTTGATGAAAAAAAATGAGTATATTGAAAAACTACAATGTAAATGTGAAGAAGCATGTGATCTATTAGGTAAGGCAAATGAAATTGTCTCTAGCCTATTGCAACAATTGGATGAAAAGAAGAGAACTGAAGATTATCAAAAAATTGAAATTCAAAGGAAGATGGATGAATGCACAAATCTTGAGCAAGAAGCAAAACTATTGAGATCTAATTTGGAAAAGACAAGAAGTTTTGAAGACAAATTTAAGGTAAGCTCTGCAATGCTTGATGAGTTGATTAATTCTCAGAGATTGGCAATGGATAAAAGTGGTTTAGGGTTTGAAGAAGGTTAGAGTTCTAAAGTGAAGAAATCTACTGACAAGAAGACTCGGTGCAAAGATGGACAGATCAAGAACCTAAGAAGTAATTCTGAAATAACTCTCATCAAACAACCTATTGCTAAAAGGTATTTTTATTTCAATGGTGTTTGTCATTGTTTCAAGAAATTTGGTCATAAGGCAAAGGACTGCAAAATTAAAGTGAATGATACTTTATCTTTCTCTAGAAAATATTTTGAGTGCAAGAAGGTTGGACATAAAGCTAGTCATTGGAAGAAATAAATTGAATAAAATAAAGAATGGAAGGAAGAATGTTGTTTGGTGTAAGTGCAACAATCTAGAACATCTTGTTAATAACTACAAAAGAAGAAAAAATAACTATCTAGTGAAGAAGCATGAACAAATCATTGATCTAGAAGATGTAAGAAAAGAGATGAAAAGGATCTAGAGAAAGGAAGGATAATTCAAGCAAGTTAAATCCAAATCATCAATATTATCTATGCCGACCTCCGGTGCAGATATGCCCATCAATTTTTGAGTCTAGCAATGGCTAAGGGGGATAAATTATCAAAAACAATAATAAACCCTCTATCGATACTTATGTTACATCATGGCAGAAGTATATTCAATGTGGTAACAAATTTAAGGAATTTCTCAGTTGCATGGGTGAAGAATGAAGTTTGTAGAATTTGAAAGAATGGAGGTGCACACAATTTTTGAGGTAATATACCTACAATTTGAAGCATTTATGGAAAAAGAATTCATAATGAAAGAAATAAATTCAAATATTTCAACAGGCATATGTATTTTCAAAGAAATGTGCAAAGGAAGTTTAGAGAGAAATTCAGAGTTTTAGGGTTTGAAGGAGAAATCAAGTGGATTCGAACTGTGCTTCGAAAGATGGATATCTATCCATTCCTCGTTGGCATTTACAAAAGTGTTTTTGTTTGCACAATCTTTCATTTTTATTGCCATGGATAATTCAAAGGTTTTGGATAGTACAGATAGAGTACAATTGAATTTGAGAAAATATTTTAAGAATGTGTTGGAAGAGTCTGTTGGTGCATTCTCTTGCATCCATCCTAGAGTGTTGCCCATAGAAGATATCTATGCATTTATTTACAGTAATATAGACGAAATGTCTCTAGTCCAGTTAAGCATTCTTTGAAAGCATGAATTGGAAGAGAACCATGATGCCTACAAAGTGCTAGTTGAGAATAAGTTGGATGTTTGGCGGAAATCCCCTTTGTTTGATTTTGAGAGGAAGAATATTGAATAGGCTTGAGCTGAATTCATGATGAATCTTTGTGATTTGATGAAGTGCATTTGATTACCAAAGAACTAGTCAGAGATGTAACTGGTTTGTGTTCCTCGAGGCCAATTCACAAATTAAAATTTGTGAATGAGAAATAGATAATTGAGGTAACCGATGTGACTCTTGAAGGGAAAGAGATTGATTTGAGATCAATTATGGATCCGGTCATTAGGTATGCTACTATGATCATTGGTCACATATTTTTCTACCTAGCAATGACCTCATAGTTTCTACTACTACTATACATACTACTATTGATATGGTAAAAGAGGTATGGATTATGATTTGTGTGAATTATGTCGCATACATATTTTGAAGAATTTAAAGGAAATAAAGAAGAGTAAGAAGAATACATTTCGGTATGGAAATTGGGTTGTCTACTTACTCTTTTAATTTTTGAAAGAATTACTGGTAATAGGAATCTAATAGAATGGTAAAATACAAAGCCTATTACCCATCAAATAAAGAACTTCATGATAAATCTTGGTAATTCGGATGCTCAAGAGACCGCTCTTGCTACATTATTTGGAACATTTCAAATGAGGATTAGTAGAAGGTCAAGGATTCTAGCAAGTGCTACTGAAAGGTACTCCAAAAATATCAATTTCCTAGTGTCTATAGATTTATGTCATATGGAAGCAGTTGAATTGAGGCTAGTATGGATATCCGAGTTAGATTATGAAGTGTCAAAGGCTGAAATTGATTATTATGCAAAAATTATTTTGGAAAGCCTTAAGAATCCCAATGTAGAAGGTACCTCTATTAGTGCAACCGAAACAGGGAAGAAAAATAAATAGTGTTTTCACACAAGAAGTTGTAGAAGAAAGTGAGAGAGCTCAACATGAGCATGAAAGCATAAACATTCAAGGAGATTTGGAAGAATTGTAGAAGGTTATTCCCAGTTATAATTTTGATTCATCTATTTCTATTGTGGAGAATCTCAAAAATATGATTAATTCTTTGAAGGTCTACATCTTCGGTCTAGAAGTGCATGTGAGAACCAAGACTACTGAAGAAAATATGGAAGATATCAAGGAAAAATGTGCAAATGTACATAATCGAGTGATGATGGAATTGGAGAGTGTATAGGTTTGTGAGGAAGAGGCATAGTAACTTCTTTCTTTTTGCCTAAATTGGTTTGGTAGTACAGTGCACATAAGAGATGAGATAAGGAAGAGTGAATCTCGAATAGGAACTCAAGCAGATACATACATATTGGCAAAAGATAGAGATAATCAATGGTGGTCCTACATTGTGCAGTTTTGAGACAAATTATTTTCCCTATAGGACAAAAGAAAAAAGTTATTAAAAATTTTTTGGCACTCAGAGACATGGTTAAACTCAACCACATTCTTGTTTCTAGTGCTCTTAATAGTATTGGTGAATAATCAGAGATTAATCTTAGTCCCAATACTTTAGAAGATGGTATAGAGTCCTTAACTAAGCTTTAATTATTACACAAGACTCTTGTAAGTGAAAAAGGTTCATGGGAAGAAGGAAAAGTGTCATGGAAGGTCATCCTGGAGAATCTCAAAGGTTCTTCTTCTTCAGGTTAATTCAATTTTGTGTTCATATATTTTTGGTTATGTCTTGATGCACATATACATATATACTGAACCCCATCCTTTACCATTGATTTCAAAGTTGGAGAGACAAAGATGTTGGCCTTGTCGTTGCACCCAAAGATTGAATTGTCAATGCCTGATACAAGCGTCTATTAAGATCCATGAGAGGCAGTTAAACCATGTCGCGAATCCGAAGGGAGATGCTGGCGGTTAGTCCAACAATCTCCCCCTCAACGTCACCCAAAGGGTTCAAACTTGTGACCGGATCTGATACCAATTGTTGGCCTTGTCGTTGCACCAAAAGATTGACTTGTCAATGCCCGATACAAGCGTCAGTTAAGATCCACAAGAGGCAGTTAAACCATGTCGCGAACCCGAAGGGAGATGCTGGCAGTTAGTCCAAAAAGAGATTGGTAGAGGAAAAACATTTTTGAGAAGAACAATTTTGATAAGGGGAATATTCAGTCATCGTATATTGAATTTTTTTTTTGACACGCATGTTGCCATCAATGCCAAAGGGGGAGATTGTTGGAATTATAGAGCCTTGTAATATGAGCATGAAGTGTGGATAGTATTTTTTGGTTTTTCATGTGTTGTCATTGATGTCAACATGGTGACAACTATATGGTAAGTTTACTTAGTTTACCAAAAGTTTCTCTTTGTTGGTAAAGCTCTTTTGTGATGAACCAGTGAGTTGGTATTTAAGTCTAGAATTCACCTTAAGAATAGATATGACTAGTCTAATATCTTAACCATGCTATCATGTCTCATTCAGACATCTTTATCTTCGATCTTGAGACGTTTTGGGTTGTGAGTAGAAAGTTATCTCTGACAGAGTTCAACTATGTATTTCACTGTTTTTCCTTGCTCGGCATATCAGTGTGGGAGACTCCACATTTTCTTAAGGGGAACATTCTAATGTTGTTATTTTAATGGTAGTCTCTATGATGGTAGTATGATGAGAAATTGATGTGATCTTAGATCCAAAAGGTTTTTTCTTTGAGGATTGTATGTTTGTAGATTATGTGAATTAAGTCCTAGTCTTGGCCGACCTAATGTATGCAATTCACTAAGGAGACTAGTTATTCTTTATGGATGTTAGCCGACTTGGTATAATGCACTACATGGATAAAATGTCTTAAATCATATATGGTTCCGACAAGAGTGTTTTGATTATTTTGTTTTCATCTAATTAGGTTGACCTAATTGATGAATACGATATACTTGTATATATATAAGAGAAGAGTGAGTGGATGTGTGGGAGTGTGGAAGAAAGGTGTGAAAAATGATTAAGGGTATGTGAAGATCCAAGCCTAAATGCTTTATCAATTGAGGATTAATGCAAATTAGTTGTGTGACTATTGTGTGAGGCAGTTCTTTATATTCTAAGCTTCATTGGAACTGAATCATGCACACTGAAGGTGTATTCTATCAGTTCAAACTTCTGGAAGGGTATGTGCAAGATCATGATGGGCCAAAAAGTGGCGATATGTAAGCCATATGATGGCCCATGTGGCTGATGACTTTTTTTTTACCCAACATTGATGAAACGAAAAGGGTTTTTAGAGGAGATTCTCAGCTTTCCACCAATATAAATTATGCTTTACTTTGAATTTAATAAATAATTATTATTCATTTTCTATTAGAATTACGAATAAAGTCCTGATTGATAGGTTGATTGAAAAACATATATAACTTTCAAATTGTATCACATTTTTTGAATCCAAAACATGCGTCACATTCTATGCTTTGCATACTCTAGGATTAAAAAAATAAAAATTGAATTTCATGAATTTTTGACATGAGTCCTCTACTTATATCTAAAATATTATAAAAAAAATATTATCATTTTATTGTGGTTAGGGTGGTTAGACAGACACCTACTTCTCATTTTTACCCTAAATTTTAAATACTACTGCATTGAACTTTCAAATTTTCACCAAATAGATTTTATTTTTTTAAATAAACGTCTAGTAGTTTAGAAACCACATTAAATTTTCTACAAATTCTATTTTTACATTTTTTTGAAATAATACAGATAAATTATTCGAATTTTTACGTCAAGTTGTCTAACTCTAATTGTTTGTCTTTTTATTGCCACTTAAGGGCTTGTTTTTTCCATGATGATCCTGCACATACCCGGAAGTGAGCCACAATCTTGTTTCTTGGCGGTTAGCCATCTTTTGTATTCAGGTTGTGAGCCTTTTAAGGACAGTGAGTCCTGGCAGTGAGCCCTATAATATCTTGTATCTAGATATAATATATTGTGAGTTAACCCTCACCATGGTTTTTCCCTTTTTGGGTTTTCCACATAAAAATCTTGGTGTTCATGTGTGTGGTTGCATTAATTTTTTTCTATGTTCTATCTTGTTGATTTAGTCAAAACTGTGATAATGGTTAGATAGATTTTATCAGAATGGTTTTATGGAATACTAATTTATCCCCCCTCTCAGTATTGTGGATGTTCAACAAATTCTAATAAACCCTCTTGATCAAAAGGGATCAAAAGATGATCTAGAAAATCTATAAATTTGACTCATCATACTAGTCTATAAATTCAAACTTCTACCTTCTACTATTAATCAACCAACGTCCCTACTTGTATGTATCTTCTTAATGCTAGAGCCTTTGCTTCAAATTTCTTATTTAAGCAACAACTACCAATCATGTACATATAGTACATTATGCCATCAAGTCTCCCATATTTTAAATATTTATTGTTTGTTCCTAACACTACATAGCATGATCATGCTAAATTTTCTCTAATATCACACCTTTGACCATCTATAATACATGTAGTATGATCATGTTTCTTCATTATCCAACTGCAATGCCCACTATCATTTTGATTCCTTAAAGCAACAAACCTCAATTGCATCCTTACTCTATGACCAATCACTTGATCACATATTAATTAAATTCACTTTACCTCTACTTATTTGGCATAAGGAACACTTGTTAGAATCATAAAACCACTCATTATCTAATCATGAAGACCTACTTCCCCCATATTAGTGAACGAGTGGAGAAAAAATTGAATAACATTATCAAATGACTACCCTAAATAAATGCTCAACAAAATTAAGCCAAAAATAAACATAACACAACACATTGCAATACTAAATTGGAACACATGCCAGCAAACTAAAAAAAACCATCTACTCCTCCCAAAAATGTTGTTTAAATATTTTACCCATTCTCTAAGTGAATAACTAACTGAAGAAGGGAATGGTCCTCCAACCTTCTAGTGGATTCTCCAACCTCCATTTTAACCCATAGTTTCTATCAAATGGGTTATCCTAATAGAATCATGGAACAAAAAATACTATATGGTTTTCTTTAAGAGAGTTGTTAGCATATAAAGCTCAAATAGCACAAGTGCAAAAATAATTGTTACAATCATGGTTTCATGCAAAGAACCCAATTTCAACCTCTCAGAAAAAGAAAGTTGTCACTTTCCATGAAAGGATCACTCTGCATACTTTATAAACACCTTATACCTTGATTGACCCAACCAAAAAATAAGATGTGAAAAAAATCCAAGGGCTTCAAATCACTAACCACTTACAAAGTAAATAAATATCAACTAAATCACCTATCTCTTTATATATATATCATGCTCTTACAGGTATAGTTATATTTATAATTTCAATCTTATGCTAGCTTGGATAATTTATAGATAAAATCTTAAAGGAACTTACAATGCTTACAAAAATCATTCACCAAATATATGGGATCATTTGTTACATGACAAAAAAATATTTTTACTTTACACACATCAACCAAAGATAAAATGTAATTGATTTTTATATGCTCTTTCTTGAACAAAATTATCTACACTTGTGTAATGCCCCAAGCCATACACCTAGGACATTAGCCAAGAAAACATTTTTTTGACAAAACAACACATATATGATTCCAACATTCACAATATGACAAAGATAAGTCATAAAAGACACCAACATGCATACAAGTGTTGTGTTAAACCCCACAAAACACACACATAAGAAAACACCACCATTGTTCCAAGAAACAAAAAATAAGAAGCATACTAACTAAGATTTCATGAAGCCACTGTGATAAACATCCAAGAGATTTTAATGAAACCACAAAAATGATTGGGTACTAACTCGCAATTGCATTCTCTCAAAAAATCAACATAAGGGAACTATGATGGAACCATCTAGCTCAAATCCACACCATAAATCACTTGAAAACATCCACAATGTTAAGGAAGAATAACCTATACAAATGACAGGATAACTAGAAGGTGTCATGCCTTGACTCGTGGGTGATCCCACAATAGTGGTTTACAATTTTTGGCCAAACTGGACACTGAAATTATTATTTTTTAACCAAATCTTCACATTTGGGAACCTATAGCAGCTAAACCGTGAGGAATTTGAAGATGATGCAAACTAGAGTCTCATCACATTTTATCTATAGATTCTAAAAATAGTTTTTTCAAAAAATTTTGAATCAGATTGCACTTCTTTTTCCATCTCCCATAAAAATTGGTTTTTTTTAGAAAACAACATTTTTTAAAAGTGACGCTCATCGTATACAACATAATTTTTTTTGTATGAAGGATAAAATTCTATTTTTTTCGAATTTAGATTTGTAACTATGATATATAGCACTTTCATTTGGTCTCATATTTTTTTATTGAATATTTTTTCCTTAATCAAGTTTTGAAGTCAAACCAATTGCAATTCAGACATAGGTGGACTGTATACAACATAACTTTTTCTATATATATCGAAATTCAAAAAAAAAATTAATGGATCAAGGACATTGAAATACCCAGCACGAACATATTTAAAAAATACATATTTTGATAATCTTCTATTTTTCCACATGTGTAAAACATAGAGCTTTATTTTCAGTGAAAAACCTATGTTTAACAAAACTAAAAAAACACATACATAATAAAACCAAAATATATTAAAATTATATTTGTTCGATAGATTATTTTGAGGACTACTTGATTCTAGTTGGGTTTTTGAAGATTCCTCCATTTTCATCCTCAACCTAATCTCCGAAGTGCCAAAATTTAGGCTTTTTTGTGTCTCAGATGGGGGATGAGGGATAAGGGGGGTTCGTACGAACCCATAGGGGTTCGAGCGAACTCCTTCAAAGTGGTTTGCTCAAACCCCTTTCCTATTCTTTTTTTTTTGGCCCAAGATTCAAAGGGGTTCACTTGAACCCTGGTTCAAGAGAACCCCTTATTGGTTCGGTCAAACCAGTAGGTTCGTACGAACCCCTAAAATCACTTTTTTTGCCTTGGGATCATTTTTTGTGAGTTTTCCTTCCTCACCTGAATTGTAAACCACTATTGTGGCTTCACCCTCATGGGATTGAAAAAGGAATAGTATGAGGGTGAGAAATACCTCAATTTTACTCCATGACACTTTAAAAACACCTTGAACATATAAGGGACAACCTTCACAAGGGGTTTCAAAACTAGGAGGTATAGTCCATCCATCAATAAGAACAACAACATATAAATTTCAAGCATAGGCACACTTCCCAATGCCAAGATGAAATGATAATCAATGAGGCCTATTAATCAAGTGTTGAATGGGAATAATCACAAGGCCTAGGGAAACAAATTTTGTATATAATTTTTTCTTGAGAAATGACCAAAATTTCTTGCAATCTAATCAAACTTAGAACTAAATCATGCCAAAAGGACACTACCACACTAGGACACTAGAATGAATCCTTAGGTGTCCCTGAACTATGTTGGAGTCTTCAAAATGAGTTGGGTTCAAAAAATTATGTTGTATTCTTATCTTTACACTGTAGTATTGCTTCTACACTACAATCCTAGCCAGAGAAAAAATGGATGACTATTTCTAGGTCTCACTATAATTCCTAAGACAAAAAAAAAATATAACCCATAAAAAATTTTAAATGACAAAAAATGATTAGGAGTCCAAGAAAATAACCACACCCGATATCTAACATAATAAATGAAGGAAACACTTCCAAAGGACTGAAATTTCTAAAAAGACTCAAAAATGAGTCCAAGAACATGAAAGATGAATAGGAATGTTGATGGAAACAACACACATTCCAAGTTACGATAACTGAATATTGTCCAACACATTACTCTCATTTCAAAACTAAATCTAAATATGCTCTAAGTTTATTTTAGAAAACAAATAAATAATGATGAAAATAATGTAAAATGATAAGCATGCTCAACTCTAACATTAGAGCATGGTAAAAACAATAATCTCATTATCACCACTTATGTGGTTATTTTACAATCCATCCACTAAGGATTTTTTATTATAATAACTATAGTTACAAAGAGGACTTATATGTCCTAAATTATGTATTTTACATCATATGATAATAATTAGAAAATTAAAGGTAAGGAGTATAATACTACTACTTGCACATCCTTCAAAGCTTCTCCAAGAACATGGAATTTCTCAATCATGGTTTCCACACCACCCAAACACATGAAACTCATAGGTCCACCCCACTATGCTAGGATATCATGTCTTGGGCATAAGCGCACACACTCACACAAAACAAGGGAGTAGGGTTTACACACATGCCAACTAAAAACTATCATAATGTTCATTTGACAACAAGAATGACAAGTTCGCATGATACACATGCCAATAATAATAATCAACCAATCAAGTCATAAATATTATCAAGGGGACAATTTCACCATAATAAGCATAAGAGTTATTCCACATCACAATAATATCTTCAATCCAACAATTAACATATAATATAGGTATTAAAATGTATAATCAAAGTCTCACCCAAGCACATACACATGGCTACAAATGTATCCATTGTTGAATACCAAATCCAACAAGAAGGATAAGGGTTTCAAAGGTAGGTGAGGAGTGTCCTCAGAATAACATGTATATGTTTGGCTTTGTGGACTCATGTACCAATACTCATTAGAAGGAAAGGAAAATACCCATGTGACATCCACCAACTCTTTTCTACCCTCTAGACACTCAAATCCTAGGTGCGCCATGCAAAATCACTATTTGGTTGTAGCATGTATTTTAGTGCACAAAAAGGTGGGATAAAATTGTGAAAATAAACTTTTAAAGATTCCCATCAAGAAACTAATGAGGAGACTTATTCTCTTCTATTTCAAATCAATTAGAGTCATTCCCATTTCAAAAATAATAATTCTATTTTTGCAAAGAAAACCATAAAATATCCAAAATCCACCATTATTGAAAACGTGAAATTTTAATTTTTTAACAATTAATTCTTTTAAAAACAAAACATGCCCTTCTGGTCCAAAAGTGAACACCAAATTTTTGTAATAAAATTCTTATTTCCTTTTTTATTAAAATTAACAATGGCCATGGCTTAAAAATAGAATTTTTTCAAAATTTTCTCAACAATAATTTAACTCCAAATTTAATATAAGAAATTCAATCTATAAATTGAGGTTCAATGCTCCCACAAGAGTCAGCATATCAAATATAAATAGTGAAAAAACAAAATGCAAGAGAGGGAATTAAAATTTACCTTATTTGGAGATAAAACCATGTCAAATTCAATCACACTGAGATTTTGGAGAGAGGCACAAACCTTCAATCCAATCCCACATAAAAATACAATCTTTTCCCATACAATCCTAGCCAAATTATCCCTCCATCAAGCAAGATTTTTGTTTGTTTCTTTCCATTTTTTCAAGAGATGGGGTTTTAGGGAGCTTTCCTCCAAATGCAAGAATGAAATAAAATACAACTCCATTTCTCCTTGTGCCCTTTCTTAGATTTTTATTTTCTATGTTTTATTTATAATATATATATATATATATATATATATATATATATATATACATATACATATATGCATATACATATATACATACATACATATATATGTATATATGTATATATATATATATTTATATATCTATATATATATCTATATATGTATATATGTATATATATATGTATGTATGTATACACACATATATGTATATATGTATACGTATACACATATGTGTATACACATGTGTGTGTACACACACATATACATATATATAGTTTAATAACTTAAGTCTTTGTGTTGATTTTGTTGTTTCCAATAACAAGATATCATTAACCTCATCAAACTAAAAAATCATTTAATTCAATAAGTCATATATAATTAATTTCAATTAAATTAATACAATTAACAAATATTTTAACAAGAATTCTTCCCTTTTATTTCCTAATTTTCTCAATTTCAAATATTCCTTAAGTACCATTAGCACACAATGATTCATTCCTTGAAATATAAATAAAGCAACTAGAGAATAATAAATTGTGCATTTATAACCTTTTCACAAAAGGTGGCTTCCTAAATCACCACTAATTTGGATCTAGCAACAACAACAACAAAATTAAGGACTCATCTTGCACTCAAATTAGGTGCAATATAGGTTACCAAATACATTAACCCAAATTACCATCTTTGATTTGACCACCATTGGAAAAATAATTTAGACCTAAAAAATTAGGTGGAAAATAGCCATACACACCTGCATACTTAAAGCACACATCAAGGGTACTTGCTACATACATGATAGCTAAAACAATACATAGTCATCCAAGGGGTACAATGCCATGTCCATCATATATAACCATGTGGAAATATGCTAATTAATCAATCATCTAGAATACCCACGCAATCATAACATCATCCCTCTATGTATTTATAGAGGTAAATGTCAAATGTATATATAAATAGAAGTGGAATAAACACCATGGAAATCAATCCAAAAGAGCATAATATGAGCATCTCAAAGCATATAACATAATCAAAGAATCATTCACAACATTCACACATAATGATCACACTTTCAATGCATACAATCACTCAACAATATTTAATAAGAAAATCGATGAAGTTGGAAAAATAATAAGATCCCATAGCAACATAGATAAGCATTATCTATGTATCATAGCCAAAATACAATGTCAAAAAGTATATATCTCAAGGCAAGGAACATGTAGGCATTACACTTTATATTCCAAATGCCAAAGACTATTTTGTTCCAATGTATTTTCTCTATTCTAAAATTGCCTCACAGCATAAGCAATATCAACTATACATAAAAATAAATATAATCTCCAAATTAAAGATTTCTCTAGCTAGTTTTAACGCCTCACATTATTAGCCTAGAAATTTTCAACATATAACTTAAAAATAAAAATACATTATCCATTGTTTATGTCATGTTTTAATTAATAACAATAATAATCTCATAATCTCGCACCTGTTTGTTCTCTTATTTTATTGATTTTTTAATAGAAAATTTGATAATTTTAATACCTATGAACTAAATCAACCCCATTAATAATATTTAATGATTTCAATATAATTAAAATAAACTTTTATTGATTATATCAAATTCTATTATCCGTTGAATCTCCATTCAACTCTAACTCTACATGGATGAGATCAATAACAAACATTAAATTTTTAAATAATTCCAACAAAAACAATCATTCTCCTTTCGTTTTTTACAATCCATTTTCACTAAGACTTTAATATTGATGTAAGATCCATGATCAATTACACAAAATATAATGATATAATCTTGGTTGTTGGTTTGCTTTCGTTGGGTTGATTACTTTAATGATGTAATCTTTTTTTTTATCAGCTATGCTCTTTTGTTAAAGGTTTTGGGCCCCTTCAAAACCCGTTTTTTACCTTTAATCAAAACTAAACAAAAATAATATCAATATTTACATTTATTAAACGATATAATAGAAAAAATATATTTATATTGTAAAAAAATTCAATTTTAATTGCATTATTCTTAAATTTATGAAAATCTTAGACTCTTAATTTTATAATCATATGAATCAACTATTAACCATCCAACATAAATTATAAAGCTAACACAACATTATTAAACAACTATAGACTATCACTTTGAATCCTTTACTTAAGAAATCCATTTAATTCACTTCCTTGATAACCTATTGAATTGTTGAACGTTTATTTTATACAAAAAAAAAAAATCAATTATGATTGCACTAGAATACTTTTATTTGAAAAAAATTACTCTTTTAACTTTTACAACCATTTTTTCTCAATCAAATCAACAACTAATTATTCAACATAGACCATAAAACTATGAAGCTAACACAGCATTATTAAACAACTATAAACTAACACTCTCTCTCCTAAACTTAAAAACCCCATTTTAACCTATTGAATTAACGATTCCTCGAGATCAGGGACTATAGAATATGTTTCAGTAACAAAGATAGTCTCGTAGACAAAACCAGCGAGGGCGCCACCGATGAGAGGGCCAACCCAGAAGACCCAGTGCTCCTTCCAATCTCCACTGGCCAAGGCGGGCCCAAATGAGCGAGCAGGATTCATGGAAGCCCCCGAGAAGGGCCCTCCCGCCATAATATTTGCACACACCACCAATCCTATGCACAGCGGCGCCGTAGGCCCCACACTCCCCTTCTTCGGATCCACTGCCGTTGCGTACACTGTGAACAGCAACGAGAACGTCAACACGATCTCCCATATCACCCCTTGGAAGTAAGTCACGCCCGACGCCAATGCGTGCACAGGTGTTACCTTTGTACAAAACAAGAAAACACAAGATTATTGTGAATCCTTGTTCAGAAGGAGAAGGATTTTCTTAGCAGAAAAAAAAAAAAATTGGCCTTCTTACCTGGCCACCGGTGAGAAAAACAAGCAAATAGCAGGCAATTGCAGAGCCCAGGCACTGTGCAATCCAGTAGAAAAGCGACTTGATAATAGTGATGTGTCCCCCCACTGCTAAGCCCAATGTTACCGCCGGGTTCAGATGTCCTCCTGAGATGTTTAAGCCCGCGGAAATCATTGCAAACACTACAAAAGCGTGGGTCAAGGCCACCACTGTTAAGCCTATTGCCGACGACCCTTCCACCGCCAGCTTCTCTGCAATACATCAAATTTATTCCAAGTTAAACTCCCGGTTTTCTTAAAACGAAGCAATTTAAAAATGTAAAGTGAGATAAAGTTGTGGCTTCTAACCCATTGCCATGGCAGATCCAACCCCTGCAAACACAAACAAGAAAGTCAATATCAGTTCAGCTAATACTGCTTTCACACAGTCCGCGCGGCGGACCTCTTGGCCGTTGCCTAGAGCAATCTTCCCCATCTTGGTAAGCAAAAGCGTGTTTGTGCACAGAAATGTATTTGAGAGGGGAATTAAAAGGGCATTAGCCCGCTCGGTTCGGCTTATCGACCGCCATTGCAAGGGTGAAAGAGAATCCTTCATGTGCCATTATTTTGCTTGAAGCGTAGCCTTCGCCAGTGTGTGATGGATCTTCCCTTAATGGTTAACGTTGACATCTACAATGGAAGTAAGTATACCATTTCAGAGTCGTATCCATCTCGAATTTGTATAAACTACAGTAAATATCGATCTCACGATTTGGTAAAATATACCAAATATGTAAAATATTAATATTTTGTTGGAGGTCATTGCTTATGGTCCTAAGCAATAGCCAATAAGTGTTATTAATGAGAGTACTTTTCTTGGCAGTACTGTACTAATGGTATTTATTGGTTAGTTGGTAGATGAGTTGTGATATACTGATTCAGAAGCAAACTGATTAATAGTTTGACATCAACACAAGGAGAATGTATTATTTTTATTGGACAAAATGGAGATTATAGTTGTGAGTGTCGGCTTTGGCTTCAAGATTTTTTCATACCAAGCATAACTACAATTATTGTAGTTGAAGTTGAATTTATTCTTTAGAATATATATTCAATATTGATGAGCAAATAACTAGTTATTATAGGGCCAAGTCCTAGATTGATTGGTTCATGTTGAGTTTGATACTAAAACCTTCATAATATAGTTGGTGTTGAGTTTTTTTGATATTAAACTATATAAATGTTTTTTCTAGTGGTGAGTATCTGTCTTCATCATATTGTAATAGAATTATTTGTTGTTTGGTTGATAGATTAGTCACGTCATTGCAATAAAAGTATGTGTTGTCTAGTTCATAGATGAGTTGTGGCAATGATTTAGAGCTAGGCTAGATAATAGTTTAAGATCCACAAATTCTTGCAAATTGAATGTATCATGATTTTACTAGGTTAATGAATATTATATTTGCTAAGGTTCACATTGATCAATCATACTAAGCACAAGTATGGCTAGCTAAGCTAAAAAGAAGTTTTTTGTTAGAATAAGCATTTAGTGAATAGTGAATGGAAAATGATTTGTTCATAACTTGAATCTCCATAATTTGATTGATTGATTTTGAGTTCGATAGACACATGAAATAAAATAAAATAATCCTTAGATAGTTCTTTTTGGTAAACAATTTTATCACTGCAAAGATTATTAGACTCATCCAAAGGGAAGCAACAAAATTTGCCAACAAATGAAGAAATCGTTATGAAGTTAATGATTATCCTCTGCATTTGAGAGGGATAACTCCCTCGTATGATAAGATTTTAATATTTTCAAGTACTTTTAGGGTATGTGCAGGATCATCATGGAAAAAATAGGCCCTTAAGTGGCAAAAAATTCAAAAAAATTAGAGTTAGGCAACTTGACATAAAAATTTGAATAAGTTATCTATATTATTTCAAAAATACGTAAAAATATAATTTGTGGAAAATTGAATGTAGTTACTAAATTACAAGGTTTATTTACAAAAAAATAAAATATATTTGGTGAAAATTTGAAATTTTAATACAATGGTACTTAAATTTCAGGGAAAAAATAAGAAGTAAGTGATCTGTCTAACCACCCTAACCACATTAAAATGATAATATTTTTTTATAATATTTTAGATACAAGGAGAGGACTCATGTCCCGATGTGATGCATTTTTTTTGTAATTTTTTTCCAAGTAAATAATTAATTATAATTTTTTTATGACAACTTTTTAAAAATATAAAGACTCGTATGTCTCTGACCACCTTAACTTGGTCAAAAATTCATGAAATTCATTTTTTTATTTTTTAATATTATAGTATGTGCAGCATAGAATGCAACACGTATTTTGGATTCAAAAATATGATACCGTTTGAAAGCTATAGATGTTTTTCAATCAGCCTAAAAATTAGGAATTTAGTCATATTTCAATAGAAAATGAATAATAATTATTTATTAAATTCAAATTAAAGCATAATTTATATTGGTGGAAAGCTCTCCTTCAAAAACTCTTTTCGTTTCATCAATTTTGGGTAAAAAAAAGTCATCAGCCACATACCCATCATATTGCCACTTTTTGGCCCATCATGATCTTGCACATACCCTTTAACCAAAAATTTAAAAAGTACTCAAGAACAAGGATAAAAACAAAAAAAAAATTCAACTACGCACATAAGAACACAATGGAGATCCTTAAGAAAAATGAGAAAGAATATATTATGATAGCATTTGGATGCACAAAGACTTCAAGATCATTCTACAAGCCAAGAGTGGGGAGTGGGGAAATAAGCATAGGAGGAAGCTAATCAAACATCAAAATAATTAGTTTGAAAAATAAATGTTTGATATCAAAGAAAAAAAAATCTTTATTAAAACCAAAGGAGTGCAAAGACTCTAGTTTTTCCTCGTACAAAGCTCCCTCTTTCTCTCTTGGTAGAAAAAAAATTCACACCCATATTTATAAGCACTTTGGATGGGAATACATTTTTCCCTCCTAATTAAAAATCACATATAACGAAATGTGAAGATTCATCAACTACCTCTTCCCATCCTTCACTTCCTCTCTAACATGTTCAAAAACAATAAAATTCAAAATATATTATAGTTTTGAATTTATTTTCATTTTCTTCTACAAACAAACCTACATTCTCCATTTGTGTTTACCTCTTTAAAAAAATTCAATCCCTTCTTAATCTTGCAAACAATATATTCCAACCACTCAATAGAAGATCAAAAAATAATTTTAAAATAAATGGCCATCATGACTAACCAAATGCTAAGATTCTAGTTTCAGTTTTTTTTTCAAATCCTCTACCTCAAATTATACAGATTTGATGCCTTTCTTTTATGTGGTTCTATTTATCAAAGTCATTGGCCCTTAAGCCATATCCTTATATCTCCCAAAATTTGTGACAATCATATATTGAGTATATGCTCCTTTGGAGTCTAGTATTTGTTTCCTCTATATAGGAGAAATGTATGTGTCCACATATTGCATCCTCTAGTGTTATATCCCTTAAACTCCCAATTACATTGTCTTTTCTATTTTCAAAATATTCAATAGAATCCTGAAAATCAATTAGATAATCTAGTTGAATTGATGAATAGTCACACCCATTACCAAAATTAAGCTTCAAGAAAATTTTGAATTATTTTGATCTCAAAGTCTCTCTTTATAGCTTAACAATATTTTCTCTTATTCTTCATATCTTGCAAAAAACCAATGCAATGGGCCATAATAGAGAAATATATGTGAATGCCAATATGGAGAAACAAGGTTTCATAGAATGTTTCAAGTACTCCTGCTACAATGTCTATTGGCATACCCTAAACTCGGATGTCTTTTGTTTTTGTGATGCACATATACACCCAACACTAAAATATTTGATATTTGATAACTTAAACATTCCAATTTCTTGAGTTCCTCAACATTCTTATATGTGAGTTTCCCCACTATATATTTAATCCATGCATTCTTTCTACAAGTAATCCCAATAATGATGTGTGTTAGGAATAAGGTGTCTTAGCCTTTGAATTCCTAACATTGATTATTTAATTATCTAATGTTGAAATTTTATTTGATAGTTATCGTGTGTTGTATCGTGAGTTGCAACTTGTAGTTATTTTTTTGAGGAGTCAAATATGGAAGTTGTAGTTTATAGGAGGAGTTGTGCATGAATATTTTAATTTCATCTTTATTTGGCATGGAGTTTGGGATCCTTGGAAGTGTAGTTATATTTTGGCATGTGCAAGTCCAATGACAATTGGATGTTGCAATATTGCATGTGTTGACAAGTGGAAACTTACCATTATGCATGTGTAGTGTTTTTGGCACCTAGGTTTTGCATCTTCAATCTTGGGTGTTGGATTTTGGAAATTTCTAATTAATGCATTATAAGCCCCTTTATAATGAGTGTTTGTATTTTGGAGTTGTAGTTGTTGCTTGTTGAAGTATCGTTATGTTGTTGGAATTACCCCAAAATCCTGGAGAAGTGTGAAAGCTCCTATTAAGGAGCTTGGTGCTAATATTGTATTATAGTATTCTTTGATTACTAATAATAAAAACTATATTATTCTTTTCAAGTGAGTGGTTTTTCTCCTAAAAGGGCTTACCGCATGTAAAATTATGTGTTATGTTTTCATTGTTTATATCTTTCTATGATATGTATGTGCATCTAAATCTGTAATTGTAAAGATGTTTAAGATGTTTTTGCAAATAATCTCTAACTTAGATTGGTGTAGGAAGTTTCTTTTATTCACTTAGCTTCCTTTCAATGTGAACATTAATTTTCTCTCTGCAATTTCCTACTAAATTTTCTTTTGTGTTTATTCTTTGCATATGTCAAACATAATGCAGTTTTCACAAGAATGGTTCTCAAATGTGAGTGATGAAAAGGAGAGGAAATATTTTCCTTTGATGCATATCTCAAAAATCAATCTAGATGAGCATCCAATTTATACAAATGACATGTCCTTGATGAACCATTTGATCATTGTTACCAATTTTCACTACAACTCAATTAGTAGAGTTGATTAGTTTGTTTTATCTTAAAGTGGAAGTTTTGTTATTTTTTGCATGTGCTTTAAGTGTTGTTTGCACTATATTTATCAAGTGTCAGTTATGTATTGTTTCAGTAAAATGAATTTCAAGAGGTTTTGCTCAATTCTTTCTAGTAAAAATGAAGTACAAAACAACATATACAAATGATTAAGCATAAAAATTGCTTTCATTTATTACATGATGCCTATTCATATTATAATATTTCATTTGTTTGCAAGAACAAAATGATTGTACAATTTTACATTTTGATGCATTTCTTTTCAGAATGGAAAACAAAAAAAGAAATTAAAGTGCCCTACACAAGCCATGGGAGTAACTAGGACAATGAATCATGAGAATAATGCTACACTATTGAAGATTCAAGAAAGGGACACATATGCATGAACACAATCATCATTGCATGTGCTTTTGGTCAATGTAGAAGTGGTAAACCATCCTTTGTCCTCGAGCTCTGATCGACCTATAATAGAAGTGAAGGGTTGTAAGAGCTTTGATTATGAACATCCCTATATGAACCACCAACAATAATGTAAAATGCTACTGATAATACATTGAAACAACTTTGAGAGAACAGGAGTTGAGTAGAAGCAAAGAAGGAAACATCATAATAATATATTGTTTTATCTAAAATTATTTTTTTATGTGTGCAAGTTTAGGAAAAGATATGTAGTTGATCATCTCACGAAGACATAAAAGCATGTGGAGTAAAATGGGCTCCCATAAGAGTAGAGCTTGACATGCTACCCCTTAAACATAAAAGTGGGTTGAGGAAGGAAATATAGTATCATGCTCGTCTGAGCCATTCATAAAGGAGTGAAATAGATTGAAACTAATTGAGTAATCAAGTTCATTGTTCACTCATAACAATCAAATATGAGCAATGAAGTGAAAATTACAAATGGACAATGAACTCAATGAGCTCAATTCAACCGAAATGCATCTTTTAAAAATTAATAGTATAATATATATATTGTATACATATTTTAGTATATATATATGTATATATTAAATTCTGAATGTTGTTTGTAATTTAATATTTCAATTTATATTGTGACATATATATTTACATATCTGTATATCTATATATATATATATAGATTTATAAAGTTGAATACCATTTATTAAACTTATTCATAAAATTAAAGACACACTACAATACCAAATACTTTGTATAAGAAGTCACAGCTTATAAGATGAGATCGCTAGTTACAGTCAACACATAATAATCCAATTTCAACATGATACAAATGCAACGATGAACAACATAATAAATTTCTCCATCAAATTCCAACATGATACAAATGTAGCGATGAACAACATAATAAATTTCTCCATTGAATTCCAAATACAACAAACATACATTTATTATAATATATAAGGCAACTAAATCGAATTCCAAATGCAGCCTATTTACATCGAAAATAAGACACAATACCAATATCGAATACAATGAGTGGAAAATACATCGAACTCCAAACACAGTAAATATTCCTCAAATAACAAATACAATGAACAATGAATACTATGAATTTCATTCATGAAGGTATTCATCGAACACTAAACAGAGTCAGCGTGCCAAAATAGCTATTGAATACTATAAATAAAAGCATCAATATAAAAACAAAACCTTAAGTGTTGATTATAGCGTATCCATCGATTTCTAACCAAGAGGAATATATACAATGCATGTAAATAAGTCACCACAAATAGTATTGAAATTGTTTAGTATGGCAGGGGTGGCATAAGAAGAAAAGGGCGCGCAACAGGCATATGAGGCATGATACAAAGTATTGAATGCAAGGAAATTAAGGTTACAGAATAAAATGTGAGATCGCCTTACATAAGAATATCAATCGGTTGAAATCAAATAAATAGTAATGATAATAAGGAAAAGAAATAAACGTAGGCCGAACACCCCAATATCATGCAAATTACGTAGAAATAAAGGCCGCCATAAGAAATATACTATGGAAAAAGCATCTGAATACTGGTGTACTTCCAAGACCATAAGTCACTGAGAGAAAAGAATGGGGAACACTAGCCATTCATAAGGCATGTTTACCACTTCAATTAGCAATAACTAGATCCAAAAACCCAATGCAACAAAGAAGATGTAATGTATATGTATAGCATCAAATAAAAAGAAATGCAGATTTAGCTCATTAAACGTTGCAAACAACCACTATGCGAGGATGCACTCAAATGGTTTGTTGAAGAGGCTAAATAACTAAAAAAAACAAATGCAATTAGCAAACATAAAGGAGGCACTCAAAATGGATTTATTGAATATTCAAAAACTTTCAAGCAAGACAATGGTTGAGAGAATTAATTCAACACCATCACAAGATTATGTTTGCAGAGTAGGAATAAGATAGATTTTGCAAGGAAAAGCTTGAAATCTTTGAATCTATTAAGCATTTGATAGAAACACATTCAAAAACTCAAGCATTCATTTTCAACAATCAGAGAGAGAAAGAATTTGAATTGCATTAATTGGAGAAACAAAACAAAGCACAAAAACAAAGCCAACTTAGATTTCAATGCTGGTTGAGACGAAAATTTGATGTCAAGATCAATCTTCCATAGCAACAACAACTCTTTGAAATCTCCAAACAATCTTTCCAATCATTTTTTTTCAATTCCCATAAAGTTTACAATATATCAAATTTTCTTGCAGACCACATTTTCCCCTCTTTCCAGAAACAAAAATTCATCATATTGAAAATCCCTTGAAAGATCCTTATTTACAAAAAAGAAAGATGTTTCTATTTTTGAAATCCAAAAATTGGATAAAAATCTCTAAAATCTCAATAAACATCAAGTTTCCTTTTCGAAAATCAGTTCAAAGTTATGTATGTGTCGCATGCAAAATCTTTCTATCTTTTATATTATTTTTGTTGTTTATTAATTGCAACATTCCATTATTATATTTTATTTTATTTTAATATTTCATTACACTTATAAATTCATTATAAACCATAATTATTAATAAATATATTTATATCTATTTATCAAAATATTTTTACTTAATAATTTATTTAATACGTCAATTAATTGAAACAACATTTTATCAAACAAATTTAAATTAAACAAACCAAATATCAACAACAATTACCTAAACATAATCAGGGTCGAAAACAAGACCAACTGACCATAGACAACAGACACACTGACGAAGTGACGAACTAGATACTCATCCTCTTCGAGGATGATGGTTAGGGTATGGGACCAAATTCTATCTCCAAATAACTATTCCATTGGTTTTTAAGGCACTCTCAGACTTGCCAATTCAGGTGGAGTCGATGCTTGGTAGCTATGACCTACAGCACACAAAACGGTTGAGCATATACATAATCATACAATCAGGCACACCGTGAAAGGAAATCGCAGTGTAGCAGAGTACTCACAAGTGAGTAATGTAACACTGTCCCTTTCACCAAAATACATCAACAAGTAACCACATCAACGCATAAAAATCAGTTACATAACAAACAAGATAGAACAATCACCAGATAATCACATAATTCTCATAATAAGATTAATCCACACAAGCAAATAATTCCATATACTAGTCATAACATAAGCATAAACACCATAAATAGAAGTATCACCAAAGTATCATCAAAATATCATCGTAGAAGTGTATCCAACATCAAACAAAATGTCATTAAGTCTAGTTCTAAGTAGAACAACTATCAGTCTAACAGATAACAGTACGAGGGGCACTATAGGGATGGTAGTTCTTAATGCTAGATTAGTGGGTTCTACAATTGTGAAGAATAGAAACACCATAGGGATATAAAGAAAAGTGATCCATACATTCATAAGCTGATAGAACTTACATTTCAAAGAATACAAGTGACAAAATTAAAGCAAATAAAATTGAATCGAGTATTCTACATAGGAATGGCAAAGCCTCAAGGAATTCAATGGATCAGTTTAACTCTTAAATTTGATAGAAACCATTTTAAGGCATAGTCAATGAAAAAATGGGGAAAACCAAATCCCTAAAACATGACATTAGAATCAAGGAAACAAACTGAAGCTTACCTGATTATCTTCTTCCACCTTTGACCCAACTACCTCTGCAAAGACGTCCAAGAAACCATGATTGAATTGCTATTTGATTTTTCCTCATAACCTTTTGAAAATGCAAATAAATGTTTTTTAAGAACAAATAATGGGTAGTTGCAGTGCCCCCCAAATTCTCAGCAAATCAAGAATATATGAAAATTATTTCTCCCCCATTTCTGAAAACAAAGTCTCTTTAAAACCCCCAAAATCCAAAACATTTATCCAAGAAGGAAGATGGAGAATGACAGTTGCACGGGAATAACCAAACTATTCCAATTAACCATCAATGGCTTAAAGCTAATTTTGATTTATTAAATCAATAGTTAGTTTTAAATTAATTAAAAGAATTTCCTTTAAAATGCATAACAATATAATATGACAGATTTCCCATTTTACACAAGCAAGTAAATCATTTACTTATAAACTGATAATTAATTATATAACTGATTTTATAATATTTTATTTATTACCTTATTGTTATTATTTGTTAATTTTAACATTACCTCATTATTTTATTTTATTATTAACGATGATTATATATATTTATCTATATTTATATATTTATTTATCAAATTGTGTCTTTTCTTAGCAAATTATTTTAATGCATAGGATAACCAAAGACACTTTACAAATAGTCTAAATTAAATAAAGCCGAATACCAGAATAATTACCTGACCACTATCCAGGGTCAAACAACAAAACTTCAAGCAACACTGATCAACCACACTCACAAAACTTGACAACACTAACAAGGTATCAGACTGGATACTCATCCTCTTCAAGGATGATGGCTAGGGTAGAGGACCAAGTGTTATCTCTAATCAACTATTCCATTGGGTTTTAGGGCATGCTCAAACCTACCAATTTAGGTGGAGTCAATGCCTAGTACCTACAACCTATAGCACACAAAATGGTCATGCATGTACATATCCATATAAACAATCACATCGTGAAAGGGAATCGTAGCGTCACAGGGTACTCACAAGTGAGTGTTGTGATACTGTCCCTTTCACCCAAACACATCAGTGAGAACATCACTCAATAACCAATGATAAGAACAGTCACAAAATAATTACATAATATTCATGATAAGATAATCACATAGTCCATAAATTCATAATATACAACATCAATTGTTTAACCTCGTTAGCACATACCTTTACATATCCCTATTATTTTACCTTCATCTCCAAGTTCCAAAGCCAAACTACCTACACATCCATAGTGAGAATGGAGGGGCGCTACAGGGTAACTGGTAAAAGTAAACTACCTAAGCATATACACACATCACATTAGAATGATTGAGTTGAGTCATTTTGTGGGTAGAAGTTGGTAAGTCATCCTTAGATGTTATGTCTATATTTGGGAGTATTTTTTGCTACTGCATACATTATTAGGTGATGTTTATTTATTTGATCTTTGGAGATCTTTCTTTTACTATTAAAATTATATCGACAAGTGGGATATACATGGAAGTATGTGTATATATATATGCTCATGCATGTCAATGGATCTAACGACATGTATATGCACATGTATAGATGTACCACACGTAAACACTTATCAATATGATGGTAATCATGAATGGGTATATGTGAATTGAATGTGAACATATATGTATATATATAGTATATACATTTATCTATATATGTATGTATATTGATACATGCACACGTTGGAAAATGGACACACTCATATGGATGCATCGATATAGATATACCTACACATACGTGTACATAGAGGCATATATGTTTATACATATATATATGCATAAATTTAATATAATGTGTTTATTATATACTATCTTGCATGTACTCATATATATATATATATATATATATATTCTAAGCCAATAATGTAAGCAAGAATACATTCGATATATATTGGCTTTCATTATTGTCTTATGATATATATATCGTAAGCCAATAATGTAAGCCAATATATATTGAATGTATTCTTACATTATTGGCTTATGATATATATAAATATATATATATATATATATATGTAAATATATATCAATGGTTATTTATATATAAATAATTATATATATACATATATTTATATAAATACATAATGGTATTTCATATATATGTGTATATAATATATATTATATATATATAATAATATATATGTTATTAAAAATTGACTAACTCTTATTTATTTGAAGCCAATTTATTAAAGGTTGTTATAGTCAATAGAGACTATGTGAATGGAGGCCAATAATAGTCATTATTGACTATGTCAAATGAAATTGATTAAATAGCTAACAACTGTTTGTGTAAACCAATTATCATACTATTTGACAAGTGATCTATAAAATTGTATTGATGCCAATAATATGTTGGACTTGGTCGATGCCATTAGTGAGACCAACCTTGACTTTGTCTAATGAATTTAACTACTCAAGTCGATTCATCCACTAAATGGGTCGATGGAAACTTGTTGTCATAAAATGGAAGTTGATTGATTATTTTGGAGGTTTAACCATGCCAAATATGAAGGAAATGATAATGGAAATGGTGCCACCTTTGAATTTAATATGTTGTAGATGTATTTTCATTATGACAATTCAAATTAAGCATATGTGAATTGAATAAGTCTTAATATTATTGTCACAAAATAAGTCAACCTTTAGGTGATTATGCTGAGTGTTAGTTTGTGAAGTTGTCACCTTTCTAATATGTTTCATGTGTTGCTTTGCATGAAGCTTGTTGTCCATTAACATGCCTAAACTGTAGGCTTTGAGGTTGCTTGTTTTCTCTATAAATAGTTGAACCAATTCATTTGGAAGGGATGCATCCCTCCATAAGATAGTACATCTTTTGCAATTCATAATTCTATATTTTTCCAGCCATACTTTTCTTTGCTTTGAGAGAGAGAAAGGAAGTGAGTTCGTATAATTTGTGAGGAGGTTATATTTAGAGAGAAGGCTATATTTTGAGAGGAGTAAGCTATTAACTTGTGAGGGAGAGCTGCAATGAAATTCTTGAGGAGTTGTTTACCAAGCTTGTTGTTGTGGAAAAGGCAGCATTGCTACCATTAGTTTGGATAAGCGATAACAAGCATGAGGATCTCTTCTTCTTTGTTATTTTATTTTTGAAAGATGTGTCTTCCATGCATGGTTGAGATGTCTTTTCCAGTATATGCATTAGAGAATTTAGATTATTTTGAAAAGGATGTTGAAGCTATTATGCAGTTTTCATAATGTGTTTTTAAGTACTCCATAGTAGATGGGTGTTTATCATAGGTATTATATACTAGGTATGATTGAACATGAAAAGCACTTATGGAGTATTTAGCTAAGTTATTGATTTAACTAGGAAAGCTTGTATTTACTCCTAGGATAGATAATCTAGTATGGGAGGTCCAAATTAAGTATGTACGTGTACAAGTAGAGTAATCTGAGTATATAGGTTATCTAGGATGATGGACTATCCATTGAAGTAAATACCTAGTTTGTGTATTGTCTAGTAAAGTAGGTTTAATCCGAGTAGAATAATATGGTGATAGGTTATCTGGGATGATGTGTTGGAATCAAGGAACACTGAGAAGGGGGGTGAATCAATGTTCTACAATTTTTAACTTTGTTGATCTAATTCTTCAAGCACTTATAACATTCATTCAAAAGAAATATGCAAGAACATAAAGCAAACAACCACAACACCATAACACAAGTATTTTTACGTGTAAACCCTATTAAGGGAAAAACCATGGTGGAAGGCCAGTCCACAATATGAGTATACTCAAAAATAAGTGATTACAATATGGGAATGCACTTGCATTCAGGCACACTGCCTAGAGCTCATTGCTCAAAGATGAAGACTCATTGTCTTACAAAAGATTCAAATTAAGACCATATGAGATATTTTAATTGAGATATTAGTATCTACAAATTCTTGATTACAGTTCCAATTAGGCTCAGCAATCGAATTCTAGACCTTTTGTCTGATTCTGCTCTTCTTCTCTACTCTACTCTAATTCACAACACAAATCCTTTATGCACAAATGAAACTATGCATTATCGCTCTTCTACTCTTCTGATATTCGTATTTCGCACCAACACACTTCACATCTATATCAAAATGATATAATCAATCACTTATATATTTCCACGACTAAAGATTAATTGCCCATATATCCGCTTCAAAAATATATGAAAATATATTCAAACTGTCAGCTCAATCCATAATTAATTCTTGATGTGCACCAACCAAAGTCAGCTATAGCATAGCAATGATCAACATCAACATGCACAAACACAAAAATACTTAAGCAATTATTTCCCAAACATCTGTGACATGTTACATTCATCAAGTCGGCTTTTGTATTGATAAAACAAGAATAAATCAACCAAATCTTCTAACTCACACATGGATTGATACGAGCCACTAAGATTCAATAGCAACAGAGATCATATACCAAAAAATATTCTCTGAGATACACAAATTAAAATGATATAACAAAAAATTCGTATATGAATTGTTGAACACAGAACTCCCAGATGCTTTGTTCTTCCCTGACTGTCTTCAATCTGACTACTGGTATGATCAAGTAATGGTGTGTAGATCCAATCACCGACTAGGGTTGACATCAATGACAATACCAGAAAACATTTGTAGTGTCTCTTGCCAACAATCTCCCCCTTTGGCATTGATGGCAACACTTAGTGAAAAATGACTAAGTGTCGGATCAGTACCAACATGAATTACACTGCCAACTTCAAAGCTTCAAAAATATCTTTAGTAATAGCTTAGGAATACAACTCCCCCTAGGATGAATATACATTTTTCACTCTACTACTCTTCCCCTTTGACATCAATGGACAATTTTGGGGAAACCGCATACCAAAAATCAAACAAATGTTTTAGACTGTACAAGCATGCTTCTACAATTTACACAAACTTGAAAACATCTGCAAAATCTTTCTTGAAAAGGATCAAATTTGTGTCCCAAACCCTTTTGAGACTCTCCAAAATTGCTATGTGACCACAGACTAAGTAGGATTGTGTCTTTGTAGACTCTAGGTTCACTGGATCACTAATTCTCATAGCATCTTCAGCTTCCTTTAATCCACTCAACATTATTTCCATCTTCGAACCAATTAGTCCTCTAAGCTCACATGTCCTTTCCACAATTATGTCATTTTAATGCCTCAAGCTCCTTATCTTTTCAATCAGAGATATTGCTTGACCTTCTTGCTTTCCAACACCATCAGCTAAAGGAACGAAAGCTTCAGAAATAGCAACTATTTTTTTTTCAAGATCCTTAACCTTCTTCTCATTCACCTCAGTAAACTTAGACAAAGGCAAATGTGACTTATAGATATTTCCACCTTCAGATAGAATGCCTTGAATATTCTTCACATGGGTGGCTAATAGAGTTTTATCATTAGTTATCATTGCTATCAACCTACTAAATCTTTTGGCATCAAAATCCTTCTGAACTTTAACCATGGTTGACTTCTCAAGAGACTCTAAATGAGTACTTAGAGAGTTAATGAGCTTCTTCAGTTCACTGGAGGAGGAACCAGATGTATCCTTGACATGAGTAGGCATTATTTTCTCCAGAACTCCAAATGCAAGATTTAAAAGTTCACTATCCTCAATGTGAGACTTCAATAACTCTTATCTAGCCTTCGCCTGGGCAAATGGTGCAACTTTTATTTTTCTAAATTGGGGACAAGGTAGATAGGTCGATAGGAACTTCAACCAATTTAGGATCAAATTCTTCCTGTTGCTTTACCAGAAATTTCTTCACTACTTTTGCAGTGTCTCTTGCTTCCACTGGGACTTCCTTTACATCAACTTTCTTTTCCTCAACCACTATTTCCTTAGCTGCAAATTCTTTCTTATCTTCAAGAATCCCAACTTTCTCAACCGATACAATTTTAGGGGCTTCAATCTCCATAGTTACTTCTAAATTATCCACATCAAGAGGAATCTAAGTATCCTTGGTTGTATCATGTTTTCCTTCTTCTTCTACCAAACCAGATGAGACATCTTTATCATGTGTTTCTTCAGAGACAACATCAATTCTATTACTTAACAAAAAAAATTCTCAAAATTTGTTCAGTTTCTTTTGCAACTTCTTTAGTCTGACCAATCATGAGCTTATTCACGCTTTATTTTCTCTTGAATTCCTTGTTAGCTTTATTTAGGATTGCCTTCATTTCTTCCATAGACACCACCAGACATAATTCTGCAAGAATTCTTTCTCTCATTTGCTCTTCTTTTGTTCTTGCATTTACTCTTCTCATTTCCAAAATCTCATACAGGCTTTTAGTAAATCAAACATTATTTCAATAAGAACCTTATTGAAAATATTGAAATGCTTCATTGTAGCCTCCTCAAGAGTTCTTTGGCCAGATTTATCAAAGGTTTCATACCATTTACAAAGCATCTTAAGATTACCATCTTTGACTAAAGCTTTCACAACCTCTTCTACTAACATAACCGATTTGTCAATTTTTACCTTCTTTGCTTTGACTTATTCACCAGAGGGCTTGCTTTTAGAGACCATTGCTGCCTTTGTACCTTGATGCTTAATTTCTCTTACTCCATCATATTTTGTTTCTTCATTTTCATAGATTACCACATAAACTCTTTTTCTTTTATCCTTCTTTATTTTTCCTTCCTTATCGGATGTCTTCATTTGAGTTTGCACAAGAATTGGCTTCGCTGCAGGAGTGGATAGGGATGCAGAGCTCCTTGTTGACCTAGTTCAGGTAGAGGGTGCTGTCAGACTAGAAGATTAAGTTTTTGTTGGCTCTTTTTCTGCTTCAACTTCTTCTCTCTTCCTTCTAGCTTCTTTTAATTTTTCTGTAGATATACCCATTCTTTCTACAATTATTTCTACTTCTTTTCTTACTCTTTTGACTAACATAGGTTTTTTCAATTCCTTGTACACCTGTATATCCTTTTTTGAAAAAGTGCCAAATCTTTCTTTTGATGAATCCTGAGGTTTTCTCAACAAATGTTTAGCATACAATTCCAAAATATTTTCTTCAACCTCATATCCCATTGGCATGATCCAAATTGTTCTAGGGTCTACTACTTCCATTAGGCATTAATCAATATCAACCATAAAACAGATTGTAACTTTATACTTCTCCACAATAGAGGTAGGGATTCTTTCTCTAGCTTGCATTGAACTCTGAAATTTCTTGAAGTATCCCCAGATTGCAGCATTCTTTGTTTTAATGTCAGCAAATCTATGCAAGAGATCCTTGATTTGAGCAACTATCAGTTTATCTTTTTTCCATTGTACCTTCCCAAAACTTGGAACTTCATTCATGAAGTAAAAGAACAAACATAACAAGTTACCATACTTAAAGGAATTTCTCTTATCTTTCTTGATCTTACCAATATTTTCCATCAACTGACTTCTTACCAACTCACATTGATCATAGTATGCATTCTCCTTTACCATCTAATACACTGCATAAATGGTTGTGTTGGATCCATAATTGTCTCAGCTGGAATGATAGATTTTATATCCGATAACCATAGATGCAAATCTAGCATCTACATCAACAATATCATCAATTGGCATCACTCTTCTATCATACTTAGAACCTGTTGCATCAATAATCGTTAGATTCTTCATGGACTTCAGGATCAATAACCCACCAAAGGAATTTAAACCTATAACAACACTTATAGCCTCCTTTGTAATCTTAAAGGGTATATTCAACCACATAAATTCTTCATGAACTCGACTCAAGATGTACCGGACCCATTCGCTCTCTTCAAAGACGAGAAATTTAACAATCTGTGTAAATGTCTTCTCTTCTAGGGTTTTGAATTTTGGTTTGACATAGAATTATTCTCCTATAATGTGATTGTTATACAAATTCAA
Source organism: Sequoiadendron giganteum (assembly GCA_007115665.2). Classification (NCBI taxonomy): domain Eukaryota; kingdom Viridiplantae; phylum Streptophyta; class Pinopsida; order Cupressales; family Cupressaceae; genus Sequoiadendron; species Sequoiadendron giganteum. The sequence continues at coordinate 639,992,007 of CM021101.1, read as the reverse complement.
TAGTTGTGAGCTTCCTAACTCTTCAATGTTTATGTGGATGTATGCCCTAATATCTTCAATATGCAAGACGTCGTACGGGATAGATGAAAATGCACCTAAGGGCTCGGTCTCAATAGACTTGAAAGGATGCCACTTGAATTCTAGACGGGGTTTATCCTTGACTTCAACTACCAATGGGGTAGCCATTTTCACCAATACACAAATTCACAAGTTTTAGCAATAAATACCTTTTCATCATATCAGAGTTAGATTGTTGAAAACTCCTTCACACTTGAATCTCGCCTTAATTTGCCAAAGTTTGCTCCAGATCTCTCCAAACTTCTTTTCTTCAAAATGCAAAGTGACAAATGAAATATAAAAATGAATTTTTATCACTTGCACACTTACTCCTTTTTGTCGCAATAAATTTTTTTGCCCTAACTCATTCAGTTACCCTGCTTCCATGTGTTGTGAAAGATAATTCTTCTACGAACCTCTAATACTACATAATACTCTCTTTAATAAATTTAATAGAATCTATAGAGCATCTATACGCTTACTGTACTTATCCATATCCCAATGATAGTTATTGATAGGGGATTAAGAGATTTTCTTGACAGCTCCCCCTAGGCCAAGGGCCTAAAACTAATTCCTGGAGGAATTACCAGAAGCAGATTCTGGTGCTGGCACATTTCCTTCCCCAGAGGGACTTTTCTTAACCCATTTCCTTTGCATTTTCTTCTTGATCACATTTTTAGTGACTTTTCATTTTCCCTTAACATCCTTCTGCATGTTTTGATTTACCGAACCTTTTATGTTTCAATAGAATCTAGCAATATGACCAAATTTGTTGTAGTTATAGCACAAAAAATTTCTCTATCCAGACCAGTTATTCCATTGATTTTCTCTTGATCTGTATTGGTTAGCAATATGGCCAAATCTATTGCATGTATAACATCTGACATCTCTATGAAATGTGTTCATCACATTTCTGCATTCATTTGACTTATGACCAAACTTATTACAATTAAAGCATTGACCTGACAGTGATGGACCACTTGGATTCATCTTGCTTCTACACTAAGAAGCCATATGACCAAACTTATTGCAAGTGAAATAGTAACCATTGAATCTTTGAGCATTAAGTTGTCTTACCGGATTCCTTCCAGCTCTATTTATTTGATTTCCTTGCCTAAGTCTCCTTTGTCCGGATCTAGAACTTTCTCCTTCTTCATAACCAAGACCTCGCTTGTCATCATCAATCCTCTGACTTTTAATCAGTTCATCAAGCTTGGCTAAGCTAACTTTGAACTCCTCCTTGTACTCATTTACAATAGCAAGTTCATCTCTGAGATCATCAATCTATTTTTCAAGTACTTCCTCATTGTTTTTAGATTGTTCCAATTCATTGTCCAATCAGTTGCATTCTTTAGATTTTTCTTTCAAGGACTGTGCAAGCTTCTCTTCATTCTTCTTTTTATCTTCAATCTCCTTGGTCATCCTCATCATGATAGATTCCATTTCATGCTTTAGGACTATATTATCTCTCGTAAGTTTTTCACATTCTTATGTCTTTTCCTTCAGGGCTTGACTCAGTTGCTCATCTTCAATGTTTTTACCATCACTCTGCTTAATCTGATCATAGAGTTCCCTTCTCTTCTCCCTGAACTTATTGATTTTGTCTTTTAATGATTGAATGAATTTCTCAGCATTCTCAAGACTTTCTTGCAATTCTCGATTCTCAGATTTTGACTGGTCAAGATCATTTAAGGCCACCAATTTTTTTTGTTGAAGGCTGCTTCAATCCATTGAAACACCTTACAAGATCTCTCCAATTTGTTATAGGGCGGGTGCATGGAAATGGGTAGCAATTCCGTGGACACCCCCTAAAAAAATCTTTGAAAAACCATAACGCAAGCGTGTTATAACACGCTCGCGTTATGGCTCGTTATGCCGAGCCTAAGGCTCGACAACTACAAACCAATAACGTGAGCGCCTTATAACGCGCTCGCGTTATTGACTGTTAAAAGCAAAAAAATAAATGCAAATCTCTCGTTCGGATTTCGATTGGTTTTTTTTGCAGTCACGGCCAAAACCACCACAATTTCGTGCTCACGTTCTAGGAGGAGAATTTCAACAAATTTCTTCACCAACAATCCCTATTTCTTCGCAACAATGGCACCATGATGATGAGGAGCTGTGAGAGGTAAGGATTCTATGGTTTTTGTTTTGAATTAGTTATTTTTAGGTTGAATTTGTTAGTTTTAGGTTGAATTTGATATCTATTTGTTTGAATTTTTATGAGATGCAAATCAACCTGAAAACCCTCAAAATCCTCAACAGGAAGACCAACCAAATCCTCAAGATTAAAATAAACCACAACATCAACCTCCTCCACCAATGACTCAACCCCCTCCTAGCACTCAACAAAATTTAATGAGTGAAATTGAGAACAACAAAAAGAGAATTGAGGATTTGATCAGTAGGTTGAGTGATCCAAATGGTTCAATCGCAGAAAGAATGACCCTAGCAAATTCATTAAAAGATATGTTAAAAAATGTAGATTCAATTAGCAAACAAATAATTGGATGGAAAGATAGGAGGCAGGCGGCTATGGATTATTATGAAAATAAACTATCATACAAGGATGTGAAGGATTTTAAAATTAAAAAAGTTGATTTGTGCTCATTATTCACCAACCCACACACAAATCAAAATATTACCCTCAATGCGAAGACGTTTCCTATCCATTGGTGCCACCACCAACAGATTAGGGACCAGTTTTATGATAGGTGGTACATGGTCTTTGATTACCCACCGTGCAACAATTGCGAGGTCCCGTAATATTTCCTTAGCAAACTATACAGTGAGTTCATATTGACCAAAATCCCAAATTATTTTGATATGAGGGATTTCCAGCGGAGAGGTGGGGGGTCAGCTTAGGATAGACTTGGTACGCAGCAAGGTAGACGAGCTCTCACTAGGCCACCTCATGAGCACGTTGTTATGCCTTTTGTCGCGAAGGAAAGTGTTGGCGTAGAGACATTGCAGGCAATCAACACTTTGACCCAGAGTGTCATCCATCATACTAGCCCTGTTCTATAGTGCCATCTAGGGGAGTCTTCGAGTGGTGGCCTTCCAACACATGTGTGTCAATCTTGTGGGGCTACTTGTTCATATGACCCCACAAACACTCAGGAGACTGGTACGCAGGATGCATCTACAACTATGGAGATGGAGAGGGCAGCTGACATTTTGCATGAGGCATATGGCATTGATAGTCAGGTAAAAGTTAGTGCATGTGTTCATTGAATTTAATTTATTAAATTTTGATTTTGAAATACAAGATTAACTAAAAATGTTTTATGATTTTAATAAAATTGTAGGGTCACAGTGTTGAAACTGGATACACTGACCCCCCAACAACCTATTTTTGCAGTACACCTATCGCTAGGGTATGTAACTAATAAACAATTATAAATTTATTGCATGTTAATAGCATTTTTTTATGAATGGTAATTTAATATGCGATTTTGGATATTGAACAGACTAATATTGGAGGTTTTGATGGAACACTTCCCAGTGGCGGTGGATTTACTCAAATCTTCATGCAGGTAATAGAATAAAGAGCTTAACTAATGAATCAAGTACTTAATAGATTTGTGTAGTTTATATGCACATCATTGATTACGTTGAATATTTTGTTGTTTTATTTTCAGTTGTTGCAAGACGATACACCTCTGAATGTGATGAGGGCAATGGATATTGGTGTGACATCTTCTATACAATCCTTGATGGCTCTGACAGAAGAGGTATGAGGAAAATTAGTAAATTTCAATTTGCATTTGTTGTTATAGATCTTAGTTAGTGAAAAATAAAACCATTATTGATTCACGTAGTTTAATTTCTATTTGTATGGTTTATACAGTGCTTGAGCATGCCTAAACATGGGTGTGAGGATATTTCCCTCATGGAGAGAGATCATGAGATGGCTGTAAGTGATTATTTTTTCAAATATATCATTTTTTATAATGTAATTTCTATATATTCATGTCTTTACTTCTTATTGTAACAGTTAAAACTTCACCATGAACTAAACCCTTGGAGGAGTAGCAGGAGCACTCCACGAGCGCAGCAAAAATGAGTGACAGACCTATCACCATCCGAGCGAAAAGGAAATGGAAATATTTTATTTCTAGGGCATGGAGAGCAATGACTTTTGATTCCAGAGTCCTTTGTTGTATTCCTACATGGCATATTTGTACATATTTTTTATTGGACATATTTGACATTGTATGCGTATATGGCATTCTCGTAAGCCTATATATGGCTATTTTGTACATATATTTCATACTTATATCGACATATATTGATGTATGCCTACATGGCTATTTGGTTAATACAAATATCTTTTATTGATGCCTGTCCATATTAGCATTCTAAATTGATGGCTCAATAGTTATGAGTTATGTTTATTCAAGGTAATTTCTATGTTAATACAAATATCTTTTATCGATGCTTATACTTATGTGATTGATGTATGTTTATGTATGGGATCATAATAATTTCTATTTGATGATGCTATTGTGTCTTTAAGGTTTATTTATTAAAGGTTGCATGAAACAAGTTTTAGATCCTTAAAAATCTTTGAATTTTTTAGTTTTTTCTATTTGTCGAGTTTGGGCTCCAAGCTCGAGTCCAAGTCAAAAATTGGTTTGTGAAGTCTAAGGCAAGTCCAATTCTTGTAACACTAGTGTGAACACATCGAGGAATAATGTATATGCCAATGAAGAGAGAACCCATCCTTGTTTCCAAACAAACCATGGTATAGATATGGGTGGTCGAGATAAAACATCACTCTTCTGGATAGTTCGAACCATAATCTTTCATGGCTGCAAACACACCTTCATTATGTGTGTTCTTGATCCTACTAAAGAAATGGTGGATTATGTTGTAGATCAAATATTGCAACCCTAAGTCCACAAGAAGGTTACTTGTCCCGATTTCCACAAATGTCTTTAAGATGTTCATCCTTCTTGAGTAATGCCAACCACTATCATTGGTTGCCATGCTTCTAATGGAAAGTCAATTTGTTGCAATACCCAAAGGCTAGCAGGTTCATTCACTCTAATACCACTGTAATGACTCCAGCTCTGGATCAATAGATTTTTGATTTATTTCTTATTGGATTGACAAAGGTTGTCATCCAATATTATTAAGATAGATAACGGAGTCCCCAAATTATAAATGAAATAAATTCTGAATATGAAATCTAATTCAAATATTAATCTGATAATGGAAATTTGATAAATAAATGTAATAGTTGTTTCTAATTAATCAATTAAAATCATGTGCTAGCTCTGAATATAAATCTGCCTATCATTGATATATAGGCCTTGAGAATTGGGATGCCTTTCCTGATCGATACTTTGTACTCATGCATCTAACTTTGAGTCCTTTCCAGATTATATGCTTGAAACATATACTCCCATATTATAATTTTTTTCTCATATAGACCAATCCCACACTAGGTAATTCAATAATAAAAATAAGTCCGCAAATTGATTACCCTGATCTTCCCTTCTTATTATCTTTTATACTCGAAAACTACACAATTGAATCCTGATAGCAATATCACAATTTGACACATTGTAGAAAATACCTCCTACTTATCAATTGATGAGCTAAAGGGGCTCTATAATGAATGTTTCATAAGGCACAACACTTGCTGAAGGTTTTGCAAATGGGGTTGCAAGCTAAGTGGGCTTAACCTTGGGGAAAAAACTTTGTGGTTAAGCGCTTGAGCTGGAGTAGTACTGGGATGGGTGACCTCTTGGGAAGGCCTAGTGCCTCACCTCTGTGAGCATCACCTACATGCAATGAGTGCTAAGTGGTCCATTCATTATCACGAGAGATGGGTTCTTGTGAACTCAACCCTCTTTCAATCCATGTCAGCCTTGGGACCGTACAAGAAGATGGAGGTCATACCAAGTACGGGATCAACAAGTTTGTATAAGAAATCTAAAAAATAAAGAACAGTGTGAATAATTCTTATCTTATCTTCTCCAAAAGTTCATCAACAACCTCCATTCGAGCCTCTCAAGGCTTTACATAGTGTTTTACACCCTTGTCTAACTGATCCACGCCCTCAACTAAGTAAAAACCAACTTTCAAAATAAGTAACCGTTGCATTTCAAATTTGCTGCTTTAAGCAACTTACAAATTTGCAACTTTAGACTCCTCCAACCTAAGGGATCGATCTGGTGGAACATAGCTCAGAGCGATTCCACATGTTTTAGTGTGAAAGAGGACCATGCCTAGCATAAAAATACCTATTTGGACATGTTGGAATAGTCCACTTGGTCATACAAGTTACAGAATGAAAGTTGCACCACTTTGCAATTTTGCACTACTTGCATTTGATGCTTTTTCCATCAAGTGAAAATTTGCCACCATGGGAAAACCACTCCGAGATAGCCAAAATCGAGAGAGGTTTTTGTAGAGGGGCTCAATTTGATCCTATAGGATCAGACGAGAAGTTTCTAAGTGTCATGATATTTGAGTAATAGCATGCTAAAGTTCGCAGCCATTTTGCACTCTGGACCCTTAAGGGATTGATCCGGTGGAATGTAGCTCGGAGCGGTTCCACGTGTTTCGGTGTGAAACAAGACCATGCTTAGCATAAACACACCTATTCGGATGTTTTGGAATAGTTAGTTTGGTCATACGAGTTGCAGAGCGAAAGTTGCACCACTTTGCAACTTTGCACAACTTGAATTTGACACTTTTTCCATCAAGTGAAAATCTGTCGCCGTGAGAAAACCACTCCGAGATAGCCAAAACCAAGAAGGTTTTTTTAGAGGGGCCCAATGCCTTCTTGTAGGATCAGACGAGAAGTTTCTAAGTGTAACGGTATCCAAGTAATAGCATGCTGAAGTTTGCAACCATTTTGCGCTTTGGACCCTTCAGGGATCGATCCGTTGGAACATAGCTCAGAGCGATTCCACGTGTTTCGGTGCGAAAGAGGACTATTCCTAGTGTAAAAATACCTATTCAGACATTTTGGAATAGTCCACTTGGTCACACAAGTTGCAGAACGAAAGTTGCACCACTTTGCAACTTTGCACTACTTGCATTTGATGTTTTTTCCATCAAGTGAAAATCCGCCACCACGAGAAAATCACTCCGAGATAGCCAAAACCGAGAGAGGTTTTTGTAGAGGGGATCAACATAATCTTGTAGGATCAAACGAGAATTTTCTAAGCATCATGTTATCCAAGTAATAGCATGCTAAAGTTTGCAGCAATTTTGCACTTTGGACCCTTAACGGATCGATCCGGTGGAACGTAGCTCAGAGTGATTCCACATATTTCGGTGCAAAAAAAGACCATGCCTAGCATAAACATACCTATTCGGATGCATTGGAACAGTTAGTTTGGCCATGCGAGTTGCAGAGCGAAAGTTGCACCACTTTGCAACTTTGCATAGCTTGAATTTGACACTTTTTCCATCAAGTGAAAATTTTCCGCCACGAGAAAACCACTTTGAGATAGCCAAAACCAAAAGAGGTTTTTCTAGAGGGGCCCAATTTCCTCTTATAGAATTAGATGAGAATTTTCTAAGTGTCACAGTATCCAAGTAATAGCATGCTGAAGTTTTCATCCATTTTGCACTTTGGACTCTTCAAGGATTGATCCGGTGGAACATAGCTTAGAGTGATTCCACGTGTTTCGGTGTGAAAGAGGACCATGTCTAGCATAAAAATACCTATTCGGATGTGTTGGAACAGTCTTCTTGGTCATACAAGTTGCAGAACGAAAGTTGCACCACTTTGCAACTTTGCACTACTTGCATTTGATGCTTTTTCCATCAAGTGAAAATATGCCACCATAGGAAAACCACTCTGAGATAGCCAAAAATGAGAGAGGTTTTTGTAGAGGAGATCAACATGATCCTATAGGATAAGATGAGAAGTTTCTAAGCATCATGGTATCTAAGTAATAGCATGCTGAAGTTTGCAGCCACTTTGCACTTTGGACCCTTAAGGGATCGATCTGGTGGAACATAGCTCAGGGCAGTTCCATGTGTTTCAGTGCAAAAGAGGACCATGCCTAGCATAAAAATATCTATTCAGACACGTTGGAGCAGTTGGTTTGGTCACACGAGTTGCAGAGTGAAAGTTGCACCACTTTGCAACTTTGCACAACTTGAATTTGACACTTTTTCTATCAAGTGAAAATCCACCGCCATGAGAAAACCACTCTGAGATAGCCAAAACCGAGAGAGTTTTTTCTTGAGGGGTCCAACATGATCCTGTAGGATTAGACGAGAAGTTTCTAAGTGTCATGGTATCCAAGTAATAGCATGCTAAAGTTTGCAGCCATTTTGCACTTTGGACCCTTAAGGGATCGATCCAGTGGAACATAACTTGGAGCGATTCCACATGTTTCGATGAAAAAGAGGACCATGCCTATCATAAACATACCTATTCAGATGCATTGGAGCAGTTAGTTTGCTCACATGAGTTGCAGAGCGAAAGTTGCACCACTTTGCAACTTTGCATAGCTTGAATTTGACACTTTTTCTATCAAGTGAAAATTCGTTGCCACGAGAAAACCACTTCGAGATAGCCAAAACCAAGAGAGGTTTTCCTAGAGGAGTCCAACATGATCTGTAGGATCAGACGATAATTTTCTAAGTGCCACGGTATCCAAGTAATAGCATGTTGAAGTTTGCAACCATTTTGCACTTTGGACCCTTAAGGGATCGATCTAGTGGAACATAGCTCAAAGCGATTCTACATGTTTCGATGCAAAAGAGGACCATGCCTAGAATAAAAATACCTATTTGAATGTGTTGGAATAGTCCGCTTGGTCACATGAATTGTAGAAAAAAAGTTGCAAATTGTTTACATGACCTTTATCTGACCTTTTTCACATTGTTTACATTTCAAATTCAAAGTTTGCAAATTTTCCTATTCAACGTATTTACAAAACAAGGTGCTACTACACCAAACATGAACTCAAACCTTACAATATTTGAGTATATCTCATTATGTAATTAAATCTTATTACAATGCCTCAGGCACTTCATTCTCACAGATATTTTACAATGTCACTCATACATTCGAGATTCTCTTTAAATGTCTACATCATAGGTGCTCATTATGAGGTTAACTTCAAATGAGTAACTTGAGATTCCCTCGCTAAGCTTCACACACTCTTTTATAATGGCTTGAAATCAAAATTGAGATTTTTCAAGATCATCAAAATAAGGATTTTGCATTGCTTTTTTGGCTGAGATTCTCTTTGATGGCTCTTAAATCAACATTTTCTACAACGAAAGATCAATCAATTTTTAGTAGTTTACTTACAAATACGCAAAGTAAAAGAGAAAAATAAAGAGCATCCAAAATGGAAATGAAATAAAAATAGATGGAAGGCACTTATAGATGTTGCATGCAGGCATCAAAATAAGGATGTGGCATTGCTTTTATGGCTGACATTCTCTTGGATGGCTCATATATCTACATTTTTTGCAAGGGGACACCAATCACTGTAAAAGAAGATGATAGCATTGGCATCAAACAAATTAATGTGCATACAAGTATAAATTAATAAGAACCAATGTGCATATACTTACAAATTAATCCAACGAACCATCTGGGTCTTCTCTACTCTTTATTGTGTCAAGTATTGCCTCATGGTCAGACTCACGGACCTTCCATAACGTCTTGTTCAAAGGTCTACCCCCATATTTGGTCAAATGAGCATTGGATGCCATGACAAGGTTCGAGTAATGAAGAATCTTATGATGCATGTCAAAGTCCTGAAATAGCCAATGTTTAACACTTGAATGTGGGTACCTTCTAAGCCATGTTCCAGTAACCACAACTGAGCCTGTAGGGTATTCGATGTTTTCTCCATCTATAACTGGGGCCTCCAAAAAAAATTTGGTCTCAACACAACAACACAAGTAATACTATGTTCCCTCTTCATTATCTTCATCTGCAATAACTACATAAACATGCCCTGCATTGATATGTGCAAAAAATCTCTAGAAATTTGTCAACATTACAAATATAGTACAAAGTAAGATAACAATATGGAATTTCAACAACTAAGAATTAGATATATCACCTGGTTGAACTAGATCTAATACATGGTCAAATTCAACCGATGATTCCATCTGTTTCAGTTCCAATGCCGTCGGAGGGTGATACATGTGAAGTGGGCTAAGATAACTTGTGAACCATTTGTCAACCCACTCCCCTGACTCACAATCATTCCAGGCTTGCATTGTACATGAAGAATAAAAGCATGCCATCTTTCGTGTATCGATACTCCATGAACCTGCATTTGAGCTTAGGAAAGAGTGTACCTCACTCGATCCTATTAGTGTACAACAGTCTTCATATGGTGCAATGTTAGTATCATCCATCAACCAAAAAAATCTACAAATTGAAGACGTACCTTCATTACCTGGACCCATCAAAGTATTACACCACTCGATGATTGATTTTGCATCTGTCAACTTTGCACTATCTTTATACTTTGACTCTTCTCGTGCTAATTCTCTGTTCACGCATGCTCCTGCACCATCATGCTCTCCCTTTCCATGTCCAGCCTCACAAAAGTTCCACATATGTTGAACATATGTAATGACATGCATCCTGCACAACTAGTAGAACATATGCAAGTTCTTGAACTGTGTTGCACAGTTATCAAACCATATTATATGTTGATCATATTCTATGCCCCTCTGAGCCAAACCACTGTAGAACATCTAGAAGCAACCTTGCACAAACTCTAGAGAATGTGTGCGATCATCACTAATGTAAAAGTGGTACTCCCTCAATACCTTCCTTTGCTTATCTGTACTATCAGATGCATGAATGAATGCTATGTGCACAAATATCGAAACTTGTGTGGAGTTGTAATACTATGACTACACCTCATGTTGTGGTTGTAGAGTGTAGTTCTCTGCAAATTCAACCATAGATACTATGCTTCCAACTGGAAAGGTATCCTTGCATAGCTTGAACTGCGTGTCCAACCATCGGGCTCTATGGGTATGCATTGCATACTCAGACAATATACTGTCACGAAATGTGGTCTTAAATTGGTACACTGGAATCTTCTCAATAACCAAATCATACCTTTTTGCTTGAGACCCATCTTTTGTAGCATATGCCACTGTTTTATACTTCCCGAACTCTACTAGTTTTTGTCCCACCTCATCTGTGCTTTCCATATGTTGACATACTGGCATATGTTGGAAGCCACCACAATGCTTGCATGAACCATCCAAGCATGTTTTCCTATAGAATATTTGGCCATCCTCTATTTCACATAAATTTTTTGATAAGAACTCTCTTGAAGATTTTGGTGGGGCTTCTATGCCACAATCCTGCAAAACATCGTTAGTATGCAAATCTAAACATATAGAAGGATAAACATCATAATGGTTAGAAAATTCAATATGTAGTCTACAACAATAAGTAGTGTGTGTGTGATTTATCTTGACATAAAAAGTTTTAAGCAGTTCAAAAAATATTTGAGAAATACTAATTTGAGGATAATCATTTTCAAATTTCCAAAAAAATTGGGTTTGAGTCATATCCAAAAAATGCTTTGGATGTGGCTCACGATTTTGCCTATTGATTCTCCTTCTTACCACATCCCTTTGATTCGGAGATGGCCTTGTGTTATTCTTCCAATACTCTTCAATTAGTGTTCTCAAGGCTTCGGCAACTTCTTTATCTTTTCGTGACAGTCTCCCCGAGAATGCCCATAATTCATTTGTATCATTGCCCGCAATTCTTTGCCGCCTTTGAATGGCTCTTGATAAAGTTTTTCTACTAATTCTCGTTTGTTCACTAGTCTTTTTAATTAGGCGAGCTCTCTTTGTTTGACAACTTACCAAATTCGATGTAATGACACATCGGGTGACATTACTATCCTTTGAGCGTGAGGTCTTACCCACACTCGCATAAGCATCCATTAGATTCTTCACAATAGTGTCTTCACTCGATGCATTCGATGTTCTCAACCCAAGAGTCTTCATGATGTTCCTATACTTTACACCCCGCATCATTTCAACAAATAGTTGACATCTTGTAGTCTCATTTAGCCTTTCAAAGAAGCGTTCCCAAATCTTATCAGCATATCTTCTACAAGTGCATGTTGAAATCTTTCCTTCCATGTGCTGCAAAATATCATCATCAATATTGATCAAATACTTTGGCTTTCTACGCAAAATTCTTGGTGGTGTTCTCCTAGGTACATACATCTCAACATTAGGAATTTCATCAATATTTAATTGAGGTGGGCTAGATTGCATACCTTCGATCGAGGGTGGAGAAGAAGACATACCTTGAGGTTCACATGGGGATGATGGCATACCTTCTTTGTCAATTTCGAGTGATGATGTACTCTCAACTTGAGATGTCTTGGATGGTGTCCAACAATATTCACTTGCGGTACATGGTGTCCCTCCATATTCACTTGCAGTAGATGGTGTTTGTCCATATTCACTTGTGCTAGATGGTGTCCCTCCATATTCGCTTGTGCTTAATGGTGTCCCTTCATATTCACTTGTCATAGAGGGTGTGTCTCCAACTACGATATCTGAATTTGTCTTACGACGACGCTTTCGCATTCGTGCTTGTTGTGCTGCTAATTCCCATTCTCTTTTTGACGGTTGAGGTTCCTCTACAATCGGGTTGTTTTCATCAATCATTTCCAATTTCTTCTTTTCACGATATACCGCCACCCAAACTCTCTCCTTTTCTTTCAAGGTTTCGTTCTCTTCGTCTATTGGTTTCCTCTTTGTCTTTTTCTTCGGCATGGCGGATAATTTTATCTGTACCATGGTAATGAGATGAATATTAGTTCCTAAAAAATGTATCCATTCAAGTTAATTGAAAAATATGTCATTGAAGGCTTCATTTAAATAATACTTACAATCATCGTGTACAAAAGTTAACCTAGCATGTAGACAAATGTGTACAAACTATGGAAGCACTAGGCTGGCCAGAGCACATTTCTAACTAAAAGTGAATAACCATGGTGGTGATTCTGAAAACTAATGAGTGAATGGCATTGTGAGTGTTTGATAAGTTTTTGGTGTAGGAGCACCTTGACAATCTATGCTTCCATTTTGAAATTTGATTCAATTTTGGGTATCTTCATGTTGTAAGAGGGTCATTAAAGACATTTTCCATGTACCGGTTATATGAGCTTTCAAAGGCACGTTGTTTTTTAGTTATAGGCATTGGGGGGAGTTGGTTGTCATTGCAAAAGGTTTAAACAACCTCCATTGGCTCGATAGTACGTTTGAAGGGAGCAATTGACAATTTTCTAAAATTGCTCATTTGAAGCCAGTCAGGGGTTTGAGTAGGATTTAATTATGAAATGACCATCCCACCTACTATTATGACTTGTTTCTCAGTGGGATGGCATGTACATTGTTAGAGTAGGGTCTTATATTGTTGAACATGCATTGGAATGAAACTAATGACAATAGGATGGGGTTCTTAGGCTGAAACAAGCACTTTTCCATGAGAATTTGAGGAACCAAGGAGTGATTTTGAAAAAGTGTTGAAGGAGTGGTCTATGTAATGAACTTTTGACCTTGTATTTTGAAGATTTTTGATGCTTTGGAATGGTGCTAGAAGGTCTTTGGACCTTTTGGAGGAATGGGAGAGGCTTGGAGTTGTATTAAAGGATGAATTTTGGTGAATGGTTCTAAGTTTCTAATCAACTTTATGCTATGTTACAATCAATTTTATGATGGTTAATCTATTTTTTTGAGTCTAACAAAGAGTTGAAACCAAGTTCTAATGTTTTGATGAAAAGATGATTGAGTTTGTTTGTTGATCTTCTTCAATTTAATTTAGGGTCAGAAGTACCCTTGATGATTTGTGGATCCTGGTAGATGTTTTGCATCAAGTTTAAAATAGTAATTGGAAAGTGTATATAATTGTGTATATAATGGTAATTTAAAATGTGCATTGACAACCTAAGGTTATAATGACAACAAAAATGAAAGCAAGCCATAATAGAATGAAAGAAAAATTGTAAAGACTTCGCATACCTAGAAAACCAGACTTTCAAATGGAGGAGTTCAACCCAATTGTGTAGCCTTAGCTTCTTCTTTCTTCAAACTCCACAACAATTTGACTTGTTCAAAAGCTTGTTCCCCTCCAAACTTCAATTGTATATCAGTTTTCAATGGAATTCAAACTTCAATTAATATTATATGTCTTTCAATGTGGAAACTCTACTATTTCATGCAAAGGTGGTAGAAAGATCATGGAAAAGGTGATGGAATGTGAAAAACATGCTTGCACACTTCATAACATCATCAAAAAGCCATTTTTTGTCAGAGCACGCATAGAACTAGGGGAATATGTAGACTATAGGCCTTGAAATCATGGGTATATAGAGTCTTTTACCATTTTAGTGGAGTACAACACGCGCTCGCATTATAACACGAGCGCGTTATGTGAAATATGGTTTTCTTTGTATATTTATTTTCTCCCTCTTTTTCTTTACCCTCTATCCTAATTCTATAGTTTTCCCTTGCACCCTTATAGTAGAGGAGATAGAGGTGTGTGTGTGTGTGTGTGTGTGTGTGTGTGTGTGTGTGAGAGAGAGAGAGAGAGAGAGGTAGAGGGAGAGAGAGGAGAGAGAGGGAGATAGAGAGGGAGAGGGAGAGGGTTAGAAATAGAAAGTGGGAGACATGGAGATAGATAGGGAGGGAGAGAGGGGGAGAGTGGGAGAAAGAGAGAGTGGGAGAGAAAAAGGGAGAGAGGGAGGGAGAGGGAGTGGGAGAGAAAGATGGAGAGAGGGAGGGAGAGGGAGAGGGGGAGAAAGAGAGAGTGGGAGAGAAAGAGGGAGAGAGGGAGGGAGAGGGAGAGGGGGAGAAAGAGATAGTGGGAGAGAGATGGAGGGAGAGGGAGAGGGAGAGGGAGAGGGAGAGGCAGAGGGTTAGAAATAGAAAGTGGGAGACATGGAGATAGATAGGGAGGGAGAGAGGGGGAGAGTGGAAGAAAGAGAGAAAGGGAGAGAGAAAAAGGGAGAGAGGGAGAGATAGGGAGTGGGAGTGGGAGAGAAATATGGAGAGAGGGAGGGAGAGGCAGAGGGGGAGAAAGAGAGAGTGGGATAGAAAGAGGGAGAGAGGGAGGGAGAGGGAGAGGGGGAGAAAGAGATAGTGGGAGAGATGGAGATAGAGGGGGGGAGTGGGAGAAAGAGAGAGTGGGAGATAGAGAGGGAGGGAGAGAGGGGGAAGAGTGGGAGAAAGAGAGAATGGGAGATGGTAGATAATTCTCCTTCAACCCTAATCCCTCTACCCCTATACCCTCTTAATCCTTGAACCCTCAAACCCTAAATCCTAATCCCTCAACCCCTATACCCTCTTAATCCCTCAACCCTCTACCCTTAACCCTTCAACCCTAATCCCTCTACCCCTATACCCTCTTAATCCTTGAACCCTCAACCCTCAACACTTCAACCCTAATCCCTCTACCCCTATACCCTCTTAATCTTTGAATCCTCAACCCTCAACCCTTAAACCCTAATCCCTCAACCCCTATACCCTCTTAATCCTTGAAACTTCAACCCTTAAACCTTAATCCCTCAACCCCTATAACCTCTACCCTATAACTTATTAATCCCTCATCCCTAAAATCTAAACCCTTAAACCCTAACCCGTAAACCCTCTACCCTCTACCGTCAATCCTCTACCCTTTATCCTCAACCCTAATCCCCCAACCCTTAAACCCACTTAGTAAAATCTCCACCCTAATCCCTCAACCCTCTTGACTCTTAAACCCTCAACCCTTAAACCCTTAAACACTCAACCCTAAACCCTCGACCCTCAACCCTAACCCCTTAAACCCTAAACTATTAAACCCTCTACCCTCAACCCTCTACCCTCTACCCAATACTCTCTACCCTAAACCCTAATCCCTCAACCCTTATACTATGAAATCTAAGAAAACTCTCTACCCTAATACCTAAACCCTCAACCCTTAATCTCTCAACCCCTATAACCTCTACCCTATATATTGGACCCTCGACCCTATACCTTAAACCCTCAATCTTCAACCCTCAACCCTTAAACCCTCTAACTTTTACCCTATACATTAAACGCTCAACCCTCAATTCTCAACCCTCAACCCTTAATCCCTCAACCCTCAATCCTTAAACCCTAAACCCTCTACCCCTTACATTGGACCCTGAACCTAATCCTTCAACCATATACCCTCAAACCTATACCCTAAACCCTCTACCCTCAACCAAGTAAACCCTTTACTCCTAAACCCTTAACCCCAAACCCTTCAACCCTAAACCCTTAAACCTTCTACCCTATACCCTCAACCAAATACCCTCTACCATCAACCCTCAAACCTTAAACCCTAATACCCTAGAAACCATCAACCCTATAGGTCCTCCACCCCAATCCCTCAACACTATACCCTCAAACCCTATCACTTTCTCTCTATCTATACATCTCACCTCTCCCTCCTTCCCTCCCTCCTACCCTCTCTAATTGTCTCTATCTATCATCTCCCTCTTTTTGTGTACCTCTCGTTCAATCAATCCCTACCACCCTCTCTCGCTCCCTCTATCCATCTCTCTTTATGTCCCTCCCACTCCATCCCACTCTCTCCCACTACCTCTCTCTCCCTCTCTCGCATGTCTCTCCTTCCCACCCCCTCTCTCTCTCAGGTCTCTCCCTCTGGCAACCTACCTAGGTAACTCTCTCTTTTTCTCTCTCCCCTCTCTCTATGTATCCCTCCAACCCTACCTAGATAAGTCCCTCTCAATCCACCACCCTCTTTCTCTACCTCTATCAAGTTAGTCCCTCCCACACCCTCTCCCTCTCTCAGGTCTCTCACTCACACTCCCTCTCTCTCTCTCACTCCATCTCTCTCACAGTCCCTCCCTCTCCCACTCCCTCCCTCTCACACTCCCTCTCACTACCTAGCTCTCAAGTCTCTCCCTTTGGCACCCTACCTACATAACTCTCTCTTTCTCTTTGTCTATGTCTCTCTCTCCCCCTCTCTCTCTAACTCTCCCTCAATTCTCTCTCTCCCACCCCCTCTCTCTCTCCCTCTCCCTCAATTCTCTCTCTCCCACCCCCCCTCTCTCTCTCTCCCTCCCTCTATCCCTCCCACCCTACCTAGCTAAGTCCCCCTCACTCCAACCCCTTCTCTCCCACTCCCTCTCTCTTAAACTCTCACTCCCACCCCCTCTCCATCTCTCTAGATTCTCTCTCTCTCTAAATTCTCCCTCCGTCTAAAGACATACATAAATGCATACATACAAGCATAATACATATAATCTTACATCCAGACAAGCATACATACATACAAATATATTAGCATACAAGCATACAAATATATTAGCATACATTCAATATATTGGCATTTAACATAAAGGAAGACATAATGCGAGCACGTTATAACGTGCTCACGTTATGTCCTAGTTGACATGTTCCCCGCAGAAGCAAAAACCATGTGAAAAGTGAGATATAACGCTCTCGCGTTATATCTTGCTTTGGGAATTCCCGAGCCTTAGGCTTGGTATTTGCCTTGGAATACCAACCCAAAGGCTTGGAGGGCATTCCCAATGACCAGAGACATGTTTTTAAAAAATCCACCATATTTCTCATAATCGAGTTCGTGCTCACCGTTAGGATTGCACATGGTTCAATATCAAAAAAATCGAACACATGGGTAATGTTGGGTTATCTCTTAGCTATCCAACGATATGATTTTTTTCACTTTCTGATAATGGTAAGTCTTTCATCTATAATTTATTTTATCTGTATGTCTTTTTTTTCCAAAAAGCAATGTTTGGTATATTTTTTTGTTATAAATTAACTGTTCATCAAGTTTTCAAATAAATTACATTTTTAGAAACTAGACTCCATTCTACAAAATTAAAAATAAAAAATAAAAAAAATCAATTAGTTTCCAAAATTTGTAGGGGTAGCACAGCCAAAATTCTATTTTCAGGAAATGTCCACTTCGCAAATTAGTAAAAAATCAAATATTCATTAAAAAATTATCAAAAAAATCATGCATCAACTACATACTGTTAGCTAACTTCTGACCATTGTGATTTTAAAAATACCAAAAAAAAGTTCACTGTACGAGGGTCATACAAGAGTTGCTATGTTATGTTTTTCTGACAACAACACCAATTTGTGTATGTCCCTCGTTTGAACCCCTTAATCTCAACCATTTTCAAAATAAATTAGTAGTTTAGAAAGTAGACTCGGAGCACTTGAATCCTTCTTTTTGTTCCATCTCAAAATTTTGATTCTAAGTATCCTCAATTTCACGTCCAAGGTCAGTATTTCCTGATTTCAGAAAAAAGTTGTCCACTTCAGTCCCCTTTTTGGGAACCATCTTGGTGCACTTACCCTATAATTCTTTCGAGGAACTAGCACTGATACCAATTGTTGGAATCAGGGAACACTAAGAGGGGGGTGAATTAGTGTTTTGCAATTTTTAACTTTATTGATCTGATTCTTCAAGCACTTATAACATTCATTCAAAAGAAATATGCAGGAACATAAAGAAAACAACCACAACACCATAAAACAAGAATATTTACATGGAAACCCTATTAGGGGAAAAACCACAGTGGAAGGCCAGTCCACAATATGACTATAGTCAGAAATAAGTGATTACAATATGGGAATGAACTTGCATTTAGGCACACTGCCTAGAGCTCACTGCTGAAAGATGAAGACTCACTGTCTTACACAAGATTTAGATTAAGACCATTTGAGAGATTTGAACTAAGAGATTAGCATCTACAAATGTTTGATTATAGTTCCAATTAGGCTCAGCAATCGAATTCTATACCTTCTATCTAATTTTGCTCTTCTGCTCTGATTCGCAACACAAATCCTTTATGCACAAATGAAACTATGCATTATCACTCTTTTGTTCTTTTGATATTCGTAATTCACACTAACACACTTCACATCTATATCAAAATGATATAATCGATCACTTATATATCCATGACTAAAGATTAATTTCCCATCTGTTGGATTCAAAAATATGAAAATATATTCAAATTGTCGGCTCAATCCATAATTAATTGTTTATGTGCACCAACCAAAGTTAGCTATAGCATAACAATGATCAACATCAACATGCACGAACACATAAATACTTAAGCAATTATTTCTCAAACATATGCGACATGTTACATTCATCAAGTCAACTT
Source organism: Sequoiadendron giganteum (assembly GCA_007115665.2). Lineage (NCBI taxonomy): Eukaryota > Viridiplantae > Streptophyta > Pinopsida > Cupressales > Cupressaceae > Sequoiadendron > Sequoiadendron giganteum. The sequence goes on along the minus strand of CM021101.1, from coordinate 639,972,772 downwards.
TTGTACTGATAAACATAGAATAAATCAACTGGATCTTCTAACTCACATACGGATCGATACGAGCCACTAAGATTCAATAGCAACAGAGATCGTATACCAAAAAACATTCTCTGAGATACGCAACTTAAAATGATAACATAAAATTTGCATATGAATCATTGAACATAGATCTCCCAAATGCTCTATTCTTCCTTGACTATCTTCAATCTGACTATCGGTATGATCAAGTGATGGCATGCGGATCCAATCACGGACTAGGGTTGCCATCAATGACAACACTAGAAAATGTTTGCAGTGTCTCTTGCCAACATGATGGACTATCCATTGAAGGAAATACTTATGCGTAGCTTAAGATAGCCTTAAGTCAAATCGGCCCCGATAACTGTATGTGAAATGAAACACTTTGGCCAAAGTAGTGTGATGACCTTTGGCTCCATTGTCAGTTCATCGTGATCCAATATTACATGCTAAACAAAGTTTGTGGGATTACAAGATCTAGTTATGTAGGACGCAATACTATGCTTAGTTGATTGTTGTTATCGGTTACTCTACCAATCTCTCTGTCGAAGGGAAGGGCCATCTATTGAATGATATATGTGTGGGGGACCACATTATGAGTCTATGGTTGGTGGAAAAGCACCTAAGTGATGCTTCTTGTAAGGCCCTGCCTTGTAAGGAAACCTTCCTACTCACATGAAATTCCTATCCATAATAATCATGGTCATCCCTTGTACGTAGGTGGATCAATAAATTGCATGTTATGATAATACTTTGTTTGTTCAAAATTATCCTCTCAGTTGTTATAACCTATTGTAATAGAAGTAGATATTGCTAATTATTAGCTCAAGGAACGAAAAAAGAATTTATATTTCTAAACCATGTGTTTTATTTATAAGGATTAGATTATTATAGTAAATGATAAAGAACTTCCTATCTATATATAAAATATATATAGACTATGTTGATGAGTATATATATATATATGCCAAAAGTAGGGGGTATGTCATTCACCACTGCATATTGAGGTAATTTGATGCAAGGTAATATTGATATTGAATTTTATAACACAAAGAAGCATTAAAATAAACATCAATAGTAATAGGAGTGGTCTTAATGAATTTAATCACAATGTTAATATTCAATCATTGGATGATGTTATTAGGTGTAAATACAATTATGAGAAATTTTCACATAATGGTCTTGGTATTTTAAAATTGGAATATTAATGTTCATATATCTTAATATTAATAATAGAGAAAAGGTTGAGATCCTTTAGAAATACAAGTATTTTCATTAACGCTAATGGAAATTAATATCAATAGTTGCATAGTGGATAACCTTCTTATTACCAAGGTGAAAATCTTTGTTGAGAAAAGTTAACAAATATTATTTAAAATAACCGTTTTGTCACCATTTAATGGTAATTCAATTTATTTTTAAATAAGATAATTTCATTATCTTGCAAATAATAATAATAAGGCCTTTAATTGATTGATTGCCTATTAAATTCCTCGAACGTTGAGTGTTTTGTATACTTGACTTTAAACAATAATATGTGAAATAAATATGGAAAGACAAAATCATTGATGAGGTTGGTAAATCATAATGTCATAGTTTGTCTTCCCACCACCCCATTTAACTATAAGATGGCGTGACATATCAAGCTAGAAGATATCGTTGCAGGTTAGCCAAGTAGTCACTTCAAGAATTAATTGAGCAGCGATGAATCATCTTCTTGATGAACTACAAGTGTGGTAAATGGTAAGAAAAGTAGGGGGGATGGGATGTGTGATGTAGATTGAAATAGGGGTTGTAACTTACCCTGGAAGGAAAATTTATGGAGGGCACGAAGTAGGCGGGTTACTTTTCATGTCCCTTTTCCAGTAGAAATTGGATGTTTTATCTCTTCAATATAGATGGTAACACATTGAAGAAGATCTGCAGGAAGGCTATCAGTTGGGAAATTAAAACTTCGAAAACTCGCCGTATTTTATGTCGGCCACATTATGGCTCAATTGCAAAGAAATTAATGTTTATACACGATCTCATTGATGATAGAGGGGTAGTTGAATAAATGAAAGGGGAGGAAGATGGGGGAAATGGATCGTCGGTTTTGGAGTTGAAAGTCTTTTCTGTATTTATAAACAAGATGAAGAGTCGTTGAAAATGGACCTCATTCTTTAAACACCAGAGATGGCTCTCGATGGTGAGAGGGGAATGATAGGATTTTAATGTGTTTTCTACACTAGTCGAGATGAATAATAAGATCTAGATTTATTTTCTTACTATCTTCTTGTGTGAACAACAGTCTGTTGTATTGGATTTTATGAGTTTAATGAAGAAAATAAATGTTTGGCTTAATACAATCGGTTCAGATTTTATCTTGGCATCACATTTTGCATTCATGTCTATCAAAACATTGTGAAATCCCCTTCCTTCACTTATCTCCTTATCCTGTTTCAAAGCACCCACTTTGGCTTAGGCGAGTAGGACGTGGGCAAAGGTTGAGGATCTGGGCTTCACACCTGTTGGCTACATTTGCCTAAAAGTTTTTAGAGAATTTTCAATATAATGGTTGACTAATATCATTTAGTTTCTAAATCTTGGTCAAGAAATCTATTTTCTTCGAATCCTGCAGTCATAGCATTCAATGAAACCAAATTTTGTTTGAGGCCGCCTGTCAAATAGTTCATACGCCTAGTCTATGCTATGAGACCACATTTCCTTGAGACATTCTAGCAAACAGTTCACATGCTTTGTCTATGCTTCCGCATTTTGGATTCATGTCTACCAAAGTGACTGCAACTTCAACATCGAGCAAAATTCTTTTATTCTTTAAACTTGATGGATATCCTTACTGTACACCACATCTCCAAATATTTTTAGCGCTGAACTTCTTTTACATACTTAGAAGGATCCAAATCATGTTCATGCAACTAATGAATCAATAACTAATTAGTTGTTTAGACATACTTTTGATTTGCTATTTGCATTATGCTGAGATAAGTGAATTCATCTGTGTTGCTGAATAATTATTGATAAAGTATTATTGGTATTTTTATAATTACATTTACCAACCATATTAGTATTTGTGAGTGCCAAATTATTACAATATAAGTGCATACCTGTTATGACATTGGATAAACAAGGATTTCTTAAATTGCTTTTGTTATATGAGTATATTTTCTAGTTGTTCCATTGTCGCACTGTAGTAGTATTTTCTATTGTTAGATCTAGTGTATATAGACGATGGCTGATGTAAAAGGGGTCCATAATAATTTCTACTATTAATAAATGCTGATCAACAATGTATGGAGAGGCGTTTATTGCCTATATACCATATTTGTGGTGCTAAACCCTTCAACAAACTTAACGGTCAATACAAGACATTAAGAGTATTTGGTTCGGACCTCCGCCTTGGATCAAGGTCATGACCAAGGCATGTTATTGTCTAATAGATATATATTTTTTGTTTCAGACCATTTGCATGCGGAAAGGGAATCTGTCAAACCCATTTTAGTTTTGAGAAGCGATCCTCAAAACATCAGTATATTAAAAACCCATAGTCTTAATTTTTCTTGCATATAGAATAACATGCCAGACCTGCATGTTAAAATAGTTGTTTTTATTTTCGTTTAATTCAAAATACCATTTGAAAGGAATTTTCTTTCGAGAAGATTAAATTAAAGATTTCCTTTGCAAAGTGAATAAACCCGTGAATATGGAATAAGAGAATATCAAGTAGCTTTAAGTTGGGAATAATTTGTGAAGGAGTAATTTAGATTTTTTAAATGTGAGTCACAATACTCCTTGATGAATTATAGTTATAATTCATTAAGTCTCAAAAGATAGAAGTTAAACTGGGAAATTTAGAAATATATATGATGTTGATAAGGATAAAAGGAATAGGAAAAGTAGCTATCTTTAACAAATTTGGACCTTAATTTTAATATATATATTTAACGTTATTGATTTGTGCATTTGAACAATTCATTAGTAGAACTTAATTTACTTGATTTATAATATGTTTATCTTGTAATATATTGGATTACAAAATCATGTTAAAGTGATTATGAAATCAAGGATAACACTTATGTATAATCATAAATAGTAATTACGTACGTATACATATGGAAGGAGAGAGATTCATATAGTAGTAGGCTTATTCTCGTACTTTAGTGAGTAAAAATAATCATTAGTGTCTTTGACTATGAATGTCGAGATTTGTGATTTGCTAGAAATAAAAATAATAGCTAGTGGGTGGCTTGCCTTTGCAATACTTTATTCTTCAATGTTTTAATCTAATTTATATGACTACTAATTTATGGAAGAGTAATTGGTATTGTTCTCTAGCCTATAATTAATGCTTACCAAATTGTAGGATAGTTTTGTTATGGGGTAATCTATGTCTTAAGATTTAAATAAAGAGCCCTATTTCATACTCATTTGTCCCCATGGAAGTTTTAGAACATGACACTACTTTAACACATATTTTAATGTCTATATATCACAATTACATAAAAGTTTTATAAAGTAAACCTTTTGTCCATCCTTACCATCATGGCATTTCATATGTCCTTGTGCCTTGCCCTTATACTTATGTTGACATATTTAACTAGGTTTGTATATTTTATTAAGCAGTTAATCGATACCCTTCTATTATTGGATATGTAAACCAAATAGAAAATATGTTCCATGAATGTAATAGGATCTTATGTGTCATTTGTAACTCTTTCTATAGTGTGTGTATTTTATAAAAGACTTCCCTCAATGTATTATTTATTAAATATTACTTAAGGTATGGTTAATTGGGAAGTCATCCATTGGCATTAGCCCAATATCTATAATTGAGGTCCATTTATTTAAGAGTCTTCCTTTGAATTGTTAACACTATCATTGTTGTGTAGGTTGATGTTATGATTGGGATTGATGTTAAGACATCGTTTTAGCCCAGTGGTTTATATCCCTTACTATCCAATCATGTGTGAGATGGTTGAAGTCTAGTCAAGTCGAACTACGGTTCCTCTGTGAATTATATACGTAGGCAAGGCCGTCAAAGACGAGCCCCTGAGGAATTAGGTCTACCCCCTAGGCTTGTTCTCTTATTATTACTGAAAGATACTATGGTTATATATGTTATTGTTGATATGTGACTTGAATCATGTTTCAAATTATTATTATTTTTGGGTTGTTGATCTATTTAAGTCTACTTGATGATGTGGTTTTTATGCCTCCACCTAAACCCCAACCATGATTGTCTAAGTAGTTTAATTATCTAACTAATTGATTATAGTTTATGACTGGTAGTTGTAAGCTTTCTTGTAGTGCTTGCTTAGTAGCAAACTTTGAAATTTGTGTTTTTCCCTTAAAGGCATTTTAGTGTTAAATTTTGGGCATTACACTTCTCCTCCACAAAAGGTGACAGAAGAACCAAGATTTGAAAGGAAGGATCCAGACCGTCTTACATCTATTTGTTCTAAAGCTCATTGAGCTATGTATGTAAATGTATATTTCTTGTAATGATGTATTTTAAGAAATTAAAAGGAATTCATATTGTAATATGTTAGGCATCTTGAATGGAAATTATCAATAAAGAAAATATTTTTTTATTACAATGGCATGCTACTTAGTTTATTTACTTGCATGGTGAAAAATTAGAAATTTTTACTTCATTGAAAGGTTAGTATGTTATATGTTGTATTAGAGCTACCAAGTTTAGCTCTGGAACCTATGAGCTCATCATTCTTTTTGTCCAATGTTATCTAATGTTGTGAATTCTTGTGCTAGGATGGTGCGTCTCAGATTAACAGCTCGAAAGTTAGTAATCGGAAATGAGTGTTACCTAAAGGCTAAGAAGGAAAGAGAAGCCATCCTTAGAACAATAGAGGGAACCAACTATGACAATACCATCTGGTTGAGTGACATTGAAACTTTTAGTCATGCGCACACTTTCACAGATCAGTGATGTGAAGAGGAAGATGAAGATAGAGGCTATATACAATTACCTACCAACCATCTCACTAAAGAATTCTATCATTACCACTTTCCAGGGATGTGCCTTCAGAAGAAAGTGTTAGTCTAGCATTCATCTTTAGGGATCCTAGAGTTCTACCACTGGCTGAAGTAATAGTAATTTCTTCAAGTAACGAGTCTGAGGGATATGTACCACAGAAACCGCCAGATGAGAAATGGTCTCATGAACAAATGTCTACAAATAGGGTAGACTACATTGTTGATGAACACGGTATTGACATTACCTCTCGTAACTATGTATTGGATGATAAATCCGAAGGCTATTATCCTTTTTCAGATAGGTACGAACAAATGAGAGATGAACAAAAAGATAGGGAACAACAACTGTCTTAGTCTATAGGTTATACTCATTTAAGTTATGTGTTTGAGAGTGAATCCAAAGGATACTCTCCACTTGACTATCTGAATAGTCACTCCATGTAATCGAAAGAATATTGAAACCCTCAAGAAATGAATAAAATTATGTGTTTATCAAAAGAAGTGTGTGCTTAATCTTATGTGGAATTCTTGTTTACATATGAATTTTTTTTTTAATATTTTCCATAAGATAATTGATAACATAATTTATTCTAACATGGATAAACATTCAAGTAAAACCCAATCACTTAAGAATGGTGAGGACACAAACTAATCCTAGTGGAAGTTAGGAGGTTGGACAAGGAACCATTGGAGTAGAGGCTAGGCTTAACCAAATCTTGGCAAAGTTGGATAACCTTGAACAAGAAAGAGTTAAGGATAGGGTAGAAAAGGAAGTACCCATTAATGAGCATGAGGGAGAAAATTCTACCCATGGGCATAATAAAACCCATAATCATGAGAAGGAAAAATCACCTATGCCATTTGTGGAAAGGAATAAGAAGCTTGTGGCTTTTGAACTTTCCTAGGACATGAACAAGGTTATTCCACCTAATTTTGATGGTAGTGTTGGAGGTGATGAGGCTGAGGTGTGGCTTGTTCAAATAGAAAAGTATTTTGAAATACGAAACTATGATGAGGTTACTAAAGCTGCATGGGGTACGTATCAGTTAGCAGGGGAAGCCTCTAACTGGTGGATGAACAAGAAGTTGTAACTTAATATCAACTCATGGAAGCTGACATGGGGAGAATTTGTGGAGATTTTTCACAAAATATGGTTACCACAACTTTACTATGACCAAAAACTTTCAAATTTCCAAGGGTTGAAACAAGGTAACATGACAGTCAACGAATACTAGGAGAAATTCACCTGAATTTTGCACAATGTACCCATATATCATAAGGATGAGGGCTTTTGTATTATGGGATTTATAATGGGCTCAATAGTCAGATTGGAGTAGAAGTGGATATGCATCCAGTCCAACAATAATGGATCTTGTATATGAGAAAGTAATTAAGCAAGAGCAAAAGCTTAGGGCTAATTCCACTCGTCAAGAAAGAAGAGAGCAAAAGAAGGATGTGGAAGTTCCTAACAAGATAGTTCTAAAGAAGGAGGAATCGATGCAAAATGTTCCAAGGAAAAATGGGAAAATATTTTGCAATAATGGAAAGGAGATTAGGAGGGAGCTAAAAAGGAATGATTCTAGCATGGGTAATACTAATAAGGCTAGTGAAAATGTCAACAAGTCTGGAGAAACCATAGGGAAAGAGGACCGCCTACAAGATATTTTATATGCAGAGGGGATCACTATGCTAATGAGTGTCCCAATAAAAATTTTGGATCATGACCATAGGGTAATCCATTACCTACTCAACAAGTAATGTTTCAACATAAGATACATGTAGCAGTGGATGATCATCAGGTAGAGTACCAAGTAACTCCAATTGAAACACCAGGTATTTTGTTTGGCTTACCTATTTCTATTCTTATTGATATTGGTGCAACTAAGAATTTCATTTCAACTAGAATAGCTAAACAATTATCTAGAAAGGTGAGACACATGGAAATTTCTTGGAATGTAGAGTATGCAAACCATTCAAGAGTAGAGGTGGATCAATGTCTATTCGAGGCTAGAATAGAACTACCTAGTTTTTCTACAGAAGTTAACTTTTATGTTGCACCTTTAGGATCATATGATGTTATCCTAAGTATGAATTGGTTGTGGAAACATAGGGCTAAGATAGACTGCCATGCTAAGACTGTAGAATGCCTAGATGATTTTGGAAATCAAGTTAAATTCCTAGGGATACCTAGAGAGGTTAGGGTTCGACAAATTATGGCAATTCAACTTTTAAAAGCTAAGAAGAAAGGGTGTAAAATCTTCGTCGTAACGATTGAAGAACTTAGGAAGGATAGAGATGATTTGGAGTTCCAAAGTTTACAGCAACTAGAAGATGCTGAAATAGGTGAAACTGGAAAATCGAATATGGAGAAGTATCCAATATTGAGGAAATTTTCATATGTGTTTCTAGAGGAGTTACCAGGGTTTCCTCCGAAAAGCATATTTGACTTCTCTATATATATAGCTCTAGGGTCAGAACCTATTTCAAAGGTACTTTATAGGATGACAGCCACTAAACTTATGGAACTTAAGACACAATTGGATGAATTGTTATCAAAAGGACTGATAAGGCCAAGTGTATCACCTTGGGGAGTGCCAATCATCTTTGTTAAGAAAAAGGATGGTACATTGCGTTTGTGCATCAACTATCGTATGATCAACAAAGCTATTGTTAAGAACAAGTATCCATAGCCATGCATTGATGACCTTTTTGATCAAATGAGGGGTACCATGGTATTCTCTAAAATAGATCTAAGATCTGGATATCACCAATTGAGGGTTAAGGATGGAGATATCTTTAAAACTGCATTCAAAACCAGATATGGACACTATGAGTTCACCATTTTACCTTTCAGTTTAACAAATGCACCTGCAACATTCATGAACCTAATGAATAGTGTGTTTAGGGATTGTACCTTGACAAATTTGTACTAGTTTTTCTAGATGATATATTGATTTATTCTAAAAATGAGGAAGAACATTGCAAGCATTTAGAAATATTCCTACAACATTTGAAAGAACATAGGTTGTATGGTAAACTTTCCAAGTGTACATTCTTCCTTGAAAGAGGGTGCATTATTTATGTCATCTAATTTCAACAAATAGAATTATTGTAGATCCAATTAAGATCAAAGCAGTAATTGAGTGGCATGTACCTAAGAATGTATTAGAAGTAAGAAGTTTCATGGGTTTGGCAGGGTATTATAGGAAGTTTTTTGCAAACTTTTCTAAGATCATTTTTCCTATTACTTCTTTACAAAAGAAAGGAAAGAGATTTGAATGGATTGTAAAGTTTCAAGAGTCTTTTGACCTACTTAAGGAGAAATTAACCACCGCACCGATCTTAAAAGTACCAGATACTGAAGGTAAATTTACAATTATCAAGGATGCATGTGGAGAAGGGTTAGGAGGTGTATTGATGCAAGATGGGCAAGTAATTGCTTATGAATCTAGGAAGTTGAAACCTTATGAGATGAATTATGTATCACATGATTTATAATTAGAAGTTGTGGTTCATGCATTGCAAATGTGGAGGCACTGTTTGCTAGGAAAACCCTTTGAGTTAAAAATTGACCATAATGGGTTAAAATACCTTTTTACTCAACCTAATATGAATGCTAGATAGAGAAGATGGTTAGAGTTAATAGCTTACTATGATTTTAATATTAGTTATATTAAGGGGAAATAAAATCGGATTGTCGATGCATTAAGTCGAAGATGACACATTGCTTCTATAGTAACAATCCAAACCAATTTAAGGGGAAAGTACTCCAAAAGTGCAAGGAAGATGAGTATTACTTGCAAGTTAAGCAAGCACTCACTGATAATCCACAAGATTCTAGGTATGAAGGTTTTCAATTTGAACCTAGTGGATTACTTAGATACAAGGGTAGAATATATGTACCTGATGTTAAGGAATTAAGAAATTTGGTATGAAAGGAAATAAATGAAGCACCATACTCTGGACATCCTGGGGTGACGAAAATGATGGTTGATGTAAAACCATTATACTTGTAGAAGGGAATGGAGGGAGATGTTGCTAGTTTTGTGGCTAGGTGTCTTGACTGTCAAAGGGTGAAAGTTGAGCATCATCATCCTACGGGATTGTTATACGCACACGATATACCAGAGAGGAAGTGACAAGTCATAAGTATGGACTTTTAGCAAGGATTCCCTATGTCAAGGAATAAGCATAATGCCATTCTTGTGGTTGTATATAAGCTTACAAAAGTAGCACATTTTATACTAGGGAACCTAACTGATGGAGCACCTATCATAGCAAGAAAATTTGTGTAGGAAGTGTTTAGATTGCATGAGATTCCTGAAAAGATTATTTTAGATAGGAATGCATGAGTCACTTCTAGGTTTTGGCAAACCTTGTTTTCTACACTAGGGACTCAGTTGAATATTAGTTCAGCATATCATCCAGAAATGGATGGGCAAACAAAAAGGGTAAATCAAGTACTGGAAGACCTACTTAGGATGTATTGCATGGATCAACAGTACAAGTGGGAGGATTACTTACCCTTTGTTGAATTTTCTTACAATAATTCTTATTGTGAAGCAAAATTTTGCCTTAGTCTTTTTTATTTTCAGCTTTTGTACTTTTGGCTTTGGGAAGATCCTCGCACAAAAATAAGTTTTGATTTTGAAGGGCATGTAATGCGCCACGTGGTGGTTGTGTGTGTTTTTTTAATCGCTTTCCTTTCAGAGGGAAGTCAGGGCACATGTCAGCACAACAAAATATTTCTCAAAAACACTTTTTACAAATTTGAGAATACTCACCCGCTTGACACGTCATATCTTCTTTGCAAGGAATCTATGCTTCAGAGAGATGTTTCTTCGGATTTTGTCAGAGCGTAATTTGCTTTATTTTTTAGGAGCAAGAATGTGAGTCGATGCCATCAAAGATATTTGATTGGTCCACGAGACTTTTTCTAGGTTGTTTTCTAGGACCCGAGCATTTACGAAGGGCAATCCTGTTAAATATCTAAGGGATATTAAAGTGGCAGTTGAGAGTTGATGAAGGATTTTCGTGACCTAATTAAATATCCAGGATCGGATTTTGAGCTATCAGATGTAGACATTTGGCAGTCATTACTTCTAGGTAGAGGCGACATCTCTCTCTCCTTGGTGGCTATAATTTTGAGGTGGCAATAGAAGAAGAGAGTTCCTAAAGTTTTTCCTTTTAGAAATAAGTTCTTTAGCTTTCCATAGTTATAGAAGATATTTTTTAAAGTTTACAAAGCATTTCTTCACTTTGGCATGTTATATCTATTTTTTAACTCAAACTATTGTCGGATTGGAATCTGACCTCTGTTTTAAGGTTCACTTAATATTTGAAGTATGAGTTATTTGCGAGAAATAGTTGAAAATGTGCATGATACATGGCCTCTATCAATGCTTCCTTCTTTATATTTTCATCTGGAATAGGACACTATGTCTAACTTAATATGAATAGTTTGATTACTTTATTTTCATGTTGTATGTTTGCATAATAGAGGAATAACCTGTAGAAGCTAGATTATTTCATTGGACTTCTCTATTTTATTTGAAGGTTATTATTTCTTTGTGCTATGTTGTATTAAGAGGAAGAGTTTATGTGGCCTTTGAATGTTCTTTGTTAACTCTTGAAACTTCTATGCTTGGTCAGATCTTAATGAGCACTTCCTGCGGGTAGATTGAATGATTGTATTGTGCTTGTATCTAGCCTATGTTGTTCATTCTCTTCCCAACAATAAAGGGTTGTGGCATTCTGTGTCTATCATATCATTCATAGAAGAGAACTTGAGGTTTTGAAATATTGTAAAAGCGTTGACACATCGCCACTTTCATGTTTTATGTTTACATTTATTTCTACCCCTTTTCCCAAAACTCAAAGAAGAGTCGGGTTTCTATAAAAATCTTGGAGGTATTCAGTGAGGCACAAATTAGTCCCCCACTCGCTAAATTTCCCATAAGACTGTCGGAGAGGCACAAACTTTGATGATCAACAGTTCTTTTTTTGGCACGGTCGGTGGGACAAGTTTTTCGAACGTCTAATCAAAAGTCAAAAATATTTCTTAAGTTAGGCCAAGGAAAGAAATTGAAAGTTTCATGCCCAAAGTCCAAACAAGAGCGTCTTCAAAAGGCCATTTCCAATACTCCCAGTTACCCTCTTCGGTACCTAGCAGGAGAAGACTTACAGGTTTTGTATCGCCTGTAAGAAGTAGTAGAGCAAGGAGTAAGAGTCCAGAGTCTAGAGCCTTATCCACTCTGCCTGAAGGCTGAAGTTTCCAAATAAGAATACAATTTTATCTGATCCATAGGAATATTTTCTCCATGGCTCACTTACACCCTCCTGCTCCCAAAAATTTCATGACCTAGGATAGTGGTAGTCCGCTACAGCCACCTACTCCCCCAGATGTTTGGCTCGCCATACCCACTAATGCCCTCAATGCTATTCCAAAATTCTTCGGAGAGGACTTTAAAACCCCTTCTAAACACCTCCAAGATGTAGCAAATGTAAGTGTGAATATGAAATTCTCGACCTCCCTTCGAGTTATTTTATTTTTCTTAAGTACCGACCACACCCTTCTAACAATATTGGGCTCCTTTCACAAAGGCTTTATGTGAATGCCACCATTTTTCAGTTGAGTGCTCTTCGCAAGGTTTCCTTCTCTCACTTTTAAAAAAGTTGTTGCCCTGCCTCCATGTGTCAACAGTTCACAATCTTCAGTGCCTCTTTCGATCGCTCTCCTTTTGGGCCCCAACCACATGCCATGTAGCATCAGTCCGTGTGCATTTCTTGATGGCCCCTACCTTCAGTGTAATATTCTTGGAGACCTCCACGTGTCTTCGTAGTGCAATTTTTTCATCACATAAGGGGAAGGATGAGCATCGACCCCGATTGCTTGCCACGTGATCTTCTAAAAGGCTTCATCGCAAAGGAGAATTAAGTAGGCGACAACCTCACACCAGTTGCCATGTTTTGTAAATACCACCATGAGTAGATAACACGTGTCGACACTTTGGTCTATTGGGACCACTGCCATCATCCACAAGGGATGCATCCAGCTCTAAGGCATCCTTGTTCATGGCTCGAATCTTTTTCGTTGCAACGGCCAGGGGAAATCATTGCTAATACATCATTGCTCATGATCAAAGGATCTTTTCTGTTACTGGCTCACTGAGTTGGGTTTTCATTATAAATACTGCTTCCTCTTTCAAGGCAAGAGTTTAGATTTTGATAGGAAAAATTGGTAAAAGAACCAGGCCTTTATCACTTTTTAAATCATTGCAAAGACTTACAGACTGTGCCATTGTTTGGCCTTTCTATTTTCTTAAATATTTTTGATAAAGTTTTACTGTGCCATCATGGTACTAAATGTTTCATTTCTAGAAATTCTATAAATTTAATGCAAGTTTGTTGGTTTAGATCATGTCTTTAACTCCTATTTTCAGTAAATGTGAATGAAGATTTATTTATGTCATTAGGTGAATCATTTAAGCTTCTATCTTTATTTTCTATCATTCTAGGACATAGAAAATTGTTGAACTGACCCTTAGATCACATCTACAAGATAGATCTATCATGCCTTACATCTAGATCTTGGCGCATCACCCTAGTTAGATCCTTTTATTTTATGTTTGCTTCTTTTTCCCATTCAAAACCCCAGTTATAGAAGAAGTTGACTTATTTAAAATTCGAAGGTTACTCAGTTTAGCACAATAGGTCACCCCTTTAACTGAGTTTCCCACAAAGGGTTGTTACCTTGTCATTTTTGGTATCAACAATTTTTTCTTTTTCCTAGCACGCCCGGTGGGACAACTTAAATATACCAAATCAAAAGGGTGTACAAGTCATCGGCCTGTTACTAGGTCACGAACCGCAAATAATCCTAGCTTGTTAGTGCCTCCACTAGTAACAACGCATACCCAAACTCGCCCAGTAGAACTTTCAAATCCTAGCCATAATGTTGATCGCAAACCAAAATTATGTAGCTTGGGATGTCGGAAGTCCCCTTGTAGCCCCAGTCACACCCGCCATATGGGCCCCTATCTGGGTCTCTGCTCTCAAAGCTATTCCAAATTTTACCAAAGATGGCTCAAGAACACCATCCAAACATCTGCAAGATATTGCGAACGTCTATTTGGTGCACAAAGTGACAAATCATAACATAGCGCTAAGATTGCTTGCAACTTCTTTGTGAAGAAGAGCACTAGATTGGTATCGCACTTTGTGAACTAACTCTATCGACACTTGGGATCAGCTCGGGGATCCTTTTTATGAAAGATTCTCTAATGACGAAGACAAGTCTTCTCTATATCACCAGCTATCAACAATCAAGAAGGCTCCATCTAAAGCCATGACTGATTTCAATGCTCGGTTCCACACAACCTGCAGAGAATCCAAAATGCCATCTGACTACCGGTCGAGTTAGCATTTGTGTTCTACTTAAAGTCCATCAACACTAACATCTCCATGATGATCTAGTCACTTGGTGGAACCACATTACCAGATGCTTACAACATAGTAATTAAGGCAGAGAACAACGTAATCAATGCCGAGAAGTTGCCACCTCAGCCCATTATGTCGATATTCCCTAAAATATCAACTTCTACTCAGGAGATGAAATCTACTAGCACACCTTTGCCACCCCCATCTATGTCCACATCTGAGTGTGCCATAGAATGTTGCTTCTACATCTGGTGCTTTGAAGGATGAGATGAGTGACATTAGGGAGACGCTACGAAACTTAACAAATGAATTAACCACTATCAAGCGTAACCAGACTGCTCCTCTGAGACCATCCTACCAAAGTTATCAAATCAATAGACCCTCCTACCAACAGAACCAATATCAAGGAGTCGCGCGCACAAATCTGCCGACCTAGACAAATAACCAAATAGTGTCGGTATCGACTCCACTAGGAGCTACTCAAACTAGTACAAGTAGAGAGCTAACCATAAGGCAAAACAATCTCGTCAAAGATTTCAATCCTTGGTGCTAGCCCTATGGTGACACACATATGCCTCAAAATTATTCACGTGGTAATTTGTAGCAAAAATTTGCAAAGCAGTGCAGCCAAGGTGTGGCGACAAATTCAGGACATACAGACACATTTCCCCAAATGGAGAATGTGGTTCTCACCGCATAGATGTAGGGAATGCCCTTGGAGCAAGAAAATGATATAGCTTCTGACAATGCCCTCCTCTCATGGATGGAAGGAGAGGAAGCAGTGTTCACTTATCAAGCATCCACATCAGTGACCCTGCAAGTACAGTCCGACTACAACACTCAATCAAAGAGGAGATTCACAGGTGAACCGGTCACCTACAGCCTAGAAATGTCCTAGTCCAACCCCTGGACCTTCCATAATTGCTCCATAGCCACAACTATGCAAGGATATTATCATCACCAAATCCAAGGAATAGAAGCCTCCAAGTCTACCACCCTTCAACGTGGTGGAACAATTGAAGAAATATTCCACTAATGTATCCCTTTGGGATATCTTAGCCATTCCAGAGCAGAAATCATTACTACAAAAGGCCCCATAGAAAGATATGGTTATACAGTCAATAGGACAAGCTCTCAAAAACACTATTGACTCATTGCCTCCAGCCAAAGTCCGTGTGAATACTACAAAGGAGGCTTCACCCAAAGCCAAAGAGGAGAAACCAAAACCTAAACCTTTTTTCTTGACTATCATTGTAGGGAAGAAACTACTGCACAACTCCATGATCGACTCTGGTGCCAACACCATAGTCATGCCCAAGAAAATAGCTGAAGCTTTAGGGCTTAGCTATGAGCCCTTAAAGAGAGGAGTTATGCAGCTGGATGGGAACAAGGTCGAAACTGTAGGCCTCATTAAAGGCCTCCCCTTAACTTTGTTTTCCTATCCTAGCATCATAGTGCTGCAAGACATTGTGATCATTGGCATCCCTCCCATGTTCGGCCTCTACCTATCCTGGGAATTCACCTCAAAGATACGCGGATACCTTTCTTTGGATTGGTCCCACCTAATTCTCAGAACTAAGCATCGGGCTAAAATGAAGATAATATCATAACCTCTGCATGCTAAACATGTAGTTGATGAAGCCATGATCAACTTTGAAGACATACCTTTGTCACTAAAGAAGAAGCTAGTGGTAGCAAGCTATTGGGAGATGAGCAGGTGACTGAAGACAAAGCTGATCGAGAAGAAGTCTTCTTAACCAAGTATGTAGGTGCCAATCCTTTCGGCAATTGTCATGCTATAGGTTTGGGCACCTATGTCATCTATGATGAGGATCAAGAGTTCTCGAGGGTATTGAAGGACTCCACGGTCAAACAAGCCTCAGAGCTCTAGACATTGCGCTTTGATGGTGCGAGATGCAAGGTTGGCACTGGTGTCGGGCTACGCTTAATGTCTCCATCCAATGAGAAGATCTTTAGGTCTTTCCACTTCTAGTTTGCTTTCTCAAACAATGAAGTCAAATATGAGGGTCTTGTGCAAGGACTAAGCCTTGCGGAGCACATGGGTATCAAACAACTAGTGGTGTTCGGAGATTTTAAACTCATAATCAATCAAGTCAAAAACATCTCCACTGTAAAAAATATTAGTATGCAGTCTTATAGGCATAGGGTATAGGACCTCATCAAAGGTTTTGAAGCTTTTAACATCCACATGGTGCCAAGGGAGCATAATTCAAATGTAGATCGTATGGCAACGATAGGATCTCAATTTGATCCTATCTCCGACTTGATTAAGAATGTACACTATGTGTGAGTAATCATCTGATGACCCTCCATTCTCGATAATGATCAAAGCTGGAAAGTATTTGAAAGTGATGAACACATCGCCTCATTCATTCAACAGTCAGGAGAGTTTGCCGATCAGTTTTAGCCAAAATTTAAAGAAGCATACGAAGGACAGATCATCCAATTGAAATCAAACAAGCTTCCGAAAGGGTTGGTCACTCTCAAAAATCTGTTCAAATGTGATGATGCAAGGAATGATAGAAGGAAATTTGTAGTGGACTAGGTAGAATATGTCAACCTTGAGGTCAAGAAAGAGAGGAAACTGAAGGTCAGGTAAGAAGTCTCGTAGTGCGACAAGGATAGGCTTATACACTTTTGCGGAAAATACGAAGGGGTTGTGGCCTAGTCTTATGATGACCTCAGGGGATATGATCCTGACATCATCCAGTACACCATCGAACTAATAAAAGGTGCTAAACCTGTCTGATAAAAGTAGAGGCTCGTCAATCCGAAGATTGAAGCCTTAATGGCACAAGATCTAGAGAAGCTAACCCAGTCCAATATTTTCTTTCCAATTCAGCACAGTACGTCGGTATCTAACCTCGTTCCAGTTTGAAATAAAAAAGGAGACATTCATCTCTATGTTGACTTTCACGACCTAAACCAAGCGTCACTAAAGGATCATTACCCGTTGCCTTCCATGGAATAAATCTTGCAAATTCTGACAAGTTCAGAGATGTTTTCTTTGTTAGATGGTTTCTCGGGCTACAATTAGGTTTGGGTTAAAGAGGAAGATCACCACAAGACAACGTTCACCACCAAGTGGGGAACATTTGCATATGCCAAAATACCTTTCGATCTATCAAATGTAGGGGCCACCTTCTAGCGAGCAATGGGCATCGCCTTCAATGAACCGATCAACAAAATCATCCTCATCTATCTAGATGATCTGACCATATTTTCCAAATCTAAAGATGACCATTTTGATCATCTGGAAATGGTTTTCAAAAAATGCCAAGAGTTCGGGTATCCCTGAACCTGAAAAAATGTGTTTTCGGAGTACCACAAGGCAAATTGTTGGGGCATGTAGTGTCCCAAGAAGGAATCGTTATTGATCTCGAAAGGGTAAAAGCAATCAGATAGTTTCCTCTTCTAGTAAACAAGAAAGGAGTCCAATTTTTTTGGGGGAAGGTTAACTTTGTAAGCAAGTTTATTTATGATTTTTCAGGAATAATTAGACCAATCACCCTAATGCTAAAAAAGGAACAATTGTTCAAATGGAAAAAAGAAGCAAGAGAAGCCTTCGAGAGGGTGAAGGATGTTATTTCTTCAGCGCTTGTCTTGGAAAATCTAGACTTGTCAAAAGAATTCATAATGTACGTTTTTAGTAGCAAGACAAGAATCACCATTGTTCTGATTTAGAAAGATGATGAAGGAAACGGAGAGCATCCCATAGAATTCCATTCCCAAACCTTGAAGGAGTACGAGATGAACTATAAATTCATCGAAAGGCAAGCTTTCGCAATTATAAGGGGACTCAAGAAGTTTTGACATCTTATAGCTTGCACTAAGGTGATTGTTTATGTCACACATTCCAATGTACGCGAGTACATCATGGAAGGAGAAATCACCGACAAAAGGGCCAACTGGATCACTAAGATCCTAGAATATGACATTGAGGTAAAGCCTACAAACACTATCAAAGGAAGAGTGTTGTGCGAATATTTGGCACATGATGAAGAAATGGAAATTGAGGAACAACAAGCGGAGATAGACCTAACAAATAAGTCTGAACCTAAAGGCTACTGGTTGGTGGATAGGGTAAGATTTATGCACATCAGCAAGTATCCGTTGGGGCTTCCTTCCCAAAGAAGAAAATTCTATTGGCTGCAAAACAATGGGTACTCACTTATTGAAGGGATCCTATTTAATAGGAAATTCAACAGCGTCTTACTGCTATGCGTCACCATGGAGCAAGTAAAGAAAATTCTCAACACTTTCCGCAGCAGCCTAGAAGGTGGACACTTCTCTGCTAAGACCACCGCCATCAAAATTTTGCATGCTGGGTACTTCTAGCCTACATTATTCAACGACTCGTACAAAATGATAAAATCCTGCAAAGAATGTCAATTCCACGCAAGGAGAAGAAATAATTTTGTCATGCCTCTCAATCTGATAGTAGCGGACGAACCATTTGCATAATGGGGGCTAGATTTTATCGGGATGATCAACCCTGCCTCCAGCGTCGGTCACAAGTGGATCCTCACAGCCACAAACTACTTCACAAAATGGACCAAAGCCCTACCACTGAAAAATGCAACTAAGGCAAAAACTGTGGACTTTCTTGAGGGGTTGGTAATGAGATTTGGCATGCCAAAGACTATCATCTCGAACAACGCCAAATATTTCTTAAGCTCCAAGGTATGTCAGTTCACATTAGAACACAACATATTCTTGAAAAAGTTCTCAAACTATTACTCACAAGGAAACGGTCTGGTTGAGTCAACTAACAAGAATCTAGTCCGACTCATTAAAAGGATCGATTCTGATCATGAGAAGGAATGGCATAAGAATCTCTGGATAATGTTATGGGCAGACCGCATAACTCCTAAGCAAGCCTTGAAGAATTCACCATACAAACTAGTATATGGGAAGGGCGTCCTGTTACCAATCTCTATAGAGATATGTGTGTTACAGTTACTCAAGTCTCTAGAGATTGAAGAGAACGAAGTTATGGAAGTTCGATTGGCCAAATTGCTGGAGGT
Organism: Sequoiadendron giganteum; assembly: GCA_007115665.2. Taxonomy (NCBI): domain Eukaryota; kingdom Viridiplantae; phylum Streptophyta; class Pinopsida; order Cupressales; family Cupressaceae; genus Sequoiadendron; species Sequoiadendron giganteum. The sequence continues at coordinate 639,953,273 of CM021101.1, read as the reverse complement.
ACAAGAAAAAAGGGAGAAAGCCCTAATAGCCATGACTAACTACCAGCAGGTGGTTAAGAGGTGGTTTGACAAAAAAACTTTAGACCAAGGTCTAAAATGCAGAGCCCTGGTACTAAAGTTCAACAAAAGAGCCACAAAGCCTGGCCAGCATGGAAAATTTGACAAACTGTGAAAGGGTCCTTTCAAAATAACTCAATGCAAACAAAATAATGCATTCAAATTAGAGAACATGGAACAAGAAGCACTGGGAATTTTGGTTAATGGAATTCACCTAAAATTATTCAATTGAGCTTCAGTTACTTCATACAGGTGTAAATATGTGATTAATGTATTTTTTTCCCTTTCATGTTTTGTTGGTCGGTTCTTTCCAACATTTTCATAGATATAGAAAGGAAGAAAATTCATGAGACCCATTATTACAAGAACAAAGAAAGACTATACTACTCATATTGCAGAAATTAATTTCATATGCGAGGAATTCAAAAAAGGTTACGGAGAGCACATGAATGAAGACAAAGAGTTGAAGATAAGCAAGTATATTCATTATATATAAATATACTTTGATAAAAAACATTGACAAAATGGCTCTATGGCCATGCACTCAAAAGTATGACTATATGTGCGGCTTCCTTATATATATGTATACACAAGCCCTCTTTCAGGTAGATATATACAAAAGGGGAAAATGTGTGTTAATCTTCAACTTGTTGGAACATGAGTGTTGTCTTCATCAATGTGAGCATTTTCTCCATCGGCAGGAACATTGTTAGAAGTAATAGGAGGGTTACCACCACCAGCGATGGGACCTAGAGTAGTAGCATCAACACCCAAAACAAGCAATGGAGGGAACACAAGGTTCCTAAAGTTAGTGTACCAATCCACGTCATAGAATAGCACTACATTATAGTAGCACAACAAAAATTGGCATGCACGGGTGGGTTTCTCATGGTGCTCAATAAGTGAATGAAGTCATAACCCGCTCAGAAATGGTACCCATGGTACCACCGCATCTTCTTCAATATACCTCCATAAGTCGCTCGCAACTGGAAGGCCCATGCCATACACTGCATTGGTCACTGCTTCACCAAGGCCTTTGAGATACCTCTATAGAAAAATTTGGAGCATCAGGAAAAGTATCATGGATTTTGGAGCCTAAATTTGAAGCAGTGAGCCAACAAAATGGGAGCATATATTAGTGCTCACCTAATATTTATCTTCATACTCAATACAATCCCTTCCCATAACCCATTTCATGGCTATAATAGCTAATGGGTGTTTGTTTTTGGTCATACGTTTTAGAAACCTATTGGAGATATCTCCCAGAAAGGTCATTTGAAACTTTTTGCACACTAGCCTAATTGGAGTATTTAGTGTGTCAGCCTCTACTCAATACACCTAAGTCTAACGCTATGCAAATTTAAATCCTACTCAACCACCTAAGAAATAATACTATCTAATTGCCCAATGCTATTGTTGCTAATTGCTCAGTGCGATCCCACTGCTGTATTAGGACCCATTTATAGAAATATCTGAGGTAGCCTGCATACCAAGCATGGTGATAATCAAGTTTAACTCAAAAATCCCACCAAAAGTCTACCTCAATTTTCTAACCCGGCTGCATCCGCAGGTATGAATTGTTGCATGCAGAATTAAGGAGCGAAAATGAATTAATGCAAATTAGTGGCAAGCCCAAGCGATGGCTCATACAGACAGGTGCTTAGGTGTCATGATGTAGGTCATTTCAAGATCCAAGGTTGAGCATGAATCTTTCTAAGTTACTCATTGTGGTATTAGCCTAATTATGCTTTCAGGGATATTAATGGCAAAGGCATGCAAGAAGTCGGCAACTCAATTTCCCATGAAAATCATGCTGAAGGGACGTTATCACTAACATAATTATGAATTCTTGTCTTTTCGAAAGAGGCAAGTAGTTCATTTTGCATGGACGAAGGAGCTGGCAGTACGTGCTGAATTAAATGTAGAAAGGCAACCGTTGTCTACCAGTTGAAGGCAAGAAATCAAAGAAAAGCTAAGTGTCACATGCAAAAAAACTAGACAAAGCATAAAACTTTCTTGATAATGCAAAGGGACTTAAAAGAACAAAATTGCTAAGAGAACCAGGTGTGGTGCATCTAGCAGCAAAGGAGCTAAACACAGAGGTAATTACAGAGAATTCACTGCCCCGGTGTGGATTAAACCTAAAACAGAAGGTTGTCTGGTTTTGAATTTAGAGCTTTGTGTTGTGTTTTGGGTTCCATTCATACCACTTCAATGTTCTTTCTAGGCGGACATTTTGAAAAGGATGGAAACTACTCAAAGTTCTCAAGCAGAGATGCAAGAAGGAGGGGCCCCAAATTTTATTTAATATCATGTGTGCAACACTAGTCGCCTACATATTCGAGGATGTCTCTTATGCTTCGCCTGGAATACCAGAAAATCCAACATGGGTGAATACGCAGGTTGCAGAAAAGAAGAACCCTCACAAAGATAAGAAACGAATTAAAGAAGAATGGGAAAATATTCATGACCCCATTCTTGTAAGGAACCCTAAGACACTTAGGGAGGCGGCCTGTGAAAGGACGAAAAGGAATAGCGACCCAAATTCCTTGGCACAAAAATGTTGGTTCAGTGGGCTCCCACAATAAATGGTCTCGTTTGTAGACTATTTCCCTGAATTGGTAGACGAGGCCATCAAACACTTCAACCCAAAAACCAACACCATTGAGGGTTGGGAGGTGAGTGTGGTTATCTACAAGGAATATATCTAGAACATGCTATGTATCTCGAAGTGAAGCTCCAAAGTGCCTTAAATGGAGTCATTCACTCCAGCAAAAGGGGAGAGACCTTGCGATCAATTTTTATGATGTAGAGACTCAAAGACTCAAAGAAGCTCAAAAAAGGCCAATGCATATCCCAGCGATGCATAAGGGCTTCAAAGATGATATAAAGGATAACTTCTCAATGATGGAATTTGTTTGTGGCCTGGACATTGACAAAGAGGTCCAGGAGTTTCAACTAGGATTGGGTATTCAATTGTGTAAGCAACATTCTCTTTTCTAGTACAATTTTGTTGAATTTCCCATGCAGGAGATGCTCAGCCAATAGTAGAATACCAACTTCAACGAAGGTTTAGGTTCTCGTCCTTTCTCATTCATATGTTCTTGCATCAAAATCCTGAGTTCTTCCAGAAGCCTCTAGGGCTCTCCATTTTTTATGAAAACCAAAGAAGGAAGTTGGTTTCCACGTGGACTCCCCTCCTCTCTGTAACATTTGATTATTATGCATTTTCATATTATTTCTTATATCCAATTTTGTAGGATTTCAGAGGAGAGAACACTATCTTATAGTTCAACTCAGACTAGATTGAGTTCATGTAGAACTTCACTCCAAAGTGTGACTGGTTTCTGGGTGAAGACTTCACGTTCGTCTAATTGTGCGGCTTCACTGGAGAGCCCTTCTGACTTTTGACATGTCTTACAGATTGGATACTGGCGCTTGAAGTATTCTGTCAAGTATCAATTATCAGCGTCACCTTTTATAGCGGAAAAGAAAAGAAGGGATTTTTTAGCTACCTGATGAGCTTCAAGACCGTAATCATGACCAAGAGGAAGCCTCACGACTCACTGGAAGAAAATCTGGCTCATCTAGGGTTGCTATGGATTTGTGATAAGTGGAATTAAAATCCTGATGATGACTTGCCAAAAAAATATGTCAAAGTAACACACTACCCCCGACCTTAATGGGAGAAGCGTCAGAATCCAGTGTCGGATGCAGATGAATTTATAGTCGACCTAGCTTATATCCCTACTGAAGGTGGTCAGCCTCCCTAGCTCGGATTCTATTACCCGGCTGGGTAGTATGATAAGACAAAGCAAATGGGGACTACTCTCCACAACAATCTGATAAAAAACTACAACTGGAAGGAAGATAAGGTTAATGATTTCTAGATATATCATCAAGAGACCTGACACACTAAGGCCCCTTATGATACCGAGGAGATCAATGATAAGTTCAAAAAATTATGGAACAACGAGCATCCAAATTCTGACGAGAGATGAGAAAGACTCCAGTTCAGAGGAAGCTGAGTCGCAGTCAGACGGAGGAGCAGAACCAGACACAAAGACACAAGATGCCTCGACGTAGCAAAAGGGAAAAGTCGTGAAGCAACCCAACAAGGTCTCCTCTAATGTATGTGTTAACATATCATGTGAGGTCTTCACTAACTCAAACCTGGAATGGAAGGAGGACCAGGACAACCCAACCACAACAATCTGAAACCATAGCGCTAGATGACTCACCACCGGCAAAGTGACAACGAACCAAGCATATTTTGGAGAGTGTTTGCAAGACCCTGAGGCAAGCGAAGAGCCAACAACAAGCCAAGGATTGCAATCATCTACACTGTACATATCTTTTGCTCCCTCTTCTCTTGTTTCACAAACCTTAGTTGCCCCTATTGTGTATGCAACACCTCCCGTTTCATGCACTGACCAATGTATTTCGGCCTTTGCTTCAATGGTTGTGGGGGGTTTCACATAGTTCTCTCATGTGACCCCATTATCCCTTACTCCTCTACAAACCCTTACACCATTCACCTTAGCCCATTCTACATCCCAAAGCATCTCACACTCTACCTCTACTACATTCATCGATACATCTCCTACCACCGCAATGTCGGAACTGATCCACTCTTCCCAGCAGATAGAAACTGCCACGACTCCACTTCCTTCGATTCCTCCTACTGGTCTACAATTTGGGTATTGGAGTATCTCACCTTAGACAGTTAGTGTTCCAAAGAAGAAGTCTCCTAGGACCACCACCCTTTCATTCCCTTTTTCCTTTCCTCTCGATGCACCTTTCGCAGGCGGACTCATCAGGTCACCCTCTGAATTCTTATCAAAAGGTGACAAAACTAAGCAGGCACAAGCAATCAGAGCCCAAAAGCAAAAAGCTAAAAATGCTAAGAGGCCAGCAGAGCCAAAGGTACAAACTATTTTTAATGAGGCTCAACAATCGCTACATTTTGCGACTATGTACCCGACTACCAGCAAGCTGCAAGAAGAAATGGAGCCAAATGACTACAACATGTATGTCATGGGGCTCAATTTAAGCATAGCCCAACCTCAAGACAAGGTGGACCTCATGGAGGAAATACAGTGGGTGGTGACCATTGGCTTTCTTAAGTCTGGTCGCCAGCTAAAGAAAAGGAAAGAAGAACTGAAAAGAATAAAGGATAGAGTCAAGGTCTTGCTCGCCAACGAAAAATCTAAGGATGTTGAATTTAAGCGCTTATCCCAACAAAAGTAGGTGGAGCAATCAAAGCTCTGACAGGAACTTGCGAAGTTTCAATCCCGTGACCCTAACTTGGTCATCGAGTTACAATAGAAGACCAGGAATATCAAGACCAGTTGGCAAAGTTGGGGCAAGAAATGTGGCAAAAGGATGAGGAGTTTCATCACCAGCATGCTCAACTAGAGTAGAAAATACAACAGAAAGATGCAGATTTCAAGATCCGCTAGGCCCAATTAGAGAATGAGATTGCAGAAGTATAGTCTTCCTTGGAGCAAGAAGTAGCAAACAAGGAACGAGACAAGGCTAGTTGGGTCACAGAATCACGGATCCTGCAGGGACAGCTCACCGCAGCAAACCAAAAGGTTATGGAGCTCACGCATGATATAGAGCAAAGGGATACGAAGATTGTCCTATTAAAGAGCTTTGCCTTGCCTCCGGTCGATCAATCGAACCTTCTTCAGATAGCCCAATAGTTATATGTTTCATACTGGGACAGAGTGAAGGCTTTCTACCTAACTCTACATCCAACACTCCAATTTATGGAAGATGCAACAGGCTTGGCCAGAGGGGTTCGTGAAACGATCAAACAATTCCCTTAGTCCATCACACAGAGAGTTCCGAAGGTCGGGAGATTATTGGACAGGCTATATGGTCCCAGATGAAGTCTTGGCAAGTGTAGGGATTGAAGACCGAAAGGTTGCTGCTAAAATACCTGACAGGTTCATCCATTTCCACACAACTATCCTTCATGCCAGTGAGTGTGCAACCAAATTAGATCAGACCATGAATAGAATGTGGGCTAGGTTCTCTCACCTAACTCAGATGAGCTTACCATCTTTGTTTCTTGAAGATGAATCAATGGCCATGGTGGAGCATATTGTAGAAAAGATCGAGGAGAAGCAACGGGATGCATCTACCTTTCAGAATTTTAGTTAGCCCCTTGCTGCAGGAGATATTGAGAGTGTCACTCATCCGATTGCATGACTTCTTTTTCAACTCGAGACCTGGGTCGATATATCATCAACGTTGCCTTACAAAGAAGTGATCAATCTGCATGGAGCGCAAGAAATTTTGAGTGACATATTGACTCCATCTGAGGTTGAATGGCTACGTCTACAAACCACCCTCTCTAAGCTCTAATTGTGTCACCCGATGGATAAGGATCTGGTGTATGAACCAAAAAAAATTTGGTTCCTCGTTTTGCAGATGAAACGCCCCTGATAAGTTGCCAAAAGCTATGAATATGAAATTTTGGAGCTGCCTTCGAGTTATTTTATTTTGCTTAAGTATCGGCCACACTCTCCTTTAAAAAAGCAATATCGAGCTCCTTTCACAAAGGCTTTATGTGAATGTTGCCACTTGTCAATCGAGCACTCTTCACAAGGTTTCCTTCTCTCACTTTTAAAAAAGTTGTTGCCCTACCTCCACATGTCAGTAGTTCGCAATCTTCAGTTCCTCTTTCCATCGCTCTCCTTTCGAGCCCCAACCGCATGCCATGTAGCATCAGTCTATGCGCATTTCTTGGCAGCCCCCACCTTCAACGCAGTATGCCTCGAGACCTCCACATGTCTTCGCAGCATAATTTTTGTATTGCATAAGGTGAAGGATGAACATCGGCCCCAATCGCTTGCCACGTGATCTTCTAAAAGGCTTCATCGTGAAGGAGAATTAAGTAGGCAACAACCTCACACCAGCTGCCATGTTTTGTAACTGCTGCCATGAGTGGATAACACTTGTCGATGCTCTAGTCTACTGGGACCACTACCATCATTCGTAGGGGATGTATCCGACTCTAAGGCATCCTTTTTCATGGCTTGAATCTTTTTCATTGCAACGACCAAGGGAAATCATTTCTAATACATCATTACTCATGATCAGAGGATCTTTTTTGTTACTGGCTCATTGAGCTGGGTTTTCATGATAAATACTGCTTCTTTCGAAGAAAGATTTCAGATTTTGATAGGAAAAATTGGTAAAAGAACCAGGCCTTTACTGCTTTTTAAATCATTGTAAAGACTAACAGACTATGCCATTGTTCGGCCTTTGTGTTTTCTTAAATATTTTTGATAAAGTTTTACTATGCCATCACGGTACTAAATGTTTCATTTATAGAACTTCTATAAATTTAATGCAAGTTTGTTGGTTTAGATCATGTCTTTGACTCCTCTTTTCAGTAAATGTGCATGAAGATTATTTTATGTCATTAGGTGAATCATTTAGGCTTCTATCTTTATTTTTTGTCATTCTGGGACATAGCAGATTGTTGAACTGACCCTTAGATTGCATCTACAAGATAGATCTATCGTGCCTTACATCTAGATCTTGGCACATCGCCCTATTTAGATCCTTTTATTATTTTATTTGCTTCATTTTCCCATTTAAAACCCATTATAGAAGAAGTCGGCTTCTTTAAAATTCGAAGGTTACTCAATTTAGCGCAATAGGTCCCCCCTTTAACTGAGTTTCCTACAAAGGGTTGTTACCTTGTCATTTTTTGGCATCAACAGTAAGTAGATTACATAATATAGCGGAGGAAAATATTGCTATGAGATTGTTGGTTGCCTCTTTCAAAGGGAAGGCTCAGGGTAGGTATCGATCTTTGACTTTCGGTTCTATCAACTCGTGGGATGAGCTCGAAGAAAAGTTGTTCGAATGCTTTTCAAAGAAAGGAGATCATTCTTCACTACTACATCAACTCATCACCATCAAGAGAGCTCCGGAAGAGGCCATGAGTGACTTCAACACCAAGTTCCACAAAACGTGGCAGAGGATCCTAGCGACCACCCGACCTCAAGCTATGATGGCATTCATGTTTTACCTAAAGGCAATCAATTCGGATATCGTGGTGATGATAACTTCCATGGGAGGGGATATATTACCTGATGCATACGAGTTGGTGGTATGCACGAAGAATATTTTAATAGATGTTGGGAAGCTTTCATCGTGACCTCCAATGCCTATTTTTGTGGAAATTTTAGGCACACCAGTTCGAGTGGAATCTACTTCAAGCACTCTCGTGACACAAGCGACAATTTTGGGTCTGCCAAAATCCATGTATGTGTACCCCATTGCACAACCAAGCATGTCAGGTTCTTCCTCTATAGCAACGGACATCAACAATATGAAGAGCCTCATGCGGTCTTTTTTCTGATGAGTTAGTTCTCATTAAGTGGCAAAAAGCGGCCCTACCAAAGCAAGCTACTCAAACTTATTAGGGAGGAAGGTAATTCCATCAGCTAAACGCATACCAAGGACCCTCAAGTCAGGGAGGTCAACAAGTGGTGTCCGCAAACTAGATAGTTTTGGTCACCATGCTATTACAAACTATCGCCTAGGACAGCCAGAACAACCTGGCAGAAGATCAAAATGCATGGTGCTTCCCTTGCAATGATAGCCATATGCCCCAAAATTTCCCTAAGGGAAATATGCAACAAAAGATAACGGAGCAAAGAAACAAAGGCATGTTTTTGAATGCAAAAGGATACGAGTCCTCTAAAATGGAGAATGCCCATTTTAGAGCACAAATGCAAGGGATGTCCTTAGAGAAAGAGTTGGATATTGCACCCGATCAAGCATTATTTTCTTGGATGGAGGAAGAAGATGTGGTATTCGTAAATGAAGCTCAGATGACTAGTACTGCATAGGTGCAGTCAGACTACAACACAAGATCCAAGAGAAGTCTCATGGGAGAATGTGTCGCAAGCTCCACCTCATCCTTAGTCATGCCAACCACCATCACAGGAAAAATAGTTCCCGCAGCCAACTGTTTGACTGATTTAGCAGCAGCGGATTCCACCGTTGCCCGACAAACTATCGAATAAGCTGCCAAGCTCATTCACGATGAACCATTTTCCTCCAAAGTCGAGGGAGATTTTTTTGTTTAGGATGAAGGTCCTACCAGTCAGAGCGGTCAACGTGGTGGAGTAGTTGAAGAAGGAACCTTCCAACATGTCCCTATGGGATGTTATATCTATCCCCAAGCAAAAGACATTGCTTCGGGAGGTATTGAAAAAAGAGGAGCAAGGACCACAGATGGATGCAATTTCATCGTGTGATCAAATTAAAGATAAAAGACCCATGTCAGATCCTCAAGCTCTGAAGGCTACAGCTTATACAAATGATGTGAGTGATGCAAAAGAGAAATAGATAAGCAAGTTGAAGCCCACACCTTTCTTTTTAACATTAATTGTGGGAGATTAATTTTGCACAATAATATGATGTATTCAAGAGCCAATGCAATGTTCATGCTAAAGCAAGTGGTTGATGCCTTAATGCTTAAGTATGAGCCTCTTGAGAAAGGAATCATGCAGTTGGATGGAAAGAAGGTTCTAATAGTTGGTCAAATAAAAGATCTATCGCTGACCCTCTTTTCATGCCCAACCCAAATGGTCTCATAAGAAGTAGTGGTGATAGACATTCCCTCAGTCTTTGGGATGTGTCTTTCTAGAAATTTCACCACAAAGCTTGGTAGATACTTGGCACTAAACTGGTCTTATCTGATATTAAGAACCAAGCACGGGGAAAAGATGAAGATCCTGTTGGAATCTTTGAAACCTAAACATATAGTGGACAATGCAGTCCTCTGTTTTGAAGCAGTGCATACCTCCTTCTCAAGACAGAAGGGGTATTGCATGGAGATGCTGGAAGATGAAGAAGACACAAGTGAGCGGACTCCGAAAGAGGAATTTCTCCTTAATCAATTCATTGACTCTAACCCATTTGATAATTTCCATGCCACGGGAATGGGCACGTACGTGATCTTCGATGATGACCTGATCTATCTGAAATTGATGAAGGATCGGGAAAAATATGATGATCCAATGGATAACTATCTATGGACCTTTTATTTTAATGGTGCTAAAAGCAAATTTGGTTCTGGAGCAGGAGCCTGATTACTGTCCCCGATAGGATTAGAGACCCTCAAGTCTTATCAATTCCAATTTTCGTGCTCTAATAATGATGTGGAATATGAAGCCTTGATCCACGATTTATTTCTTGCCGATTGAATGGGTGCAAAAAGGTTATAGGCATTCACAAATTCTGAATTGATTATGAGCCAGGTATGTGGGCAAGCGGCTGCTAAAAATACGAGAATGAAGTCATATAGACATCGGATATGGGATTTGATTGAAGGTTTTCAAGCTTTCAATGTGCAAGTCATTCCTCGATCCCAAAACAGTATAGTTGATCAGATGGATTTAATTGGATCACAGTTTGAACCTATTTCTGATTCAAAGCAGAGTGCAGTGCAGATCATCATCTGACCATCAATACCTGACAATGATCAGAACTGGAAAGTGTTTGAAGATGACACTCAGATTGCCACCTTTATCCAAAAGTTTGAAGCATTTTCTGACTATTCACAACTAGGAGTTCGACCTTCCAAACAGAAGTTCATCTCGCTAAAAGAAAATAATCTACCTCGAGGTCTAATCTCCCTCAAAAATCTCTTCGACTGTGAAGGGTGATCCCACAATGCTGGTTTATAATTTCTGGGAGATTCTATTTTTTGTTGAAATTACATATTTTTAGAAAATATAATGATTTAAGCCTTAAAAAGCTCCAATTGAAGAGGGTTTGATCAAACCACCTTAGATCAAACCCCCTTGGATAGAACCCTGCTAGTTTTAAACCATACCTATAACGGAGTCTCCTTTACACCTATCAAAATGTTGATAAAAAAACCACTTTTTATTTACCTTTTGGGGGATCAAATTAATTCATTTAAAATTTATTTTTTGTAAATATTTAGTCCTTATTATAAGCTTCCCAAAAAGTATAATTTTAAATAAATTTTATTTTATTTTTTATTTCTTGTGAATGTAGGTTTTTCACTGAAAATCAAGCTCTTTGTTCTGCACATGTGGAAAAATAGCAAATTGGCAAAAAAAAAATTGAAAAATATCAGTGCACTAGATATTGAAATCCTTGATCCAACAATTTTTTTTTGAATTTTGATACATACAAAATAAGTTATATTGTATATAGTTCGCCTATGTCTGAATTGTAATTGGTTTGACTTCAAAATTTAAGGAAAAAATATTCAATAAAACACTATGAAACCAAATGAAAGTGCTAGATATCGTAGTTACAAATCTAAATTCGGAAAAATTAGAATTTTATCCTTCATGGAAAAAAAATTATGTTGTATACGGTAAGTGTCACTCCTTAAAAATGGTGTTTACTGAAAAAACTAGTTTTCAAAGGAGATGGAAAAAGAAGTGCAATTTGATTCTAGAATTTTTGAAAAAAAAAAATATTTAAAATATACAGACAAAATGTCACAAATCACTAGTTTTCATCATCTTCAAATTCCTCATGGTTTAGTCGCTATAGGTGGCCGAAAGTGAAGATTTAGTTACAAAAAATTAGTTCAATGTCCAGTTTGGCCATAAATTGTAAACTAGTATTGTGGGATCACCCATGTTAAGATGTTAAGAATGACAAGCAAAGGTTTATAATGGATGAAAAGGATTATTAGGAGCTATAAGTCAAGGATGGTAGAAAGCTAAATGTCGGAAGGAATGTTTTGTGGGAGGATAAAGAAAGGTTAAGGGATCTGTGTTCTAGATACAATAGAGTTATAGCTTGGACCTATGATGATCTTAGAGGATACGATCCCAACATAATTCAACATACCATCGACTTGGCGAAAGGATCAAAACTCGTTCGATAGAACAAAGGCCTATAAATCCAAAGGTCAAGGCACTGATAGCGCAGGAGCTCACCAAATTGATTGAGTCCCAAATCATTTACCCGATTAAGCACTCAGCCTAGGTGTATAATCCTGTACTGGTTCAAAAGAAAAATGGTGACATTAGGCTCTGTGTCAATTTCTGATATCTTAACAAAGCCTTGTTGAAAGATCACTACCCTTTGCCATCAATGGAGCAGATCCTACAGACTGTGGTTGGATCAGAGATGTTCTCGTTGCTTGATGGCTTCTCAAGATACAACCAGTTATATGTCAAGGAAAGGGACCAACATAAAACAACGTTTACCACCAAGTGGGGAGCATTCGCATATGCAAAGATGCCCTTCGGACTCTCAAATGTTGGTGGCACTTTTCAGCAAGCCATGGACATTTCCTTCAGAGGATTGATCAATTTGATTATTCTGATTTATCTGGATGACCTGACAGTTTTTTCAAAGTCAAAGGTTGATCGTTTTGATCATCTAGAACAGGTTTTTCAGAGGTGTCAAAAGTTCAGGATTTCTTTAAATCCCAAAATATGTATTTTCGGAGTACCTCAAGGTAAGCTACTTGGTTTTGTAGTATCCAAGGAGGGAATTGCAATAGATCCCAAAAGAGTGAGATCTATAATGGATTTACCCCTATCGGTGAATCAGAAAGGGTTGCAGTCTTTCTTAGGGAAGATTAATTTTTTCAGTCAGTTTATTTCAAACTTTGCGGGCATCACAAGACCTATCACGTTGATGCTCAAGAAGAACTTGATGTTCAAATGGACCCCTAAAAGCAAGGAAGTTTTCAAGTAGATAAAGATGGCTATCTTCGCTGCTCCGATGTTGGCTAACCCAGACTTTTCTAAAGATTTCTTGCTTTATACAACAGTCAGCATAGCATAGCCTTTGTGCTCACTCAAAAGGATGAAGAGAATAATGGGGAGCATCTCATTGCTTTTCACTCAAGAACTTTTAAGGGTTATGAAACCAGATACAACTTTGTAGAAAAGTGGGCTTTTGCAATTGTTAAGAGCCTTAAAAAGTTTTGACACCTAGTATCGGCTAATAAAATTACCATCCTAGTTGCTCACCCGAGTGTAAGGGAATATATTACTGAAGGAGAAATAATGGAAAAGAGAGCTAACTGGAACACCAAGATCCTATAATATGATTTAGACATCAGACCGACTAAGCTAGTTCAGGGAAGAGGCCTCTGTGAGCACCTTGCACAGGAGTTGAGTTTCGAAGCTGACAAGGAGATCAATTAGATCTACTCAAATCAGTTTGAGTCTGATGACTCTTGGGTGGAAGATCAGACATGATATATGCAAAAAGGGCACTACCTAACAAGCCTCCCATTCCACAAATGAAGATACTACCGACTGCAAGGCAATAGGTATGTATTAATTGAAGGGACTTTATTTAAAAGAAACTATGATGGTGTCTTGCTCTGATGTTTAGATAAGCGTCAGACGAAAAAGGTTCTTAAGGAATTCCATAGTAGTCTTAAGTGTGGAAACTTCTCCTCCAAGACTACCGCCTTGAAAATCATGCGAGTGGAATACTATTGGCCTTCAAATTATTTTTAAGCACACCATTTGTTGTAGAATTGTACTTAGTGCCAATTTTTTGTTCGCAAAAGAAGAAATTTTGCTTTTCCCTTAAGTCCCATCATAACTTAAGAGCCTTTTGTTCAATGGGGATTGGATTTTGTCGGAATGATAAATCCTACATCCAATGTTGGTCACAAATGGATCCTCATTGTGACTAATTACTTCACAAGGTGGATAGAGGCCATCGCCCTTAAAAATGCTACAAAGGGTGAGATCGTCAATTTCCTTGAAGAGTTGGTGACTAGGTTTGGTTCACCAAAAACTGTCATATCCGACAATGCTTGGACCTTTGTAGGTTTGTGAATGTCAAATTTTTCTATTAAAAATGGGATCTACCTTAAGACTTCTTCAAACTATTACCCACAAGGGAATGGGTTACCGAAGTCAACAAATAAAAACCTAATTAGGTTAATCAAGTGCATTGGGTCTGAGCAACAAAGAGACTGGCACAAACACCTACAGGTTGCTCTGTGGGTAGATCGGATCACGCCAAAAAATATCTTGAAGGCATCTCCCTATGAATTGGTGTATGGGAAAGAGGTAGTGTTACCTATTTCCATGGGACTCCCCACTTTACAATTACTAAACGCCCTAGAAATAGAGGAAAGTGACAAAATGGAGGTATGAATAGCAGAAATCCTCAAGCTTGAGGAAGACAGAGAGAAGGGGCCTTTGAAGCCATGATTGGTCGCCAACAGACGGTCAAACGATGGTTCAACAAGAAGACTTATGACCCAGATTTCTAAGAAGGAAGCCTAGTGCTAAAATATGATGAGTGTACTACAAAACCAGGGCAACACACCAAATTTGAAGCACTGTGGAAGGGACCCTTCTGAATTAGCACATGAAAGGAAAATAATGTGTATGAGCTGGAAGACATGGAAGGAAATGCTTTAGATATACCAGTGAATGGTATTTATTTGAAATTATTCCAATAAAGTATGTTATTATTTTATAAAAAAATTATAGTTATGTACCATATGTAATTTTTTTGTAAAAAACATTTTAAGTTTTAAGAATAAGCCATGAGGGAAAACAAAGAACACATAAGAAGTAGGAAAATACTATATTATATTATATATTCATAAAAAAAATTACAAGTCTAATACAGCCCAAGGCTCAAATTTTAACTTGAAGCTCTCTTGAGCAAAACCCACAAAGATTCTTTGAGCAAAAAGAGAAAAATGAGGAAAAATGGAGGCATGTTACAAAGACACAAAGGGTTAGGCCTCTAGCCATAGTTACACGGGCGTGTTTCTCGTAGTCGTTCTTTTCTTCTTCTTCTTCTTCTTCTTCTTCTTCTTCTTCGACAGTGAAATGGGGGACACAACAACACACAACGCACGGACCTTGGCTCTAGTCTCCATGATTATATGCCAGAAACTCGAAATGCTTCCTAAATTTCAGCCCATGAATGACTTCCATGTCATACTCCCATAGGAAGTAGCTGGCCGCAGGCAGAGACAGGGAGTGCTGGCTTTCGAGGTCAATTATGCGGAAGTCACTCAGAAAGGGTAGTCAAGGCACAACCACCCCATAATCAATGTGCCTGCACAGGTCCATTACACTTAGAATGCTGACATCCGGGACAACAACTTGCACAATCTCATTGAGGCCTTCTAGTAGAGAGGCATCGAACATTCGATGACAAAACTCCACTATCTAGGGTTTGTCGATATTCAGGTCCATGAGGCAAACCACGAAGTGAGATACGACATTGCAATTACTCCTCATCTAGTTCTCATCCTCAATAAAGTCCTAGCTGATGACCCAATGGAATGAAATCACCCCAAGGCCACACCTCTTTACTAGGTGCTTGATTCTATCAGCAGTGATCTCCCTAATGAAGGCATATTTTGGCCTTTGTGGAAGGAGACGAATAGGAGTGCCTAGGCTAGCAGACATAGCTAAAGCAATAGAGCGAAAGATGATATGGAAATAGAGAAAAGTTTGGCTAAACTTAAAAGGCTTGTTTTTGAATGAATATTGCCTTAAGGTGCCATAGCTATTTATAGAAAAGAGGTGTTGGCAAACCCAAACAATGGAAGGTCTATTTTTGGCCAGATAGCAACAAGAAAATATCAAAGCAACCGAAGGACAAGGGATAAATCATACAAAGAATCTGACATAAGGGACCCTCAAAATTAAATTTGGGCATTGGGAGTAAATGCTCACATAAGCCAATCGTCGACATGTGTGCTTTTCCATCATAAGCATCAGCTAGTTCACGTATGCAGAAAGACATGGATTAACATGCTAAAACCTGATAAACTAATGAGCACGTCTTTTCAAGGGTACTTTGCATCACCTAAGCATGATTGTCATAACTAAAAGCACGCTCCCCAAGACAACAAGCTTATTTGTGAAGAAAGGTGATGAAGGGAATGTACTAATTCCATTCTTGTAGAGTTTTTAGTATTCTCGAGGGATACAAATATCCAACCCACACGTATCACCTCGTTGGCAACATTTAAAGGATTAGTGGTAACGACGTAGCCTTAACTACATGTATGTACGTGCTAAGGGAATTAACTACACCAAAAACTAGATTTTTCTAAAGTAGCAAAAGGAAAGTGGTTGTTTTTGTTGTGCCTGTTGCACACACCCCGTTCGGAATGGGGACCCTCTCTTCTCTCTTTTGATCGTTGAGCCCTTTTTTCTTCACCTCGTTTTACGTGCCTATTTTTTGTGCCCTAATTGGTCAACTCACCCTTCAAAGTCACATACTAGGTTTGACCGAACTTTCCCCCCTCGAAAAATGCCAAGTCTAAGATCAATTCAGGTTTCCCTTGTCAAAATGCCCTTTCTGACGTCCGCGGCCCCTCCCGGGTCTGGACCCTCGGGTTTCCTGCTCTGGATTTCCATTGCAGGATTATTGTTGCTGGCATCCAGTGCCTGATGCCTTTCCGAGACTAGGAAACCAGATCCCGGATTTCCCTTTCCAGAAATCCGCTTGCGCTTTGCCGTTTCCCATGGCCGTGGTTGGACGTCTTCCCGGCCGCCGGACTCTGGTCCTCCTGTTACCATCTGCGAATTTGAACCCACCAACTTACCTGTCACCATACAAGGGCATTAAATGTTGTGTTAATGGCAAATGGGGCTATAAATTTGAGTTTTCCGGCTATCATTTTCACCCGACCGACTGAAGTTATAGGAATATGGAGAGCTCTGAGGCATTCGACATTTTCGGCCCCAAAATTCGAGCTATTTTCCCGACATCCTCTACGCGGCCAACAACATTCGTCTCTGAGATCTTGAGGTATGCCCGCCGCCCGCATGCCTTGTCCTCTATTTCATGAAATTACTAGCCTTAAGCAATGTAAAATGCAAAACAAGGATGAAATATGGTAGGAAAACGCCCTCCCCTAATAACCCATAATTTAAAAGGTAAAAACTTGATCTTTCAAACCCTCAAAATTCAAACCAGAGTTGGACTCCCTCGTCATTATTCTTCCAAACAGGCGAATGCCTTCCTCGAGCCCCGACTTGTCCATGGTCGTTGAATGCAAAATCAATCTTCGAGAGCTGACAGCGGCTAAGCTCGCCCCCGGTCCCGGCCTCCAGACTTCCCTTTGCGGGTTTCCGTTGTGCCCCCGCCGTTTCAAACGACTTTCCTCGAGTGTCTTTCTGACCCTCGGACCCTAGGTGTAGAAAGTCCGTCCAAATTTCTAAGGAGGAAACCAACATCTGAAATCAACCCGAGCCCCGGTATCCAGAAATTCGTCTTTGAGATTTTGTTTTGACTTTGCCGTTGTAAACAACAATGGCTCGACATCTTCCCGACTCTCAGGCTTTGGTTATACACTCTCCGTTTCAAAATTTTCCAGAATCATCCAGCACCCTAAGGACCTTCAAACCCCGACCTCCAGAATTCCTGCCTCAGGTTTTCGCGTCGCTTTTGCCGTTTCGAACGGCTATCTGGGGATGACTTCTCGACTCCCAGACCCTGGTCCGCTTTTCGCCAGGCATGAAATCCAAGGAGAAAACCTAGATCCAAAATCACTCCAGACCCTGACCTCCGAAATTCCATTCCCGGAATTTCGTGTCGTTGTCGCCGTTTCACACAGCGATTCCGGGATGTCTTTCCGAGTCCCGGACCCCGAACCTCGGATTTTCGCTTCCAATTTAGCAGTTTCTAGCGCATGACCCGTAACGACTTCCCGGCGATGACATTCTGAGATTCGGATTCTGGCGTTCGGAATCCACGCCCTCGACACCGTTTCCAACAACATTCTCATAGCTGATGCCTGAACTCCCAAATGAAGGATCAAATGACCTCCAAATCCAAAATGGATTTCGGCCCACTTGCTAAAATTGGGTCTTGCTTCACACCAACCCTCATTTGAGAAAATCCAACACTGGGAAACACCTATGGGAGTTCCATGCCTAATTTGCCCTTCCAAACGACATTCTACTAAGGGAATTCCGACCCTAGGAACCCAGATTGCCTACCTTGCTCTCTATTAATGTTTTATCCAATGTTATGTGACTATTGAGTATGAGTAATGATTGCAGAACTAACTTTGATGTGCAGGAACTTCTCCGGAGCCGTTTTACATATTTAAGATTACTAATTCATGTCTTTTGTGCAGGATTTATGGAATCCGGTGCAAAAGCTTCTGGTGCTTCCAAAGGGAAGGGAAAGGGAATCTCCAAGACACCTCGAAGCGAGGATAAAAATCAGATGAAGTTCTAATTCCAAGGGGTACCATTGCAATCAAGGATCACCACTCTTTGGAGGGACATCATGGATACAAACATCAGGCAGGTTGACATTGATGAGTTTACTCAGCGGGTCAGAATGGACCCAAAGACAGGGAATGCAAAATTAATCAGAAGTAGTGAACTCACTAAGGCTGCAGGCTTCCCGCCAGCTTTGGTGGCCCCTGAATTGGTGTTGGCATGCTGAGAGGCGTATGAGGCTGAAACCAAAACCATCATGGATGGAGACGAAAACATTCTCGCGGACATGTCCCCTCCTGGGATAGCTACAACCTTCCACATCCCCGCTTTCGAGACCATGGAAACACCAACCATAGAGGAGTGCAAGGCATTGTGGGAACATGATCCGATGGGGTGCAAGAAGATGATCAATCAATACTGGTTGAAATATAAGTGAGCCAATGCTGGCAAGGTCCCGCAGGAGCTCTTTCGCAGTGATTTCTTTGAGGAGTACCACGACCTCGTGACCTTGTTGAGAGTAGTAATGGGTCTTCCTGCTGCGAATTTCTTCCAAGAATGGATATTCTACTTCATAGAGCAGATCCTCTGTGGAAATGTTGCCTTCGATTGGGGAGAAATAATCAATAATTGCTTCCATGAGAAATTTATCAATGTAAAGAAGACATCACAATTCTATATGACATCCTACCTGGTATACTCACTTGCTAATCAACAACATTACCATGGATTGAACATGATACCCAATGCAGCGCCGGGAAGGGAGGTTAAGCCCTATGACCGATACCCCCAGCTACAATACCGAAACTTTAAGAAGGACTACTGCAGGGTTAACGATGCCTTCGTCGCCTACATCATCCGTCTACTTGGAGGGGATTTTCATAAAGGAGTATCCCATAGTGCCAGGGCCCTCCTCAAGCATTATGCCTTTTTGTACATACAGTTCCCTAAGTTTACTTACATGCGCGCTCAAGGATTCACAAAGAGGCTGAACAAGCTGCCCCTGTACCCCAACGACCAGATCTTACTATTGGAACTGACCCGACAGTTGCGACATATTCACAATATCCTGAGCGACAAGCACTTGGTAGGGACACCTTATCCTATTGGCCTTGGTCAGGGAATGTACAAGATCCACACATCCCAATGCGCAGGTTATTCAGAGAAGGAGTTGGCTAAATACCACTTCAAGCAGTACACAGCTCGACCGAGAATGGACCCTTACGGTCATATCAGAAAGGCACTGGGACGTGAGTACACCAACCTCCACAATATCGAGGATTTTTGGGCCAACTACAAAGACAACCTTGAGGTGCGGGTGCGACACTACATGCGCATGACTGCCATGTACGTGCGAAGGATAAATTTGTGCCCGATTCCCGACCAACTTGAGGAGGATGAGGACATAGTGATAGATCCGAGATATGATGCTGTCACCAATCTACCGCTGCCTGCAATTGATTGGGATGAGCAAGAACTTGATGACATCAACGTGCTCACTAGACCCATCGAAATCCGAACACGGGCATGGATCGACCAATGGGTGGCCCGATTAAAACAGCAGGGAGTCGCCTTAACATTTAAGGGACTCGAGAATGAGCCCAGTGGCTCTGGTGGTGGTGTGCCTGCTGCAACAATTGGGGAAACCTCCAAAACCCCACCATCAACTAAAACCAAGAAGAGAAAGGAGGCCAGCAAGCAGCTGCCCAAACCAAAGGTTTATACCCGTAAGGCATCAAAGGGTGAACCTTCTCAAAAGAAAAGGAAAATAATCGGGGGCACAAAGATGTTTAGGACACCCAAGGGTCCACTTCGTGGGACCAAGGGAGGGGGATCAAATTTGCCAAGGTCCCCGTCTACTACGATTATTGTCGCTAATGTTGTTGTCCCCGTCTCACATGCTTCGCTTGCCATTTCCGCTTCTTCCCCGCCTATGGTGGACATCTCTGTCCACCTTGCTTCCACCTCTCCTATCATGCAAATCATTCCCGTGGATTCTTCCTCTGCCACAACCTCGCCAATCTCCTCTTCCTCTATGTCTCCTGCCCTTCCCTCTGTTTTTGCTGCTACAATGCCTGCCCTCAGCCTCCAAGAGTCTTTTGTAAAATACATGCAGAATGTCCCGTCCGAGCTTGCGGGGATGCTCACTAATCCCATAGTGCAAGCTGCAATAGCTCGGGCTATGGCTCATGCTCCAGCTCTCCCGCCACCTTCTGAACCACCAAGGATGGAGGCAACAATGTAAATATCTGATGAACTTGAGCGATAGCAACTAGAGGCTACAACGAGGCCGGAGGACGAGGATTTTGACTACCACGAACACCCTCTATTTGAACGCGGGGAGATTGATGAGGTAGCCTATGAGTCCTCTAGTGAGAGTAGCGAGGAGTTGGATGTTGAACTAATAAGAGAAACAAATGATCCTGAACTCAATGAGGAGTGGAGAAAGCAACTCAAAGAGATTGAAGATAAGGAGGCCGAGGATCGGCTTGCACGTGAAGAGGAAAGTGCTTCCCTAGAGACTGAAGGCAACAAATCTCCAACTAAGGGGCATGGTAAGACCCTAGAGCATGATGAGGAGGAATCCCTCCATGGATCTGAGCAGGAGGGGAAGCCCAACGAACATGAACTGGGCCAGGATGAAAAGGAAAGGGATGTTGATAGGAAAGATCCCTCTAGTGAGCAGCTACACACTGGGTCACCCCTAAGTATATATTGCTTGAGCAGGACTCTGATGAGGAGAAGGGAGATACAAAAATTGAGGAGAAGGCTCTTGTTGTCCAAGCCATTGAACTTGAGAAGGAGGATGGCAGGAATCAAAGTGAACCACCTAGGGAAGAGCCTCAAATGCCTGACTGGCTAGAAAAGTAGTTAAAACAAAAGACTCCCACCTTGAAGGATCCTAAGGCAAGGCCTGAAGCCATTTTGGCTAGAGCCCAAGTAAGCACCAAGAAAGAGAAGAAACCAAAGATCAGATCGAAGGTAACTATGGATGCCTCGGGATCTAGGGTAGTACAAATAGCGACGCTGGTGATTGGAGAACAAGGTATAACTTATAATGTCTCCACCATCGACTTGGGAGTGGCCAAGAGGGAGCAAAAGGTTGATCACCTCCAGGAGTCCGTCACTACAGTGGTGCACCTTATTCAGCAGGATAAGGTCTCCAAGGAAGAACTCAAAGCACAAGTGGTTGATCTGATAGCCTATATTCAGCAGTGGTCATCCCTAGATGAGCATCCCGCCACGTCATCGGCCTCACCTCAACTCTTTTCCCATGAGCAGATCATAAAATTGGAGAAGAGGAGGAACTTGGACAAGACTACGGAAAACTGGTTTCGGTAGGTCTTCAACATGGGGAATACAGGTATCAACTTGGTTGTTCGAACAACAAATAATTTCCTCGAAGTGCAGAGAACCCTTGAGGGAATGAGGCAGGTCTGGGAAGGGTTCCCAAGAAAGTACAAGGCAGCCTACTCGAAAATTGAGGCTATACTCGCATTGCCAAGCGAGGTTTGGGAGAAGGACCTGGCCTTCAAGGACGATGACCACTGGTTAGTGGATATGTGGAAGCGAGATTTCGATCACCGAAAGAAAAGGCTGGAGCAAATCCTGGAACGTATAGTTCTGGATATCGAATGGGCTAGGGATTCCAAAGAAGAGTGTGCTTGGTACGTCAAAGTAATGACGAGGTATGAGCTGCCCACCGTCGAGATAAATCCAGAAAGCATAAAGCCCCACTTCTTAAAAATCATGGAAGATGGGATGTCAACTGAGGTTACCACGTATTTCATGAGTTTTGTGGCCCGAGCCTTCGCGCAATCAGAACTCTTCAGAGATAGTGCTGCCAAAAATGATGACGACTGGAAAAAGCTTGTCAGCAATTCCCAGGAATGGAGCTACCAAGTGTTGTGATTAGATATCATGGAGATGGATAAGCTCCAGGCACTAATCTTGAGCTTTATGGAGTATGCAATGCTGAAGAAGCACAAGGGCAACCCTGTCATCGACGAAGAGTTCCTCAAAGAATAGCTACAGCAAAGGGCAAATAGCTAAAAGATGAAATTGCTACAGTGTTGTCACTAGATGACGAAATAGGGAAAAAACAAGAATTGATTTATAAATGTAATATATTTGGGGGTAGGTGAAACCCTAGTGCAAAGTGAATCTTGGCCACACAATAGAATCAAATCTTGGCCACTCATTTTTCTTTTTGAAAACTATAAATAGGGCTCTCCTCCTCTCATTTTAGGAGAGTTGAGTTGTTGTAAAGGCATGTTGTAGAAATTATAATAGAAAATATAGTGATTTTCTGGTGTATTTATGGGTTTCTCCACATGTTTCATGATTCTTCTCCCTCTAGTTAGAACTTTTCTTTAAATTACTCTGTTGTTCTAGTATCCTTAGATTAGTTTTGGTAGATTTAGTATGTTGTCTCTGGTTTCGAAGATTGTTGTTGTGTGTATGCTTTCCCTGTCCATACTTTTGGTCATTTGTTGCTGGTAGATGACTGTGTAAAGTTAGCCTGGACTTTAATTTCATTGCTGCTCATTAAACTTTATCTTTATTCACATCTCCATGGCGAATGAATGATGAATATCTGCAGTCCCTAGAAGATAGCATAAAATTCATGACATTGTGAGAATTCAGATTAAGTGAAATTTTGTTTAAGGAAACTGTCCACAATAGGAATCTCCATGATCACTATTCATCGGTAGTTGCAGGTCCAGGAACCATCCTTCTTCCTCACCCTTTTTCCTTTTTTTTAAGAAACAACTTGTGTTAAGGTTCATTGCACATTGTAAAGCCAAATCTGACGAAACAATGGAGTCCTGGACTGTTGTCTGACCCTATAGTGAAGCACAGTAATTTCACATGCAAAGAACTCCATTCATTGACCCAATTCTCCTACAGCTTCAAGCCACGTAAGACCGCTTTATGATTCCAGCAAAATCACATCAAACAACTGATATGTTCCAAGCTCCGTCAAGACCTGACATCTGAGAGACCTTGGGATAGTGTTCTGCAAATTGATTGTGGAAGATTGTCTTTCAAGAGAGGTGATGCACCTATGCATTACCTGTGTTGATAAGTGCATAAAAACACCATCAACAGTTTTCAATAAGAAAAACTCTTAGCAACTTTTGAAGCATCCATGGCACAGCCATCAACGTCTAGAAGAGGAGCTGAAGCTTCATGAAGAAGGCCTGGTTTTTCCAATATATTTGGGTGAAACTCATTCGCCAATGCCCCAGTGCCTGAGGTGTGGCCATTCAAATTTTGTAGAAGGGTGCTTGTAGATAGAAGTATTCCCAGAGAGGCGATGTGAGATGCTACCGACAATGTCTTTGATCCAAAAAATTGGTGAAAAACCCTAAGGGCCTTAGAGAGGGAGCATTTCAAAGAATGAAGGATCATGGTGCATCTGAGGGTTTTGCCTCTCGACTCTGGAATTGTGGTTTGCCACAATTCATGTTTCCTGTCATACACCCATGCCTAGAACTAGTAGATGCATGTGCCAAAAGGTTTAACAAAGAAATTGGAACCATTGTGTGCAATAAGATCAAGGTCATGATTTCTATTGTCGCTATATGGGATATGTTGTGTATTCCTTCCAACTGGGGCATCGAGTCATTTAGTGAGGAAGATATGGAGATTCTCTGGGAGGAAGTGAACCAGAGAGAAAGTTTCTATGAGGATGAGACAGAAGAAAGGCCACCGAGAGGTCGGTTTTCTTTTCCTCTAGAACATAAAAAATTCAAAAGCAACACATGGGATCTTTTCTCGATGTTTCAGCCTTGATAATGATGAGGAGGTCCATGCTTTCCAAATGGGCTTGGCTCTAATACTCAAGTGGGAGAGAGAGTAGAGGTATTATGACTTTGCTGATGTAGTATCTACAAACATGTTGGAGCAACTGAAGAATTACCATACTGAGTACAAATTCAAGTATTCTTCTTTCTTGGCTCACTTAATTCCACATAAAAAAATTGGGTTTCTGGAGAGACATTTGCGTGTTTCTAGGCTTGATGAAAATGGTTTATGTCAGCCAGTTTCTATATGGACCTATGTGTTGTCAAAAATATGTAATTATTATTGGTTTGTGAACCACTTCCTGAGACCGATGCTTCAAGAGATATTGCCACATCTGATGGGTCATTTTTCTCTTGAGGTTTTGCAATGGCTCAAAATTGCATCGACTCCGATGGATTATTTCTTCGAAGAAGATTTCATATTTATCAGATTTCATGGTTTCATCGGAGAGCCTTTTTAACTCCCCAGATTTTTGATGGATAGAGTTTTTGCATTGGAGGCATACCAACAGGAAACTCTTGCCGACAATGCCTATGGTAGAGGAAGGAACAAGACAAAGCTATATCTGCTTCCCCTTTGTATTGAAAATAGTAAGGTGATACTCGAGAAGCGGGAGGCATAGAGGGAGCTTACAAATCTATTGACGGCCCTAGGCTTAGTCCTTATCTGCGACACGTGGGACTACAATCTAAGGAGGCTCTTCCCTTTGAAACATGAGAGTCAAGAGTATGTGGAGCCCAAGAAGAATCTGACTCAAGAGAAGGAAGAAGTGTACATTAGCCTGGCCCTCATACCAACCAGATGACCGACATGGCTGAGTTTCTATACATCGCAGGTGGACTATCAAAGGAACCTTTCGATTAATAAAACCCTCAACAATCAAATGAAGTGGAGGGGGTGGTCTAAAAGAAAGAAGGCAAATTTTTGGAGGTTTTGACAGGTAATGGAATGCCCGCATAGGTTGATTGGAGAGTTTCACCCATATGATGAACAATTCGAAGAAATGTATGACCGAGAAGCCAACTCTGATGATAGCAACCCAAAGACCAGTCACGAGATAACAGAGGAACGACTTTCATGTCATACTTCTCGACCACAAGAGCCTGATAGAGGAAGAAGATCTAAGCAAAAGAACTCACAAGCTGCATCCTCCACCGGTGTCTGAAGTAAGGGAAAGAAAGCCTGATGATCCCCGAGAGAGGCAGTTGCAAAACAAGAAGGCCAAGCTTCAGTGGGATCATCCGCCAAAGGATCGGGACGCGCCAGTTTGGGTCAAACATAGAGAAGGCGAGTCCAAGACTTGGACATACCCGATGTAGCAATTAGGCATGAAGAGGCAAAGTCTGCTCTATAGAATGTTTGGATGGTCATGGTCCAGGTAAGTCTCGCTCCCCCTCTTTTTCCTACCTCTGCATCTCTAGTTACTTCATTACCCCCATCTATTCAAGAGAATCCTTCGTCCATGGACCCTAAGCTTTTGGTCCTCAATGAGCCCCATGCTATTTTCAATACACCATGTGATGTACCCCCGAGTTTTGAGTGAGTTGTATTTGCTTCGGCTACTATTGATTCTTTGATCGCCCTAAAAAGAGTGAAAGAAGGGCCCCTATCAAAAAATATGAACCATCTATGTTGCCCATTACCCCAGGTCTATCCTCATCTGAGAAAAAATTTCCCATTCCACCTGCTTCTCTTTTTACCCCAACTAGTCATTCTGGGGCCGATCTCAATTTGGCATCCCTCCATTTTCCATGATTACCTTTCCATTTGCTTCCCCACATGCTCATATGTCCAAATTTTCCCCTTCTTTCACTCTTTTTAGTCTACCCCCTGGTGCTTCTCTTGCAACACAAAGCATTGACACCTTGTAGACTCTTCAAGAGCATTTTGAAGCAACTAAGCAGGCCCGACAAGCCAGGAAATAGAAAAGATTGTTGAAGAATGTTGAACTGCCAACCATGAAGAAAATTCAGACCTATTTCAATGAAGAGCAGAATTCTATATGGATTACTACCATGAAGTCGCTCGTATCCCGACCCTAAGGACAAATATAGAGGAGGATTATGACATCAGGGCTTTGTGTCAGGATCTAAATAAAATTTGCCTATGCGACAAGGCGGATCTATCCAAAACAACTCAAAAGGTAGTATATGCAGATTGCAAGAGGCTGGATCAGAAATTAAAGAAGCGTGAGGCAGAGCTGGTGAATGTGAGGGAAACAGTGAATAGGCTACAGTCATAAATCAAAGCTCGAGATGCTAAAATGGACTGTATAATGCAGATATAAGACCAACAGGAGAAACCAACAAGATCTCTTGTAGAGACTCAGGATGAGCGGATTGAATTGTATGCTGAGATCGATAGACTGAAGGCTGAGCTTGTTGTTGAACAAAAATCAAACATAGAGCACCAGCGTGCTCGGGAAAGAATAAAGAGAGAGTTGGATGATGTCTGATCTTAGGCCTTTGATAATTTACAAAGGGCCCAGGAAAAAGTAGAAAGGTTAAGGAATGACAAGAAAGAAGTTGAGTTTGCTCTGCATGCTTGTGATCGGGAGATTGATAAATTAGGTTCTGAGCTGGAGAATGCTCTCAAGGAAAGGAATCAAATGGAGGAGAGTGTGAAAGCAAAAGAAGCTCAGCTACATCAAGAGCTAGCAGTTGCACAAAGATCTGCGACCCCTCCTATAAAAAGAAGGTTGGCATCTGCCTACTGGGAGTGAATCATAATTGTGCTCATCATCCTTAAACCAGCTCAACGGTTTCTGAAGGATGCTCAGTAGATAAATGAAAGGGTTGGCCCATGGGTCGACCAGATTCTACAGGAGTATGCCCCCTAAGTATAAAATTCTCAATCTAATTTCCAAGTTATGTGTGGCAACAAATGAGGCTCTGAGAAATGCAAGAATTTCAAATCGAAGGGCCGCCTCTAGCAAAGCAAGCGAATTCACCCACTGTCACAAGGTGGCAACAAAAAGCAAGGAATGTCAGGTAATGCTAAATAAAAGGGTCAATGAAATCAAGAAGGATTTTGGTGTCTTGCATAGCTTCAGATTGCCTCCTTTCCTTTCACCAAATGGAGATGTGCTATTAGTTGAGAAGATTATAGATGAAATCAGAAATAAGGTTTGGACTTCTGTAGAACTCCCAAAATCCAGCACAACACCGCTGCTGATGACGTCGAGCATGAGATTCTTCTGCTCTCTCATCTCTATTATCATCTGGGAGTTGTTTCGACAAGATGGGGATTTGTTTCCTTTAAAGAAATCTTCAAGCTAGATCAGGCATACAAGGTCATTTGTAATCTTGTCCAACTGACTAATACGGATTGCAAAATGCATCACGCTGCTTTCCTCAAACTCTAGGAATAACTAGAGATCTAGGTTCATGCCTCTGCAAGTGAAGCCCCCCTGTGAGTTGTTAGAATTGTAAAGCAAATTCTCCCTTAGTCTTTTTAATTTTCGGCTTTTACTTTTGGCTTTAGGAAGATCCTCGCACAAAAAGAAGTTGTGATTCTGAAGGGCGCGCAACGCACCATGTGGTGGCTACGCACATTTTGTTAATTTCTTTCCTTTCGGAGGGAAGTCGGGCCACGTGTCAACACGGTGGAAGATTTCTAAAAAATGATTTTCGCAAATATGAGAATACCCGCCCACTTGACACATCATCTCTTCTTTGCAAGGAAGTTGTGCTTCAAAGAGTTTTTTCTTCAGAGTTTGTCGGAGCGTACTTTGCTTTATTTTTCAGGAGCAAGAATGTGAGTCGGTGCGACCAAAGCTATTTGATCAGTCAACAAGACTTTTTCTAGGTTGTTTTCTAGGATCCGAGCATTTACAGAGGGAAATCTTGTTAAATATCTAAAGGATATTAATGTGGAAGTTGAGAGTTGATGAGCAAGGATTGCCATGACCTAATTAAATATCTAGGATCAGATTTTGAGCTATCAGGTGTAGACATCTGGCAGTCATTACTTTTGGGTAGAGGTGACATTTCTCTCCTTGGAGGCTATAAATTTGAGGCGGTAATAGAAGAAGAGAGTTCCTAAAGTTTTTCCTTTTGGAAAGAAGTTATTTAGTTTTTCATAGTTATAGAAGATATTTTTCAAAGTTTACAAAACATTGCTTCACTCTGGCATGTTATATCTATTTTTTAACTCAAACTATTATCGGATTAGAATTCGACCTTTGTTTTAAGGTTCACTTAATATTTGAAGTATGAGTTATTTGGGAGAAATATTTGAAATTGTGCATGATATGGCCTCTGCCAATGTTTCCTTCTTTATATGTTCATTTGGAATAGAACACTGTGTCTAGCTTAATCTGAATAGTTTGATTACTTGATTTCCATGCTGTATGTTTGCATAATAGAGGAATAACTTGTAGAAGTTGGATTATGTCATTGGAATTCTCTATTTTCTTTGAAGGTTATTATTTCTTTGTGTTATGTTGTATTAAGAGGAAGAGTTTATGTGGCCTTTGAATGTTTTTTGTTAACTCTTGAAACTTCAATGCTTGGTCAGATCTTAATGAGCACTTCTTGTAGGTAGATTGAATGAATGCACTGTGCTTGTATCTAGCCTATGTTGTTCATTCTCTTCTCAACAATGAAGGGTTGTTGCATTCTGTGTCTATCATATCATTCATAGAAGAGAACTTGAGGTTTTGAAATTTTGTAAAAGCATTGGCGCATCGCCACTTTCATGTTTTATGTTTACATTTCTTTCTACCCCTTTCCCAAAACTCAGAGAAGAGTCGGCTTTCTATAAAAATCCCGGAGGTATTCTGTGAGGCGCAAATTAGTCCCCCACTCGCTTAATTTCCCATAAGACTATCGGAGAGGTGCAAGCTTTAATGATCAACACTTATAATTCTACAATAAAGATGGCTCCTTTCGAAGCTTTGTATGGCCGAAAGTGTCAAACTCCTATAAGTTGGGATAAACTTGAGGATCAAGTGATTCTTGGGCCAAAAATGTTGGCTGAAATGGATGATCAAGTTAAGATTGTTAAGCAAAGGTTAGTTGAAGCTAACGATAGATAGAAAAACTATGTTGATGCTAAGAGAGTGCCCCATAATTTTGCCTTAGGTGACAAAGTATTGTTGAGAGTAAAACCTCACAAGAGTTCCATTAAATTTAGAAAGTCTTCTAAGTTAGCCCCATGTTATGTTGAGCCTTTTGAGATTCTAGACGAAGTAAATCTAGTAGTTTATCGAATCATGTTGCCACCAGCTCTTGCCAGAATGCATAATGTCTTCCATGTTTCCTACCTTAAAAATTATATACTAGGGGATAATCATGTAATTGATTGGACTGCTTTATAGGTATGAGAACCCAAAGTAGTAACTCTCGAGCCCATCAAGGTGCTAAGAACACGTAAGCTATGGTTGCATAACAAAGAGGTCTTGCAATGCAAATTCCAATGGGACTAGTACACAGAAGACTCAACTACTTGGGAGGACTATGTGAAAATTCAGCAGAAATTTCCTCATATTCTTAATGCTTTTGAGAATGTTTGAATAATGTGTTGTTAGTTGTTATGTTTTAATAATACCTGAGGTCATTGGGGGCGATGATTCATAAGGGGGGGTGTATGTTACACCCCAATTGTGAATTTACTATTTACTATTACTACATAGGGTACAAATGTGAATGTAATGTGAATTTTGGAGACGAATAAATTATGCTTGTACCTTGTTATCAATATGAATTTTATCTCATTTGATGTTGTCTCATTTGATATTACCTCAGTTGATGTTATTCATGGTGAAATACTGCATATATGTGAATGAAAGGTTATTGAATTAATATTATTCTAACTTTGGAAATGTTTATATATACTACATATGTTGTGAACAACTGACTGTTGTGTGCATGTGTTAGTGGATGTAGGTATGTGTTCATTCCTCCAGGTGGAGGGGAAGTATCACTCGAGAGAAGATCTTGGTCGAGTAACTGGTAAAAGTAAACTATCTAAGCATATACACACACCACATTAGAATGATTGATTTGAGAGTTTGTGGGTAGAAGTTGGTAAGTCATCTTTAGCTGTTATGTCTGCATTTGGGAGTATTGTTTACTACCGCATACATTATTGGGTGATGTTTATCTATTTGAGCTTTTGAGATCTTTCTTGTACTATTATGATTATATTGACAAGTGGGATATATGTGGAAGTATTTGTATATATATGCACATGCATATCAATGGATCTAACGACATGTATATGCACATGTATAGATGGACCACACGCAAACACTTATCAATATGATGGTAATCGTGAATGGCTATAAGTGAATTGAATGTGAACATATATGTACATGTATAGTATATACATGTATCCATATGCATATGTATATCGATACATGCGTATGTTGGCAAATGGACACACTCATACAAATGCATCGATATAGATATACCTACACATATGTGTACATAGAGGCATATACGTTTATATATATATATATATATATATATATATATATATATATATATCAAATGTATGCTTACATTATTGGCTTACAATATATATATATATATATATATATATATATATGTCAATATATATTAATGATTATATATACATATATTTATATAAATACATAATGTTATTTAATATATATATATGTATATAATATATATTATATATATCATAATATATATTTAACATAATATATATGTTATTAGAAATCAACTAACTCTTATTTATTTGAAGCCGATTTATTAAAGGTTGAACTATAGTCGATAGAGACTATGTGAATGGAGGTCGATAATAGTCATTATTGACTATGTCAAATGAAGCCGGTTAAATAGCTAACAACTGTTTGTGTAAATCAATTATCATACTATTGGACACCTGATTTATAACATTGTATTGTTGTCAATAATATGCTTGACTTGGTTGGCGCCAAATTATGAGACCAACCTTGACTTTGTCTAACGTATTTAACTACTCAAGTCGATTCATCCACTAAATGGATCAATGGAAACTTATTGTCATAAAATGGAAGTTGATTGATTCTTTTGGAGGTTTAATCGCGCCAAATATGAAGGAAATGATAATGGAAATGGCACCACCTTTGAATTTAAGTTGTTGTAGATTTCTTTTCATTGTGATAATTTGAATTAAGCATATGTAGATTGAATAAGTCTTCATAAATGTTGTCACAAAACAAGTCGACTTGTAGGTGATTATATTGAGTATTAGCTTGTGAATTCGCCATCTTTCTAATATGTTTCATGTGTTGCTTTGCATGAAGCTTGATGTCCATTAACATGCCTAAACTGTAGGCTTTGAGGTTGCTTGGTTGCTCTATAAATAGCTAAACCATTTCATTTGGAAGGGACACATTCCTCCATAAGATAATACATCTTTTGCAATTCATAATTCTATATTTTTCCAGCCATACTTTTCTTTGCTTTGAGAAAGAGAAAGGAAGTGAGTTCATATAATTTGTGAGGAGGTTATATTTAGAGAGAAGGATATATTTTGAGAGGAGTAAGCTATCAACTTGTGAGGGAGAGCTATAGTGACATTCTTGAGGAGTTGTTTACCAAGCTTGTTGTTCTGGAAAAGGTTGCATTGTTGCCATTAGTTTGGATAAGCGATAACAAGCATGAGGATCTCTTCTTCTTTATTATTTTACTTTTGAAAGATGTGTCTTACATGCATGGTTGAGATGTCTTTTCTAGTATATGCATTAGAGAATTTAGATTATTTTGAAAAGGAAATTGAATCTATTATGCAGTTTTCATAATGTGTTTTCTAAGTACTCCATAGCAGGAAATGGGTGTTTATCATAGGTATTATATACTAGGTATGATTGAACATAAAAAGTACTTATGGAGTATTTAGCTCTAAGTTATTGATTTAACTAAGAAAGCTTGTATTTACTCCTAAGATAGATAAGCTAGTATGGGAGGGAGATTAAGTACTTACGTGTAAGTAGAGTAATCCAAGTATATAGGTTATCTAGGATGATGGACTATCCATCGAAGGAAATTCCTAGCTTGTGTACTTACTAGTTAAGTAGGTTTAATCCAAGTAGAATAATATGGTGATAGGTTATCTAGGATGATGGACTATCCATTGAAGGAAATACCTATGCGTAGCTTAAGATAACATTAAGTCAAATCGGCTCTAAGTAGTGTATGTGATAGATGACCCTCAGTAGATCATACTGAATGAAACACTTTTGCCAAAGTAGTGTGATGACCTTTGGCTCCACCGTCAGTTCACTGTGATCCAGTATTACATGCTAGACAAAGTTTGTGGGATTACAAGATCTAGTTATGTAAGACACATCACTATGATTAGTTGGTTGTCGTTATTGGTTACTCTACCAATCTCTTCGTCGAACGGAAGGGCCATCCATCGAATGATAGATGAGCGGGGGACCGCATTATGAGTCTATGGTTGGCGGAAAAGCGCCTGAGTGATGCTTCTCCTCCATAGCAGGTGACGGAAGAACCAAGATTTGAAAGGAAGGATCCTGGACTGTCTTACAACTATTTGTTTTAAAGCTCATTGAGCTATGTATGTAAATGTATGTTTTCTTGCAATGATGTATTTTAAGAAATGAAAAGGAATTCATATTGTAATATATTATGCATCTTGAATAGAAATTATCAATAAAAAAAATAATTTTTTTATTGCAATGGCTTGTTACTTAGTTTATTTACTCGTATGGTGAAAAAATAGGAATTTTTACTTCATTGAAGGGTTAGTATGTTATAGTATTTGTGAGGATATGAAATGACACATTCATCCTATTTATTTGTGCTCACTGAATAGAGTGAAATATTTAAAAAGTGGGGATCTTTAAGGAAATCTTGAGCATCGGTTTTGCCAGGGTAGAAGTCCAAGTGTGAGCACTCTACTGAGTAATTTTAGTGGCACACATTTGTTAGCTTCAAAATTTAATGCAAACATTTTTATGGCTCAACACTAAACTTTACACCATGACTTTCAATTTTCCACCTTGCAATTGTATGCAACAAATTGTAGTGAGCAACAACAAAAATGTTTATAAATTTAACAACGGTAGCCTCTTTATAAATATTCTTGTGATTCTTAATTCTTTCAAAACAATTTAATATTATCTCTTTTCTTTATAAAAACTTAATGTTAATATTTTAAACTTTATTTAAATAATTTGTAAATCACAATTTAATTTTATATTTTAATAAAAGAATAAACCAAATGAACTAGATAAGGATATAATAAAATTATATTATAAATTTACCTCTATTAAATAATTTAAATAAGATGAGATCTAATAAAAAAAATATGATTAAAAAAATGAAAAAAAATAACAACTTCTATTATAACTTTAACCTTACTAAATAATTAATTTAAATATTTCAATTTCATGATTATATATTAAGGGCACGGTTATAATTACTAATTTTAAGGATATAATTGAAATAATTAATTATAGTCTTAATTTTATAATTATTAATTATAATATTACAATTATAGTACTAATTATTCTTTATTTTAAATGTTTCAATTTCATGATTATATATTAAGGTTAGGGATATAATTACTAAATTTTAAAGATATAATTTAATTAGGATTATGGTTAGGGTTCAATTAGGGTCATTAAAACATAGGATTGAAATTAAGGTTATGGATAGGGTTAGAATGAAGGTTACAATTAGAGTCCAATTAGGGTTGGATATAGTGTTCAATTACGATTATTGTTAGATTTAAGGTTAGGGTAAATTAAGGGTTACAGTTAGGGTTAACATTTCATTAAGGTTAGGGTTAGGGTTCAATTAGGCCATGATTTAATTAGGATTTGGTTTCAATTAGGATTAGTGTTAACTTAGAGTTATAGTTAAGGTTCAATTAGGGCCAATGTTAGGGTTAGGGTTATACCATAAAGCTTTGGGTTATGGTTAGGAATAGGTTTAGGGTTCAATTAGGGATATAATTTATTTAGGTTAGGGTTAGGGTTCAATAATTATTTAACTAGGGTTATGGTTACATTTGAATTAAGAATAAAGTTTAATTAGGGTTAGGGTTTAACTTAATTATGGTTTGTATTAGGGTTAGGGTTATAATTCAATTAGGGTTAGAATTAGAGTTCAAGTAGGGTAAGGGTTTAGTTAGGGTTTTTAAGAGTTTAATTATAGTTAGGTTTCAATTACTGTCTTACATGTTGTAATTGCAATTGCTACTAACACATATACCTTTAATAATCTTTATATTTTTTTGAGAGATATCCTTACCCTGACCCTAACTCTAATTTTATCTTTAATTGTAACCCTAACACTAATTGTAAACCTTATACTAATTCTAGCTATAACCCTAATCCTAAGCCTATTTATAACCCTAACCCTAACACTAAACCCTATTTTTATCCTATTTTAACCCTAACCCTAAACCCTATTTTAACACTAATTCTAATACTAACAACAACACTAATTCTAATTTTATTACTCACTTATTTTGACACTAATTCTAACACTAACACTAACTCTATCTCTAACTCTAGCATATATAACCTTAGGTTAACTTTATTAATATATATAATACTAAACTAATTTTAATTCTTATTCCAATCCTAACCTTGACATTAAAACTAATTCTAAAAATAATACTTACTATAAGTTTGATTCAAACTCAATCCCTAACCTTAACCCTAACTCTAAAAATAACACTAATTGTTTATAAAATTCTAATAGCAACTCTAATCCTAACTCCAACCCTAACACTAATTCTAACTCTAGCATATATAATCTTAAGTTAACTTTCTTAAAGACATATATAACACTAACAAAAATTATAACACTTAATGCTAATTCTAACTCTAACTCCAACCCTAACCCAACCTCATGAATCTATATAAAATTCTAACACTAACATAATTGTAAATTAACACTAATTATGATCAAGGAAACAATTGTGGTTAATGATAGGGTTGGCGTTACAATTAGGGCTAAGGTTTAATTATGGTTAGGGTCTGATTAGGCTTAGAGTTTTATTGGGGTAGGATTATTTTAGGGTTAGGGTTCATTGTAAATTAACACTAATTCTGATCAAGGATACAATTATGGTTAAGGATATGGTTCGTGTTACAATTAGGGCTAAGGTTTAATCATGGTTAGGGTTCGATTAGGGTTAGAGTTTTATCAGGGTAAGATTATTTTAGGGTTAGGGTTCAGTTAGGATTATGGTTAGGGTTCAATTAGGGTTAGGTATATGGTTCAATTAGGGTCAAGGTTAACGTTTAATTAGGGTCGGGGCTAAGGTTTAATTAGGGTTGTAGTTAGAATTAAGGTTATTGGTAGAAATATGATTACGAATAGGATAAAATTATATTTAGGGTTAGAGCTAA
The DNA here is from genome assembly GCA_007115665.2 of Sequoiadendron giganteum. Taxonomy (NCBI): domain Eukaryota; kingdom Viridiplantae; phylum Streptophyta; class Pinopsida; order Cupressales; family Cupressaceae; genus Sequoiadendron; species Sequoiadendron giganteum. The sequence goes on along the minus strand of CM021101.1, from coordinate 639,917,852 downwards.
AATTATGGTTGGGGTTAGGGTTAGGGTTCAAGTTCAATTAGGGCTAAGGTTAAGGTTAGGTTGGGGTTATGATTCAATTAGGTTACAATAAGGGTTAAGATTAGGGTTTAATTAGGGTTAGTATTCAATTAAGGTTAGGGATCTATGATAGAGACTAGGGTTAGGGTTAGGATTAAGGTTAGGTTACAATAAGGATTCAATTAGGATTAAGATTGGGGTTTAATTAGGGTTGTAGTTAGAATAAGAGTTTCCATTTTAAATTAGGTTATTGTTAGAAATATGATTACAAATTAGGTTAAAATTATGGTTAGGGTTAGAATTATAAATACAATTAGGGTTAGAGTTAGGGTTTACGTTTAATTAGGGTTAGGGTTATAGGATAAATCTTGGGGTTAAGGTTAGGATTAGGGTTGGGATTAGGGTTATGGTTCAATTAATGTTAAGGATCTATGATAAAGATTGGGGTTAGGGTTTAGGTTCAATGAGGGTTTGGGTTCAATTATTATTAGGCATATATGATAAAGATTGGGATTATGGTTTAGATTCAATGAGAGTTAGGGTTCAATTATGGTTTCAAGTTGAAGTAGGATTTAGGTTCAATTAAGGTTAGGGTTAATATTATTAGGGTTCTAAGTTAAAGCTATACCAGGCTAACCCTAACCCTAACCCTAATAATAATAATTTTGTCATCCATGTCATGTTGTGAATGCTATTAGCATATATATATTATTTTAATAATGTATATAAAATATGCTGAGAGATATCCTTCTTGAGGTGTCTATTTTTAATAAATTTTCTCACATAAAAGTGCAATAGACGCCTCAAGAAGGATATCTCTTGACATATTATATATATATATATATATTGTAACTCACTCAGGGTACGATCTTGACCTCATCCCTTTTTCAGTGTCAGAGCCTTTGCACTCAACAAGACTTGGCTCTTAGCCGAAGAGGTTTAGCCTAAGAAGGCTCATGCTCTCGTATTGGGTAGCTAAAAATGATTTGTGGATGACCTCCATAAAAAAAAAGTAATTTAACATTTGATTTAAAAAAATAAGAGTTAACAATGTTGCATAATTTTGTCGAGGGCATCCCCACACTAAGCTTTTCCAACCTCTTTTGACGCCGAACGGTGTAGATTACGATGGACCATGATTAAACAAATCTCAACCGTTCATCATTTTCACCATTCTTTCGGTTGTTTTCCTCCTTCTCTGTTGCTTTCGCTGTCGCTATTGGTTTCCGCTCCTCCAAAATCTTCCTCACTGGTATTGACCTTTCACTTCTCCAATTTGGCGAGCTGCAACCTAAAAATAAGGTTTCCACAAGGGTTTTAGAGTATGTTTATTAAAATGAAAATTACGGCCAACCATTTTCACATTTGTCGGTGTCTGGAAACTTTATCATTCATATTTTCTTTCCATTTTCACATTCGTCAAGGTTGGGAACTTTACTTGAATTTTACTTGATTTTCTGCCTGGAACTTGGCATATGTGCATTTCCTCCAAGTTGTGCATGTTAGGTGAGTGTGTTAGTTATATTGTGTATATGTAAATATTATACAAACGTGGGAGAACTCAATAAATCCATGGTTACATTCCATGTTAGACTTAAAGCAAAAAGTAAAACCAGGGTGCCAAAATCGGTGGCTAGGTTTGTTACAGTTCAAATCGCTTATCAAGAATTGGCCTTTTCGGAGAACAATTATAGGTAACAATTCAAAGGATTGTAGTTTTATAAGTGACGATCATGGTGTCAGGTCATCCACTAAATTTTAGAAGTGTATGGCAACTAGGTTAGAAAGAGGCCATCCAGTAAAACAAGTGAGGGTTAGGTTTGATTTGTAGTAGATAATTTTTATGGAATATTTTTTTTAATTGTAATAATTTAATTAAAAAAATGCCTCAAAGAAATGCTTGAAACCCTAGCACTACAAAAAAAATTTAAAATGAGACAAACCCAAAACCAATCTCCTCTAACATATATATTTTTTAAATGAGACAACCAACTAATGTCATTCATTGTCGCCTACCTCACCATCCATCATAAAGTTTGCAATAACTGTTATGTTGCGTATGCAAGTGGAGAAGAAAAAGGCCATTACCAGCGAGGAAGAAAAAGGTGCGTAAACAATCGAGAAAATGGTCAAAAATAATGAAGGACTGAGATTCGTTACATAGTGGTCCATTGGCTATCAATCCATCTGCACAAAGTGACCAACTCCATTAATGAAGAAGAAAGGACCAAGATGATGAAGTATAATGACTGTGTTACCATCACTATATGATGCAATAGGATTAGAAGTATCACAGGAGTAGTAGGATTTATTTGTCACCATAAGCATTGAATCCTCATATGTGTTGTACTCGAAATCTACAAAATAAAGTACAAAACAAATTAAAAGTGCACATATAATTATCCTACATTTTATTAACTTTTGCAATCTTAATAAGTAACTACTATAGCTTAAAATTTGAAGGTCACTATGAAAAATGTAAAATAGATCAGTAAAACACAAAGAATATGTACAAAAGACAAAACTATTAAGCACAATTAAGAAAAAAAACTGCAACCATTTACTAATAGCCACTAAAAATTAAAACCCATTTAAAATGATCTAAATCATTAGTACTTAAGTCTTAACCTAGAACATATCAGTAAAACACGAAGAACATGTACAACAGACAAAACTATTAAGAACAATTAAAAATAAAATTGCAATATTACTAATAGCCACTAAAAATTGAAACCCATTTTTAAATGAACTAAATAATCAGTATTTCTACAAAATAATAATATATTTATAGTTGTAAAAAGACATATTGAACTGTTTGAAAAAATGCCTCAAAGAAATGTGGTCTCATGGTGATGGAAGGCCATGACAAGCCATATACAAGGTAGTGAACTGTTTGAAAAATGTCTCAAATCTCATATTATATGTAGCCTAATGGCTAATAAAGATAGAGAAACTCAAAAGATAGAGAATGATAGAAAGTGACAAATTTAGATAGATAGATATCGAGAGAGAGAGAGAGAGAGAGAGAGAGAGAGAGAGAGAGAGAGAAATATATAAAGAGAGATAGAGCATGAGATATATGATATTTCACCTTTAAGACCTCTTAAATGTGCTCATTGCACACTTAAGGAGACAAACATATAGAGAGAGAAAGAGAAAATAAGTGAAGAGGGAGAGGGGGATAAAGATAAGATATAGTTAGGTTGAGAGAGAAAAAAGAAAAAGAGAGCAAGAGAGAGGGAGAAAAATGAGATAAGGGAGGAGATAGAGACAAAGATAGATAAAGAGAGAAGAACAAATATATAAATAAAGGGCTAAAGAGATGGATAGGGACAAAAATGGAGAAAAGGGAGAGAAACAAAGCTAGAAATAGAGATAGAGAGAGAAAGTGAGATAAATAGAAATGGAGAGCTAAAGAGGGAGACAAAGAGATATAGAGAGATAGGTAGAGATATAGAGGAACAAAGAGGGAGAGAGAGAAAAATAGATAAAGGAAAAGAGAAAGAGAGAAGAGGAGAGAGACATAGATAGAGATAGAGTCACATAAAGAGACAAGGAGATAAAGATAAATAGAGGGAATTAAATATATATAGAGAGAGGGAGATAATGAGAAACATACAAATACAAAGGAAGAAAAAGAAATAGCGAGAGGTAGAGAGATAGAGAGATAAAGATGAATAGATAGAGATATAGCCTGGAGGGTGATTGATATATCTATCCCTATCGCTTTTTATCTCCCTATATCTCCCACTATTTTTGTCGCTCCCTCTCCCCCTCTCTATCTATTGAGCTCTCTCCCTCTCTCCCCCATCTTCTTCTCTCTCCCTCTCCCTCTCTACATATTCCCCCCCTCTTCCCCCTCTTCTTTCTCTCCCTATCTCCCTCTCTTCTCTCTCCCTCTTCAACCTATCTGTCCCTCTCTCCCCCTCTTCTCTATCTCTCCTCCTCTACCTATCTCTCTCCCTTTCTCTCCCTCCCTCTCTCTCTAATTTTCTCCCTCCCTCTCTCTATATATCCCACTATTTTTGTCACTCCCTCTCCCCCTCTCCATCTATTGAGCTATCTCTCCTCTCTCCCCCATATTCTTCTCTCTCCCTCTCCCTCTCTACATATTCCTCTCCCTCTCTCCCCCACTCTTCTTTCTCTCCCTCTCTCCCTCTCTTCTCTCTCTCCCTCTTCAACCTATCTCTCCCCCTCTCTCCTCCTCTTCTCTATCTCTCCTCCTCTACCTATCTCTCTCCCTTTCTCTATTTACCTATCTCTAATTATTTGTTTGTCTATCTCTCCCTCGCCTCCTTTCTCTATATCTCCTTATATCTCTATCTCTCTATCTTACCATCTATATCTCTATATCTCTCCCTCTCCCTCTTCTCTATATCTCTCTATCTCCCTATCTCTCTTTGTATTTCTCTTCTATCTATTTTTCTCCCTCTTCCTCTCCCACTCTATCTTAATCTCTACCTCTATTTTACTCTCTCCCTCTTTATCTCTAGACATGTCTCCCTCTCTCCTCTCTCTTTTATTTCTCATTCTCCTTTTCTCCTTCTCTCTGTATCCCTCTCCTCCTTCTCCATCTCCATCTCCATCTCTATCTCTATCTTCCTCTCTATCTCTATCTCCTTATCTCTCTCTCTCTCTCTTCCACCCTATGTCTCCCTCTTTCTATCCCTATCTCTCCCCCTCTCTCTCCCTCTCTCCGTATTACAAACATAACATGAGCTTGTTGGTAATGGAGCCTAATTATCTACCTGATTCAGAGGTTTTATTTCAATCATGTTTGGATCCATGTAAGTGGATGCATAATTGATTTGAAGCTATCACTTTTCTATTGAGACATTTGTTACACAAACAACATCATTTACTAAATTGGTTGACATCATATACTACATAAATGTATGGAAAAAAAAATAGACCAGAATTTATCCTAATTAACCTTCCACACATCTTCAACGTCCCATTGCACACAGTAAGGTGCGATTGCTAGTATTTCTCTCGAACGAACTTGAAGTGAATATGTTAAAATGCCACCAAAGTATGATATTGATTTTTCTATGTTAAAATGCCCATGAAAAGCAATGGACGACAAGAAGAAAGAAGTGATCTATCTCACCTATCCCTCTCTACCTCTACCTCTCCCTCCCTCCCTCCCTCCCCGCTTCTCTCACCCTCTTGCTCTCTCCTTCCCTCTCTATTTATCTTTATATCACATATCCCTCCCTCCATCCCACCTATTTCTCTCTCACTCTCTCCTCCCCTCTCTACATCTCTCTCCTCCCCCCTCTAATTCTCTCTATCTCCCCTATCCCTCTCCACCTCTCCCTCCCTCCCTCTATCTCTTTCACTCTCTCTGGCTCTCTCTTTCTTTCTCTACTTCTTTCTATCTCACCTCTCTCTCCCTCCCTATCTCTATCTCACTTATCCCTCTCTACCTCCCTCATCCCTTTACCCTCCTCTCTCTCTCTCTTTCTCTATCCTTCTCTCTCTACTTCTTTTCCCTCCTCCTCTCTCTCTTTCTCTATCCTTCCCTCTCTACTTTTTTACCCTCCTCTCCAATTCACTCCAAAAACAACACTTCCTATACAAGTTTAGTTACATACCTCAACGCGTCCAACATATGCCCACGTGTGAAGTCTCCAAGGCTCGATGAATGTTTCCTGCATTAGCTTTCACATCACGAAGACACACAGGAGTGAAGTTATCTTGTAGTTAAATAGTTATTCTATTTATTATATAGATTTTATTTTCATTGAAAATTTATTATCTTATTTTATTTAAAAAATCATTTTTAAATAGTTATTATTATTATTATTATTATTTCTTTTAGTTATGATTTTATTATTATAAAATCATTGTTTATTATTATTTGTTTTTATTTATTTATTTTTATAGTATATATAAGTTATTTTGTAGTTAAATAGTTATTTTATTTATTATATAAATTTAATTTTTATTAAAAGTTTATTATATTTATCTATTTACAAATCATTTTTTGTTTATTTATTATATAAATTATTTATTTTATTTTTATTGATTATATATACTATTTTATTTATTATATAAATTATTTTTTATTAAAAATTTATTGTATTATTTTATTTAAAGAATATTTTTATTTTATTTATTATATAAATTATTTTATTTATTTTTATTTCAATATAATTTTTTTAAAAAAAATACCATGTTACATTTGGGGAAAAAATAAGTTATAATTTTTTTAATTTTAAAACAATAATTTAGAGGGTGGACATTGGACATTAAAACAATCATCCACTACAAAGCGATGTCGTGCGCTCACTGCAATAGTTATGGTGATTTTAATAAAATATATTTTTAATAAAATGTGATTACAACTGCAATAGTTACGGCCGTCAACTTCAAACGCGCACTTCGAAGCAGTTGAATGCTAGTGAAAAAGAAATATGTTTGGCGGATAGTCTCACCGGACACAATAATTAGCCGACTGTACATAGTGTAATTGTTGGGCACCTCCAGGGTTTCCGGCGTCAGACTGCTGGAAATTCCGATGGGGTTCCCCCAGTATAATAGCCTATCGGCTAAATATTTTAGCAAACAGTAATTACATTTCATTGTATGGTGAAATATATTGGAGCCCACGAGGTTATTTTCAAGTTGACATATATTTGATTGTGAAGTGAAATACATTAAATGCAGAAGACAACGTACAGCTGCAGCAGGGAAGAAAAAAGTAGTATCCGCGTACGGCCGAAGAATATTGCTGCTTATGCAGCGGCAAGTCTTCAGCGCCTCTCTCGTAGTATACCAATCTTCATTAGCCACAGGTTGGGCAATTGAAGGCATCCAAGGGCCGTCATGGATTCAGACAACACCACCATCAACAATACTAATAGCAGTAGCTGGAGGAATGAGTTATCACAGGACTCCAGACAGAAGATCATCAATAAGATGTATGCAATTAAATTCTATATTTCTTTTGAATGGATCCCCTTGAATTGCAGAAGTATGTGGTTTGCCAAATATTTAGACCGATTGGCAAAAACCCACCTCGTAATTTAACATATTTGTTTCGGTGTCTTTAAAATTCAGATAAATGACTATGCCTAAAATTGGGCATTATGTTGTCCACACTGAGCTGCCTCTCTTATTAGGGTCAATTTGTAGCCCATTTTGACGGTATCCATAGTCCAACTGTAAATATCAAGTCACTGATTTTTCGTTTCGAACCTTTGACATTCTTGTTCCACATTATTAGTAATGTTTCTGTCTATTCTGTTCTAATCATGAGTTTTCCCTGGCATTCATTCAAGAAAATTATTAGATGAATGCTGGACTTTCTAGAAGTAGCATTTATTTTCAGGAGGTGATTAACTTTACCCTGACTCTTAGCCTCTGCGAACTGCTTAGAATGGTTTTATCTTCTTAAAAGTAAGTTTGATTTTTGTGTCTGATGCATACTGAAACAGGGAATTTTTTGCTGTGCTCGATTTCTGTTCGGTATTTCTCATCTATACTGTATTTCTTCTATTCTGCTGTGTTCAATTCTGTACCTGCAACAGGATTATTTAACGTGCAGCAACAAAGGTTGTCTGCCTTAGTCTCCTTGAAATCAAACTTTTACATGACCTTTTGCACAAATTCTACTTAAAGCTTGCAGTATGGTTCCTATGGAATTTTCCATGAAAGCCACAACAAAATGGAGCATAGATTTATCTAGAAAAAGAAAGAACGAAACCAAAGAATCCACTTAGAAATTTCCCATATGAAAGAAAGCAAACTGGCCGAAAGAAAAGCCTCTTAAAGAATTAAAGATTTATTAACAACTAAACAGACTTAGAAATGTAGGGAAAAATGACAACCGCAAAGGCTAGCAGAAGCTCATTACCAATGGAGGCAACTGAAGGGAGCCACAAAACCCAAAATTGGAATGGCCAAGGCGGCTCTGGCATTGTTATCCAAAACTACAATTAACCAAGGAGGCTAAAGAAGAATAAAATGACATTCTTAGATAACTCCAAGTTCAACTGGAAATACACAGAAAATGTAAAGCTCGTGGTTTAAATGAAAATCTACCTCTAGAACAAGCTTGCATTGATGCCACAGCTGCTACCTGCATACATGCTTGCTTCCAATTGATAGGAAATTTTCTACTCTAGGAGGCTCAACCGGAGAACTTTATTGGCTACCTTTCAGGCATTAATGATGTCTTGCCAAATTTCATATATGAAAGCCTTAATTTGATTAAGGGGTGGAGTCCTGATGGAGATATATAATACAAGAACTAAGGGAAATCATCTCAAATAGTGATACATGCTTTGCTATTTGTATGGATGTTTTTGAAAACTTTTGATTCAGATCCAATTCTAGACCTTAGACCAATTCCTTCTTTTACTAAGAGGTGAAAATGATAATGAAAGATCTTTGTCATGGAAAAAATATCCTGAATAACCATATTTAACATTCAATTTTGAGCTCCATTTCTCAAAAATGGATCAAATAACAAATTTTGAACTCCTTTTACTTCCATATCAAGTCACAAATTAGAGATGCTGAGGGAGAGGCCTTGGAGAGGAGCCTTTTCTTTGACTACTTATTAGATGAGCACCCCAGATTTAAGCAGCAAAATGCTTAACCCTTCTAACTTTGCTTCTAAGGACTCTTCCTTGCTTGCATGACTAAGATTATTTTTGACAGCCCCATCAAAACTCAGTTTCATTCTTTCTTTGCTAAGGATGACTACATTTCTCAGTAAGCTGTTTTTCCTTCATTGTTCTAACACCATTTGCAGGGGTGAATAATTCTTTATTAGAGAAGTACTTTGTGAGCGTACTGAATAGCTATCTATTTTAACTCTCAGCCTTGTATTTTCTTCACATGATGTGTCTACCCATTCATGATAGCCTTTAGGCTTTAACCTATCAAAATTGTGTGATCTGAAGCAAAGCTATTGAGGTGTTTCAGTTTTGGCAAAAATACTTACAATTGGCTAGTTTGCCAATAGATACCATGGAAAGGGTTTTGTAACAGCAAGTGTTTGTGTTCAGAATGGACAGCCTCCAAAGACACATGCCATTCGCAGGTCCTGATGACATGGATGAACTCAAAAAGATTGCTTTGCGATATGAAAATAAGATTTATACAGCTGCTGTGGATCAGGTGTGTTACCTGCACATTTTGATTTATCTCATATGCATATACATATACATGTGTGTGTGTGTGTGCGCACGTTTATATACACACAAGTTGTTATAATTGATTGGCTTTGTATGGAGGGTAGTATTTGTAGCAGTTGTTTGTTATTCTCAAACAGTAAGTAATGAACAATACAGCCTTCTACATTGTTTACATGAACCCAGCTGGCATTGTTGGAGGTTGAAAGATTTGCCAAAATAATTCATTCTGCATGAATTTTCTTAAATAACTGCTGTCTATGTCATCATTGAACATGTCTTTTCTGAAATTTCCTTTGATCAGTTATTGTAATATAATTATATTACAATTGCTTGTTTACCATGTTTCAAAGAAATTTAAAATACGACAGCCAAATCATTGAAATGTTTTATCAAGTTAGGAAAAAGGCAAAGCCGATAGATGTATATGTGTGCACATGTGCTTTTATTTGTATTAAAAGTTTAAATCCCAGTCTCAACTTATCCTTTTTAGCTTAAAATAGTTAATTCCCTAAATTTAGGAAAACTTATTAAGCAACTCAAACTCTTAACCTTTAGAAACAATCCAGGTCTGCAAGCATGTTTCATCTTCTTGCAGTAAATGATAATTTTACCCAGATTTATTTCACTTTTCTCTTAATGTGAAGCTTTCAATTTTTGATTCAATTTGATGGTTTCAACTTTCATTTTACTCAAGAACGAAGCAGAGCTATGGTTCTTCTAAACATCTATGCTACTGCACACCTTTTACAGCAAGATGAAATTCTCATTGCATAGTGTCTTTTAAGTCATATGGTTATTGGTTTCTGTTTTTTATTTATATCATGCATTTTGAAACATATACATGTTTGTCAAGGGAATAAATGTGGGGAAGTCTTCCCTCTTCTTTGGAGAATAATGTTTGTCCCTCTATGTTATGCAGCTAGACTATCTACGCAAAATATCTCTCAAGTTGCTATCATTAGGAAATCATGTTTCTCGAGAAGGAAATTCTTTGGTAGGTGGTTCTGCTAGTGGCAACCAGAAGCCTCTAGATCTTGGTATGCAAATTTCTAATAAAAGGACTTGTTTATTCATTAAGCATAATTTATATTATCATTTGTTGACAATAATGGCTTTACTTACAATAATTCTGTTTATTCTTTGATCTTAGTGTTTAAATGAGGTTTTTGACTGAGAAGAGGGTTTCTTTTGTTGTCAATTGCTTAAAACATTGAAACAGGACATCCAAAGCCGCCACAGATGAGAAATAAATCACTTGCAAACTTTAGAAAGTGGCAAAGGTATTTCACTAGCTAAACAGCTCCCATCACAATTCAAAAAAGCAAGACGAGTGTCAATATCAATAGAAGATCTCAATGCCTACAAAGCCGGAAATATATTTGAAGGAGATGTCATCATAGTGTACAAAACTATTATGGATGAAACCCACAAAATACAAGAGGTCCTTCGTGCCGACTTGGCAGATGACAAAGCTGAGATGACAATCACTCTTAACTTAACAGGCAACCTCATACACCAATATGAAGAAAAAATAGTTCCAGGATCAGCTATTTGTATTTCAGGCTTCCAAATTGCTCCTAGAACTAAATATGACCAAGGTGATTGTGATTGTATACTCATCTTGAACCATTCAAGCACGATTAAAACCATATCTCGCTTATGCCAAGATTATAATTTCATACCAAGTACCACCATTAAACAACTGCTCACAAACACAGATGATTATATAATTGGATCTGTAGGCGCACTTGTCATTGCCACTAAAAGGACAGCTTTTCAATATCTTGTTGACATAAAAGATGGAGATTCCGAATTAGACAAAGCACAGGTGCTAATATGTTATCAACTCCTTACTTTATTGTACTTTACAATCTTCTATTCCTAACATCTTTCTTCAACAAAAAAATAATTTAAACTTTTTTGGCTACAAAATATAGGTTCAAATGCATCCAAATTTTGCACAATGTTTCTCTGCAATGGAAGAACAAGTTCAACAAAATGAATTCCCAACAATGCTATTTAAAAATATTGTAAAACGGGTCGATGCAAAAGAAAAGATACTCTATACATGTCAGTCAACATACATTGGAAAGCTCAGGAATAAACGAACCTTGGATCATTTATACGACTTACTGCGCCCAACATTTCAGGTAACTAAGTTTACATTCTTGAATTTTTGTAATTACCACAAAAGAAAAGTCTTCAAACATAAGAATACTTACTTCATCGTATGTTGTAGGTTCAAGGGACTTTGAAAGTAGCAAATTCATTTTCTATTCCATTTCATGCCTTTTGCCCAACATGCAACTATAAATTTGATGACTATGGAACACTACAAGATCAAACTGCTCAATGTATTAAATGCAACAGGCAAGTTACCTACATCTACTCTCTCTATCTCAAAGGCATTGTAATAACTGATAAAAAGGAAATGCTACATTGTTCTTTTGACAAATCTATAATTCAAGTCTTGCTCCCTGAGCTACGAAACATTACCTATCAAGAATACATTGAAGATAAATCAGCAATTATCTTTATCCTACGAGACTTCCATGCAAAGGGACAATTCACTCTCAATCAAAACAATGTTATAATCAATGCAAGTTGTATTGAACAATGATCAACATATTGTATTACCAGGTACAATCATCCTCGACTGTCAAATAGCATATTCAAAGACTACAAAAAACGAAATTGAATTGATTACTAACCATATATTCTTTCTTGCAGATAGCTTCCTTCATGTATTGAATAAAAAAATTGTACATATTGTTTTTCAAATTTTTGATTTTCAACTGAATAAGAGCATGCAAGTTGCAACAGTGCCACAAAGTCTCTTAGTGACAGGTAATGATATTTTTGTTTCCTTGCTTATGCTGTCTTTTCTCATTCTATTTTAAATACTAGTTTTTCCAATCAATTGTTCTCAATTTAGACATTACTGCTTGTTATATGATTGCTTATGTAGTAGAACAACATCTTCATAGCCATCTTGCATTGGGAAACAAAATTGCAAAGTAATGGATCCCTCTTGTTTGAGAGTGTCCCTGACTTCTCATGCAGAACTACTAGTAATAAATCTCCCTTGTTTGGGAGTGTTTCTAACTTCTCGTGTGGAACTGCCACCTATGCTGAATGATCCAAAATCAGGACTTGCATTTTATCTATGTAATGGACCTAAATGCAGACTTCAAGCATATAATTACTTATTAGACTGGTTATGATTGTCAACCAAATAATCACTTTGCTTGACAATGCATAGCATAAGAAAGTGCCTTATATGCTGTACCAATTGTCTAATCATGTTACATATCGTACTATCCTCTGTAAAGGTTTGTTTCACGGGGTACTGAAGGAACACTATGTTTGCACAAATTTTAATGTCTTTCATCAATTTAAAGTTAAATACATTGATGTTCAAATGTTACAGCATATTTAGAACTATCATTATGATTTGACATTGCCTACCACTTGCTAGGTATGTAGGTTTTTTTCCCCAATTATTTTTTGTGGAAAGGCTTTATACAACCTAATATTTTTCAAGTTTGCCAGGTTCTTTGTCCAAGATAATTTTATTGAAAGCTGGATAGAACCTATTCTGACAACTATATGACTAAGAATAATATTACTTCATGACATAGTTCAATACTTTTTAGTGTCTGCAAGTGGTTTGAAAGGACAGATGATTATGTTACTCATGATATTTGATCACGAGAATTGTCATCCTTGTAGTTGTATATTGACTCTTTATTGTGGACCTTTCAAAATACTTATCATTAACAATTGCTGACTATACTGTGTTTTTGTAGGGACCAATGAGGTAATCAGTGCTGGTGCTTCCTAGACTCCATAGCGCAGATAGTTGTAATTTTGGTGTTGTTGTCCTAATATAGTGGAGGGCTAACAGCATGATGCCTACCAAATAGGAATTATTTTTTGCTAAATATAAAAGAACTATTTGCAGTCTTCAACTGTTATGGCAAGATTTGTATCCTGATTCCTCTTCTTTAGTTCAAACTGAGTGAGTACTTTCGTGTATGGAATACACTTGTAACCTGAACCAGTTGTAACATCAATTTTTTTTACAAAGTAACTAGTTTAGGGCAAGACAGTCTTCTTTTTCTTTATGGTAATCTCCTTTCAGAAAAATCTCACATAGCACAGGCTACTATGAGTGTGTTTGGCTTATTCAATATAAACATTATGGTTAATTGAAGTTGCATATTTGGAACAGTATAATAATGAAAAGAATATCAGTCAACAATGAATTGAAAAAGTGTGCTAACAGTATTGTTCAGGTGGAATAAACACTTTCTACTTTACCTTATATGAACGAAAATGCTTTCCTCCTTTCATGTAAAATGGTTGTTTTGCAATATTATCCTTGCTAGCATTTAGAATCCAACCTACGCAGATTCTTTGTATTTCCAACTTATTGGACACAACTTTTGTTGAATAGCTTTTGCATTGGGGTATTGCAAATTAACATTAACTAGTTTGGAAAATTTGAAAACTTTACATCATTTGCTTGTTTAAAACTGCTTTCTTGTTAATAACAACCATAAAAGAAATTAGTAATTCAATAATTTCTCACACATTTCAACAAAAGCAAAACAGATAACACCATTACTTTCAATTATCTTACATTTCAGGGGAAATTCATATTACACATTTCACTGGCAGTCTGTCTTTAGGCAACAACAGTCTGTTTTACAGCAACAGCCACCTATTCTTCAGCAACATCAACCATCAATTTTTAATGTTTCAAGTATGCTGACACAGCAACAGCAACAGCAACAATTCCGACAGATTATACAATCCAAAACTTATGAATATCAGCAACCACAACTTGCTGCTCTAACCTTGAAGGAATATTGTCAAACAATTCACATGCAAAGTTTGGTCTTGCTGGTACAGAATTTCAGTCTGATTGTATGCTTGATAAATGATAAAAGAAGACTCCAAATGCTTGCAATTCCAAACTACAATATTTAAACTATCGTCTAGATGCATAAATGACTTACTTCTATCTTTTGAAATGTATTTATATGATTTCTATATGCAAAATATGCACCTACAGCCAAGTGACATTTTGTCAAACAATTGGCATGCAAACTAATAAGCTGATCATGAATGATATAAACAAGTTCAATTACAATAGTATTTGACCAGCAACTTATATCTCTTTCTTTGCAATAAAATGTCTAATACAATGCCCATGAAATATGGCCAAGACTCTTGGCATTTACATTGATTTCAAAATATGATAATGCTGGTAAAAATGCACACCTACAGCTGAGACTCCAATCTGATCTAAATGCAATGATTTCATGTACAAAACATAAAGGAACCTGATTGTATATTGGCGCCCAATGTTGTTGATGAAGAGACAATAAAAAGCCAATGTGAAGGCACCTTCCAAGCTCAAATTGAATTGTTCAAGTTGCCACCCCTGTTCTTGCTTGGCAAAAGTTTAGATAATTAATTGCAGCACCAAATGCCTTCCAATTTGGCCATAGAACGATTGTCTCGACGATAGGAATTGAATGCAACAATACCCAAAATGATTGGCCTCCTCAATCAAAAGATATGAGCAAAAATATGAGACTCACATAGGCTGATCAACCTCCATGACAACAAATTATGAAGGTCTGAAAATGCAACTAAAATTTTACAAAATATCACTTCTAAAGATGATGAAATGATAAATCACAATCAACAATTATTTTCCAAATTGAATCTCCACAAAGTTGGCCCTTGGCCACAAATTTAATGCAATGAAAAATCTGAAGTAACTCCTCCAATCTGCTGCAATAATTCAGATGATATTTCACACCCTCAAAATTGCTATCAATAGGAAGTTTTTGTTTCCTATGATAAAGAACAATTTGCAAAACCCTAGGTTCCACAAGATGAAATGACAAACATCAACATCAACACCAAATCTGGATGATTAGAAGCTTAGGCAACCTCTTTATTTATTATTTTTCTCTAGCCCTTCATGAAGCTTCTAAAACATTATTTTATTTAAGTGACTTTTATAATATAATATTTTATTAAGTCACTTTATTAATTTAATTAAATATAGAGTTACTTTTTAATTTTAATTTATTTGATAACTTTATAAATAATTAACTTAATACCTTTTAATTAAAATAATCAACTAAGTTATCCACAAGGAAAATTATTAATTTGGACAACTTAATTAATTAAATCAATCTATCTCCAAAACGGGGACATTACAGTTCGTCTCTCTTGAAATTGCTTGTCTTCAAGCAATTCAATCACTCCACCTGGATCCCACAAGAAGAACTGCATAATGTCCCTACTATCTCCAAACAACCCTTGTAACACTAGCTCAAACTGAATTTGTTGGACCAACTCAATCCCATCATCAAATGTTGTAGAAGTATAAGTCTCAAGGGTAAACAAGCCAAGAGATTGACTACCCTTGCCTCCAAACTTGGCGCAAGATAAGCTATCATCCAAACTGTCCAACACATGCGTCGCTGAATCATGCATCTGAAATAAGTCATGTACATGAGGATCAAAAGTGAAATTGTACGTGCTCCTCACCATGTACACCTCTGAAATCTCCTTTATGAGTTTTGTTTGTGATCCTGATGCACTAGAAGGATCACAAATGCTACCATCAATGCTCATCTCAAGACTAAAATCAAGAGAGTGATCAACATCCAAATCATAAAGTGGACTGTCATATGACCAAGTAGCCTCAACCTCGAACAATGGATTGAAAATCATCTCATGCTTCTCCTGAATCACCTTCTTCCTCTTCCTGTTCGGTCTTCGACGAAATGTGATAGAATGCAAGCCTCCATCTGTAATTCTCCTCAACACATGTTTCTTGCCATCGACCTCAAATGACATCTCCATCTTAGGTACGTTGAGGGTAAAGACTCCCAAGTCTTGGAGCCATTTCATGCCCAAAACTATATCCATCTCACCCATGTTGACCACATAGAAATCATAAAGTAACTCATAACTATTCAACATCAAGGTGAAATTGGCAACCCGCCTAGTGCATGCGAGGGTATATCCATCAGCAATTCGAACTCTGAATCCATCAAAATCCTCGACCTGAAGTCTGCACCTAGCTACAAAATCCCCATTAATAAAGTTATGTGTTGCATTAGTATCCAACATAGCAATGCAACGATGTCCATCAACTGTCCCTCTGAATCTGAATGTAGTCTCATCTTGAACATTGGCTAGAAACGCCATGGGAGCAGATGTTTTCTCATCCTAATCCACTCCTGAAGCAACATGCTGATCTGCATCATTAGAATCGAAGTTCTCAAAATATGCCCACATGAAACGATTTGCTTTGCCCTTAGGTCTCAATGGGCAATCATGATCCCTGTTATAAGGTTCCTTACACCAATAGCACAATTTCTTCTTCCTCAACTCTTCTCGTGTCTCTTCATCAATCACTTGTGTTGATTTCTTTTTCTTGTCATCAATGTGTTGAGGACTCTCATTGCTAGCAAACGAAGCCTCTTTGTGTGAACTCTTTCCCTTTGGGGTTGCAAACTCCATGCTTCTAGCTTTTTTCATAGCCTCCTGAAGTGAAGGAGGATCAAAAGCTTTGATCCAACCTCTCATAGGTTCCAATAAACACTCAATGAATGGCACCACCAATCGCCTCTCTGAAATGTTAGGAACCATCACTAATAGTTTCTGAAAGTCACCAAAGTAGCTCTCCAAACTACCAATCTGCTTAAGTTGAGCCAAGTCTCTGAAGTAGGATTCTGGATCCTTCCTGTCAAAGCGCTCCACCAATCTATCCACAAACTCCTGATAAGATGTGATCTGACTATGCTACAATGTAACTAACTCATGATACCACCATTCGTGTGATGCTCCCTCCAAATGCAAAGTGACATATTTGATGGCTTTCTCTTCTAGCATGGGTCAAAGAGCCAAGAATGTATCCAACTTATGAATCCAAGACTGTGTTGTAGTCTTGCCACTACCATCAAACATGGGTAATGTAAGCTTATTAGTTGCTTGCTTGAGATCCTTATTCAGATTCCGAGGTCTCCTCTCTTGCCAAGACCTATAGTAGTCCATTCTTGTTTGCACAAATCGATCAAAATGCATGAGCTTTCGTGCCTTTGGTGTCAGTAGCCACCATTCATCATGAGCAACCATATATGCATCAGCAAAGTGGGTTCCTCAACCTCTTCAATATTCTCTTCCACTGCTCGCTCTTCCCTCAGGAAAGTGGGTCGAGTTGGGCTATCATCAGTACGGGAAGATGCTCTTTGTACTCTCCTTGAACCTGCTACACTCCTGTCATCATCTTGATCCCTGTTACTTCTTACTTTGTTTTCCACAATAGCTTGATTTTGCTGAATTTGTTGTTGCAACGTTGTTGTAAATCTTTCGAATGCTTGGGTCATTCTTTCGAAAAGTTCTTCACCCCTATCCACATTTCTCCTTTCATTCCTAGGAGGGCTACCTTCTCTCCTTCCCTCCATAGTACCATCAATCTCTTGATGTCTTGCTGCAACACCTGCTGATAAGGTGTCTTGTTCAGGGTGTGGTTGCCAAAGCTTTTGTTTCCTTTCTTCTCTAGCTGTATACCTCTTGGTCCTGTCACTTTGTTGCATAAATGAAGTCAAATTTTAACCCAAAGGATGGCAGGAAACCGCTCTGATATTACTGTAATATCCCTTGCAAGTTCTGATATATAATTGCTGCTCTAAACTTCAAGGAATATTGTCAAACAATTCACATGCAAAGTCTGGTCTTGCTGGTACATAATTTCAGTCTGATTGTATGCTTGATAAATGATAAAAGAAGACTCCAAATGCTTGCAATTCCAAACTAGAATATTTAAACTATCATCTAGATGCATAAATGAATTACTTCTATCCTTTGAAATGTACTTATATGATTTCTATATGCAAAATATACACCTAAAACCAAGTGACATTTTGTCAAACAATTGGCATGCAAACTAATAAGCTGATCATGAATGATATAAACAAGCTCAATTACAATAGCATTTGACCAGTAGCTTATATCTCTTTCTTTGCAATAAAATGTCTAATAAAATGCCCATGAAATATGGCCAAGACTCTTGGCATTTATATTGATTACAAAATATGATAATGCTGACAAAAATGCACACCTACAGCTGAGACTCAAATCTGATCTAAATGCAATGATATCATGTACAAAACATAGAGGAACTTGATTGTATATTGGCGCCCAATGTTGTTGATGAAAAGACAATAAAAATTCAATGTGAAGGCACCTTCCAAGCTCAAATTGAATTGCTCAAGCTGCCACCCCTGTTCTTGCTTGACAAAAGTTTAGATAATTAATTGCAGCACCAAATGCCTTCCAATTTGGCCCTAAAACGATTGTCTCGATGATAGGAATTGAATGCAACAATACCCAAAATGATTGGTCTCCTCAATCAAAAGATATGAGCAAAAACATGAGACTCACATAGGCTGATCAACCTCCATGACAACAAATTATGAAGGTCTGAAAATGCAACTGAAACTTTACAAAATATCACTCCTAAAGATGATGAAATGAGAAATCACAATCAGCAATTATTCTCCAAATTGAATCTCCACAAATTTGGCCCTTGGCCACAAATTCAATGCAATGAAAAGTCTGAAGTAACTCCTCCAATCTGCTGCAATAATTCAGATGATATTTCACACCCTCAAAATTGCTATCAATAGGAAGTTTTTGTTTCCTATGACAAAGAGCAATCTGAAGAAACCCTACGCTCCACAAGATGAAATGACAAACACCAACATCAACATCAAATCTGGATGATTAGAAGCTTAGACAACCCCTCTATTTATTCTAGAACATTATTTTATTTAAGTGACTTTTATAATATAATATTTTATTAAGTCACTTTATTAAATTAATTAAATATAAAGTTACCTTTTAATTTTAATTTATTTGATAACTTTATAAATAATTAACTTAATACCTTATAATTAAAATAATCAACTAAATTATCCACAAGGAAAATTATTAGTTTGGACAACTTAATTAAATTAATTAAATCAATCTATCTCCAAAACGGGGACATTACAACAACCATCACCATCATTGTCATGACATCAAACGCAACAGTTGTAGCAACAACTACAACAACAACAACTTCTTCTCTCCCAGCTCCAACATCAGCCCCAACAATTGCAACAACAACCATCCTTGTTACCACAGTCGAACTCAGCATGGCAAGAGCTTTAGAAAATGCTTCACACATCTGGTAGTTTATTGCAACAGCAACAGCAACAGAGCTCTGTTTAACAGCAGAAGCAGTTACTACAAGCCGAAACCCAGAGGCTGTCAGATGTCCCTACATGTAAAATTCATTTAACTCTTCTATTATTTTATCTCAATATTCTTATTATACTCTCATTTGAATGGTAACTGAAATAGATGACACATTTTGGCCATTCCTGTTTTTTGTCCACTGCACATGGTAGACTTGATCAAACATCAATCGAAGGTATACCTTCAATCTTTCTTGTTGATATTTTGGCATAATAGAAAATCTATTGTGGCTTTATATATTTAGAAACTGTGGAAATTTCCTGTATCAGGTCAAACTGGACAATGAAATGTTATTAACTGTCAGGAGAAGATTTATCATAAGGTAACATCTTTGTTTCAATTTTGTAGACGCTTCACTTCTCTGGGGATAGATATTTGAGTGATTGGTAAGGTACAATCTAAAATTAGAATACCAGTTTGCAAGATAAGTGAAATGATTTGTAATCTTCTATGTGGAACTCATATCAGAACCAATGAAATTAATATATCAAAGAAGAAAGAACATACAAAAGTATATATTAAAACAATATTTAATTAGTATAGTGGACATGAAATACCAGTAAGTGATAATTATCAGGGCTCTTGCATGATATTTCTTATTAAAGAAATATGTGACAACGAGAGAAGTAGAAATTTATGACAGCTAGGAATAACACACTAACAGTTAGTCAATTAACTAAGTGATACTCTAATACCTTCAACCCATCATTCAGCTTGGCTATCAAAGCTCAGTAATACCTTGGTTGACATATGAGTATAGCACAGGAGTCAAATAGATACTCTAATAATTTACAATTTAATGAAATAATCTGGAAACATTCTTTTTGGCTGATATTTGAGATATGGATAAGTTGATAACAATTATGAGGAAGTTAGAAACTGAGAGATTATGTGGGCATCACCTTCAATTAAAGCTTTACCAATCTTGAAACAAATGTTGTGAGTACAAGTTCTTGCATTGACGTGTTAGTATTTGTAATGCCGAAAATTGCATACCCTTGCAATTTCACTTACACTTTTGAATCCATTTAAATGTCCACTCCCTTAGTATTTGTGTAGGATCATCTTAGCACTTGCATCAGCCTCTTTCCCTCTTAGGATGCTCAAGACCTCTTTTCTGTAGCCACCTTCTTGTGTTAGTTTTGCATTAACCTTGTGTTTTTCTCATTTCCCACCATTTTGAGCATAATTTGTCTGGACACTAGCATGCCATGCGGGTTTCTGCACGTTGTGCTACCATCCCATGACATTTCAACGTTCAAACAGCCATTTTTGAGCTCTTTGCCACTTGTCACCTACCTTGGTTGATGGAAATGGCTCGGGACACCTTGTAATGGCTTGGGAACCTTCTTTTACCTCCTCTTCTCACTTTAAAATCTATCCTTTCACTTCATTTGGTCTCTTTTGATCTCTTGTGGTCTCTCTCTTGCTCTTTCACTCTCGAGGAGTCTTTCTCTCTTGGAGATTCTCTCTTCTTTCTCTCTTGAAATCTCTTTCTTTCTCTCAAGCTTGCACAACTCTCTACAACTTGCTACAACAATCTCAAGTTCTCACAACACTTTTTGCAACACTCTTGGCTCTCACAACTATCTCTTTCATGCTCTCTCTTTGCCTTCCTCAAACAAACCTTGCAGGTGATATCTATTTTTCTTACTTCTTTGAGCATCTTGGGATTTTTCACATCCCTTGTCCATGCATTCTTGTCTTCTTGTTTATTTATCTTTATATCTCTCTGTCTATTTGGCTATCCATGGAGGTGGAAATATCGAAGCAGGGGTTTAACTAAGACAACAAGCCCCTAAACAACCCCAACATTTTCTTTTGGTCTTATTTGTGTAGGTATTGAAGATATTTATTTACTAGAGGCTTCATTTCTTGGTTGGTTGTGAGTGATTTTTTTCTCTTCCTTTGTTTCATCATCTACATTCCATTTAATCTACATTTTACTTAGTTTACCTTACTTTATTTTAGTTCTATTATACTCTGTTATCTTCCTGTATTTCAATAGTTCTTAGCAATCAGAATAGAAGTAGTCACTTCGCTGTTTTATGTAATATTGTCAGTTTTTTGGTCCGTACGAGACGTTAGTGCACCATGGGGATGATAGCGTGTCGTGCTGTCGTCCTTGGTTCGCGTTGGCGTCCTTAGCCGAGAGCTCGCTAGTCTATCCAGAAAACCTCTATGGCCTACTCTTTCTGTTTTTGGAACTCTCACCATCTTATTCTATCACTTGAGCTTTTCCTTTGAGGTAGTTGAGGGCCATTTGCTCCCTATAGACTCTTTTTTGTCCTAGAGACTCAGGAGTAGAAAATTTCCTCCTCTACAGTATCCTCCCTCCCTCTCTCCACTATTAACACAACTGGCGATTCCAATCTTAGCCAGTGATCTCTCTCTCTCTCATATGATGTTTTTATCAGGATTAAGCTGTCTAGTTTTTTGGGTCAATCTCATTGATCCATATTTCAGTAGTAGTCTTTTATAGGAACCCATCTTTCATGAGCATGATTGGTCTACTTAGCACTCATTGTATCTAGGGAATGCACATAAAGGTGATGCATTGGGATTTTTTGGGAGGCCACCCATGATAAGTATCAGGGCTCATGCATGATACTTATCTTCTTATGAAAGAACTGTATCAAATTTTTGAATGTCTTTTCTTTATCAAACTATGAACACACTTAAGTTACCCTTGAGCTGGGGAAAGGATATGACAATGAGAAGTACAACACAGTTACTTCTAGGAATAACGCAATAAATAACATTTAGTCAACTCGTTAAATGAGTAGATCAGATTGTTGTTCAGATTGGATGTCAAAGCCCAGTAATACCTTGGTCAATGTGAGTATTACACACAAAGTCAAATACATACTCTAATAATTTGCAATTCAATGAAATACCCTGAATTTAAAAAAGAAGTTGGGCTGATCTTTTAAATATGGATAACAATAATGAGAAACTGATAGATTATGTGACATTACATGCAAAAAAAGCTTTACCAATCCTGAAACAAGCATTGGGGTGCATGTCCTTGCATTGATTTGTTAGCATCCTCCCTCTCTCTAGTGTTAACTTTACTGGCCGTTCCAGGCCATTTCAGTCTTAGCTAGTTTCTCTCTCTCTATAGAGTTATTACTCATGACAATTTTGACTACTTTGAATGACACCATAAACTGTGGATAGACTTTCATCACCGAAATGCAGCAATAGACTACTTTGTTGGCCATTAACAGATCACAAGCTCTCAACGGAAACTGAAGGTGAGTTTTTAAATGATGTTTAGCATATTCAGTGTACATACATGGAGAGTAGTGGTTATACTGGCTGATGTAAAATAAGTGTTCCATCCGTAAGTAGCAGACGTATGTATAAAAGACTGGTTGGTGAAGGCTTTAGAAGAATTAATCTGTCTCCATTGTTAGCTCAGTTATGGGACTATACCATTTCTTTATTAGAAAACAGTTTCCAATGTTTAATGACGCTTTATGGGAACTATGTCATTTCCCCTTACTTCACAATAACTGTAATTTGCCACAACCTTCCCTTATGATGCTTGTTTACTTTCAAGTCCTTCAAATTAGCATCTGCTTCCAGTCATCATCTAAATTGTGCATTATTAATTAAAGATAACATTTACAGCTATCTTATTTGGTCTGTCATTGTGATTTATGTCATCTGATGTGTATTACATATATGGTTTTTGTGATATGTTTCTTTTGTTATATTGTATGCATCATCTGTGATTCTATAGTTGTGAATTCCCCTTATTCTATTTTGTGCAAAGCCAAATAATGTTTCTTCTTAGCATTCTTCTCGGTCTACTAGGATCAAGACATCGCTTTCTAGCAATGATCTTGATAGAAATGGTGATAGACTTTTTATGCAGCTGCAAAAGCTGAAGGATATATATTTTTCTGACCTAGGAGAATTACTCCAAAGGCCTTCTATGAAATGTTAGCTGGTAGATTCACTTTTTAGTTTGCGCTCATTTTTTCTATGGTATAATTTAATCAGTTGGTCTGATTGCACTAGCAAATGGTTGAATTTTTAGCATAAAAAAATTGTTATTTTGGCAGACTATGGCAGCTGATCAACTTGACAAGCTAAAGCTGTATAGAACCAAAGTTCATCGTATGATGCAATTTCTCCAAGTTTCAAAGGGCAATACTCCACATGGATTCCCACAAGGCAAGATTGATGCTGTTGAGAAGGAAATTTGAAGTGTTCTAAATTTATTTAATTCAGGAAAATCCACTCTGCAACAACAAGGACATCAAGGATTCCTGCTTCAGTCCTGCAGTAATTTGCATTCTATGCAGCAATAGGAGAAGCATTCTAATCAGTTTTAACAGTTGAATTTACAGGCTTCTACAACATCGATGCAACCAAACACTGTTGCACCTATTCAGCATAGTTCCATGCCACGGGTGCAACAGTCCTGCATGCAAACAACACTACAAAATAATCGAACAACAATGCAACCTGGGACTAGTCTAAATTCAACAGAAGATGTGGTATAGGTGTCCTGCAGAAAAATTCCTTGCAACAGAGTAATAATAATAATATTAATGGTCTTCAGCAAAATAATGTCACTCTTCAGCAAAATAACATAAGCTCCTTACAGCAGACTGGAAACAGTCCTTTACAACAAAATGATTTAAACTGTTTGCAATTGAATGCAAATACTTTGCAACATCACCACCAAGTAATGAACCTACAAGAGATCTTACATGCACAACAATTCAGGAATATGGAGCATCAGGAGATGCAAATGCATCAATAGCAGCAGCAGCAATACCAACAACAACACCCACAAAGCCAGCAGCAGCAGTTTCAGCAACAGAAGCAGCTACAACAAATGCCACAGTTTCAACAAGCAAATGACTTGAACATTGAATGAAAACCTGAAACATCTTCTATTTAACAAACATTTATGCAACAACATCATACATTAAGTCAGCATCCAGTTTATCAACAGCAACAACAACCATTTAAGACAGGGTCAGCACTTTTTGTTTCCTCAACTCATCTTCTTCCAGCTGTTTCTCCTCAAGTCTCTCAGCAGGTCTCTCCACAATTAGATCAGCAAGGTTTAGTTGGGTTATCAGCTCCAATTCCCAAGCTTGGAACTCTCATGAAGCCAATAGCCCCACCATTTACAGGTCTCTCATGTCCCGCCTTCCTTAGGCTGAATTCAACAATATTTTAAATTAAAAAAAAATGTCTTTAACACTACCACAACTGTAAATAATGAATATAATTTTTTTAATAAAAAGTAAAATTTAAATTTGACTTGTAGGGCGCCAATTTTTGGGCCAATGAGGCCTATTTCTAGGCAGGTATAAATTCATGTCTAGGCGCCATTTGTAGAACACTTTTGGAGGACTGACATTTTGCTGTTACTACTATTTGCCTAGCTCCAAGAGGGACGGGGGGACGAAGGGGCGTGTTTCAGGGACGGCAGAATATATATATTATATTAAAATTATAGGGAAATTTCAAATTTCAGATATTCATATGAGTAATGATAACAATGAACATTGATAAAGTTGCAAATGTAATCATATTGACATATGCATTACAGAGTCGAACAAATTAATAGTACTACAACTACTTAATTGTTTCCATAATTCATGTCAAACAGTCAATGTGCATATGATTTAAAATTTTAAAAATAAAATGCCCAAAGGCTACAAGTTTGCACTACAAATGTCAAAATGATAGTCACAAATGTCCAAAAACATAGTAATAGAAGCTGCCTCTAATCGGCATCTACCAACATTGCATCAAAATCAGACTCAGAGTCTGAGTCATTGCCACTATGTCATGTATGGGAGACTAGCTCATCTAATGGAACTACAACCAATCCCTCTTGTGTCTCCTTGTCATCAATTTGGGTGGTGTCCTCTGGATCAACATCCCATCGTAACGCTAAAGTTTGTCGATACTCTGGAGTTTGACAATCTTGGAGTCGCAAATCACTATGCACGACCACTAATTTCTTTGCTCATCTAAAGCTCAGCCTATTCCTCTTAACAAAGTGAATAAAATTGTATGTGGACCAATTCCTCTTTACAGTAGAGGAACTAGCAACCTGTGAAAGGAGGCGAAAAATAAATTAGTAATTTACTAATTAGGACATTCAATTATGATTATATAAATGTTCAACACTAATAAAATTAATAAATTATGTTAATGTATTACCTATGAATGGAGGTGAATAGAAAGCATCCTCAACTGTGGTGCATCCTTCCCATGCTATGACCACTATCCAATAGGATCTTTTCGAGTTGGTGTAGCTCTATCTAACTTGGCCTTTGGTTTGCCAAATGTTGGACCACGAAGATTATAAAAGTCAATCCATTGTGTACGAAGTAGGCTCGCCTCCTCAACTGAATACATTTTTGCAATGGCCTTCATAAACCCTTCTTTCACCTCATCGTCATCACAAGGAGGCACCCTACTAGGCCTTGGTACATGCCATTTGGGATTAAGAGAAAAGGCTGTCATATGAAGTAGGGTGTTCACAGTGTTCCACCACTACATCACAATGGGCTTAATTTCTTGCTCATATAATCCTAAATTAGGATCCCTATCAAAAATTGTTTTCTTCATTTTTCCAAGCATGGAGTCAAATGTTTCATAAATCTCTCCAAAATTTGGAGAGTCTATATTAGCATATCTAATGACATCCACAATTGGTGAAATGATGGAGCAAATATATCTACAAACAAAAATCTGAATAAAGGGAAGTTAGAACTTAGAAAATAAAAAAATATTACTATTATATATTTTTAAATTTTTTTTTTTTTTGTTGTATAAAATCAGCAATCAATAACAAATTTTTTACCTCACATTGGACCATCAATTATCATCAAGAATTTTTTGTTTGATGATTCTCCCTTCTATAGTGCTTGCCATAAACCATCTATTTCACTCTGAATTAACCATCATTAACTGTAGAGCCTCCTGCACCTCAAGCATCCTCTCTAACAAAATAAAATAGCTGACATAACTTGTCTCTATAGGCTTGAGAAATTATTTCTTTCAAAATGTCCTAAAGAGAGTGAGGTGTGATGGTCGCAAATAAACATCTAAATATCTCTAGCCTCTACAACCACCTACTGCACCCAATCTATCTTCCCTATGTCTTTCAATGCATTGTTCAACACATGAACACAAGGGGTCCAAAAGATGTACTTGTAAGCACTCTCAACCATCAAACCTGTTAATTTGCACACACGTGCTGAATCAGTGAACACCTACACAACATTGGCTTCCCCAACCTCCTCAATGGGATCTCTCAAAATATGTAATTGGAATTTTGTATCCTTGCGCTTCCTAGAACAATCAATGGCTCTAAGGAAATATGAGTCAGCTGCACATGTGATTATGATGTTGATAAGTGGTAAATGTCTAATATCGGTCCACCCATCCATGATAATAGAGCAGCCTGTCCTAATCCAACACTGTCTCTGTTGGGAAAAATATGTCTCAACTTCCAGTTTTGAGCCTCAGACAAAAAAGACTTGGTGAAAAATACTTTATTTATGCCCTTACTGCTTTACCGCGGCGATCATTTTGTGCCTTGGCGGTACCACGGTGAAGGGTTGGCGGTTACTGCTGGAAGTGTTCAGTCTCACCGTGGTGGCCATGGTAGGCGGCTAGTGGTTTGCGGTGATCGCTTACCGTCTTACCACGGGCGGTGGTCTGATCGACCACAGTGGCCGCCGTAAGCCACCAACGGTAAGGTTGGCGGTTTAGCTAGCTCACCGCGGTGGCCGCAGTAAGCCTCCTGTGGTTACCGCCCCACTGAGGGCGGTGAGAAAGCTCATAGCGGTGGTCGCGGTGAGACCGTTGGCAGTCTGCCAGAGTGGTCACTGCCCTACCGCGGGGTGGCTTGGTGGCCTCCGCAGTAGCGTGGTAAGACCGTTGGTGGCCTGCTCGGCAGTTACCGCCACACTGCAGGGTGGCTTGGAGTGCTCGACGATAGCGAGGGGAAGGCCGAGGACGGGTTGAGCGGGCTCACCGCCATACCACGACTGGCAAGTCAGATCCCAATGGTGGCACGGTGGAGGCCAGTGTGAGCTCGGATGGGCTCAGACAGAGTTTGAATCGGAGTCAAAGCAACAGACAAATAATGGGGCGACACGTGGCATGATGTCAATGATCTCATTGGCTAAAAGCCAAAGTTGTAAAAGCAGTAAATACATGACTTGTTCGGCTGATGGACAAAACCTGATTTAGGTGATGAAATAAATGTCTGGGTGGCCCGATGCAAAGAAGATATGTCTGAGAAGATCGGTTAGGTGATTGGGTGATCGATGCTTGAACCCAAAGTCTTGTGATTGGTTGGAATGTGTAAATGTGATGTAAGACTTGTACAGTCGATTATATTATTTATATATATCAATCATAAGGTGATGACTAAGGGTTGATGTAAGTCAAGTCGAACATAGAGAGAGTTGTAATTATTCATTGTATACTTGAAACAAGTATTGTAACAGTGAGTGAACTTGAGAGGGTTGTTGTGAGCTACAGATCAGAGTGAAGACTGAAGCTTTGTATGTAATATTTTCATTACTGTAATATAAAGAGTCTTTGCTTGGTGTGGTGGGCTTTTTACCTGAAAAAGGTTTTTCCACATAAATACTTGTGTTATCTATGAATGTTTTTTCTGTTATCTCATTTATGCTGTATGTATTCATCTCAGAAGTTTTTTAAGAAGCTATAGAACCTATTTTTGCTCTTCTCCTCTGTTGTATTAGTATTAGGGAGGTATTTCACACTATCCCCCTTCTCCCTTCAAGTGGTATCAGAGCCTGACCAATTGTGTTATCCTTGTTAGAAAGGTCAGCTTTTTGTGCTAATACTGTTTCAGTGGGAGTCTTGCATTGTTAAAAGTTGTTTCTGTTTGAGATGGCAAGTACATCAGGTAGAGTAGAGATTGAAAAATTCAATGGCAGCGACTTTGAGTTATGGAAACTCATAATGGAAGGCTTACTTGTGGATAAAAACCTCTGGGTAGCAGTGTCTGAAACTATGCCACAAAGTATGAAGCAAGAGGATTGGGACCTTGTTGATAGAAAATAAAGAGGTCTGATAAGATTGAGTCTGGCCGATTCTATACTCCTGAACATCCATGAGGAGAAGTCTGGAGCTTCATTATGGAAGAAGCTTGGTGATATTTATTAGGGAAAGTCTCTGGTAAATAAGTTATTCTTGAGGAAGAAGTTGTACTCCTTGAAAATTGAAGAAGGTGCATCTGTTGCAGACCATCTGAACTTGTTTAACATGAGTGTTACTCAGCTGGCATCTGTAGGTATAAAGACTGAGGAGGAGGATCGTTGCATGCTCCTATTGTGTTCATTACCTGACAGTTGGGATCATTTTGTGATGGCTATTGAAAGTACTACCACTACCTTCGAGATGGAAGACGTTGTTGCCTCACTGTTGTCTGAAGAGATGCGAAGGAAGTCTTCTGAGATGGCCAAAGAGGCTCTTGCTGTTCGAGGTAAACCAAAGGAGAAAGAAAAGAAGAAGGACAAGAAGTCCAAATCCAAATCTGTAAGGAGATCAAAGTCTCTTGGTAAAAATTCCAAGGTGAAATGATGGAACTGTGGGCAACCTAGTCATATCCGAAAGGATTGTAAGGAGAAGAAGAAGAAGAATGCTTCAGAAAATGACTCTTCTCAGAGTGATGCAGACGCATTCATTGTAGCCTTGGCAACTCAGGCATCGGATGATGTTTGGCTGGTTGACTCAGGTGCGTCCTTTCACATGACGTCTCAGAGAATGGTTCTCCAAGTACGAGAAGTATGATGGTGGAAAGGTGTACCTGACAAGTGATTCCACGCTGGAGATTATTGGCAGAGGAAGAGTCAGAATTCAATTTCCTGATAGTAGAGTCAAAGGGATTGGTGGTGTACTGCACATACCAGGTCTGGCTCGAAATATTCTTTCTGTCAGTAAGTTAAATGATGCTGGTGTAGAAGTTTCTTTCTCAAGAAAAGGATGTAAGATGGCTAAAGGAGCAATGGTGTTGGCCAAGGGTGTTCATACTAGCACTCTGTACAAGCTGGATGCATGTCCTGTTCAATGTAACAATGCCTCTATTAAGTCAAGCAAAGTTGTTCCTATAGAGGAAGATGAAGACACTTCTCTGTCTACAAAGGCTTTGGAGGTAAAACTCCCAGCAGAGAAGACTATGTTGTGGCATCATATACTTGATCACATAGGTGAGAAAGGTTTAAAAACTTTGAAGAATAAAAATCTTGTAGAAGGGCTTGATGATTGTAACCTTGAGTTCGATTTTTGCGAACGCTGTATTTATGGAAAACAACATTGTGTTTCATTTTACTCGAGTCCTCATAAATATTCTAGTGTATTGAATTATGTTCATTCTGATGTGTTTGGTCCAGTTAATGTTCCTTCGTTATTGAAGTCTAGATATTATGTTTCTTTTATTAATGACTGTTCGAGAAGGGCATTTGTATACTTTCTTAAAAGTAAATCAAAAGTGTTCAATTGATTTAAAAAATTTAAAACTTTGGTAGAAAATCAGATTGGAAGATAAATTAAATGTTTGAGGACAGACAATGGCGGTGAGTTTTGTTCTACAAATTTTGAAAGGTATTGCACAGATCATGGAATCAAAAGGCATAAAACTACACCTTACACTCCACTATAGAATGGAGTTGCTAAAAGGTTGAACAGGACGTTGATGGAAAAGGCAAGGAGTATGTTGAGCGGTGTTGGTCTGGAACAAAAGTTCTGGGCTGAGGTTGTGGCTACAACATGTTATCTGGTAAATCGTTCTCCTTGCTCTGCTCTTGTTGATAAGACACCTTTGGAAGCATGGTCTGGTAAGAAGCCCTCTCTAAGACATGTCCGTGTCTTTGGCTGTGAGGCATATGCATATGTGCCAAATGAGAAAAGATCAAAGTTGGATAACAAGGTTGTTAAATGTATTCTCATCGGCTATGGTGTTGGTGTGAAGGGATACAAGCTTTGGATCCCTGTTACTGAGAAGGTTCTGTACAGAAGAAGCGTGATATTTTACGAGTTGAAACCTTCAATAAGTGATCAACAGCTCGAGACAGATCAAAGAGAAAAGAGGAAAGATGCAATTGAGATTCCTCAAACTCCAGAAAAGGAAGAATTGCATGGTGTACCTGAGACTGAGGAGAGTTCAAGCAACTCTGAGAGTTCTGAAGATGAAGAACCACAACCTCAGCCAGTAAGAAGGTCTACACATGAAAAACGACAACCAGAAAGGTATGGTTTCTCAATGTTAGATTCAAATTGTGCCTATGCCTTAATTACTAGCACTGATGAACCTAGGACTCTAAAAGAAGCAATCAGCATGTCTGATTCAAATTCTTGGCTGGAAGTCATGAATGAAGAAATGGATTCATTAAAGAAGAATGAAACCTGGGATTTGGTACCATTGCCTAAAGGGCGAAAGGTTGTTGGCTGTAAGTGGGTATTCAAAAAGAAGACGGGGCTTGATGGTAGTGCTGAGAAGTATAAGGCAAGATTGGTTGCAAAGGGATTTTCCCAAATTGAGGGAATTGATTATTGAGATATTTCTTCCCCTGTAGCAAAGTTGACATCCATCAGATTTCTGTTGTCATTGGCAGCAGCGTATGACTTAGAGATTGAGCAGATGGATGTGAAAACAACATTTCTCCATGGTGAGCTGGAAGAAGAAATTTATATGTCCCAGCCTGAGCACTTTGTTGAAAAAGGTAAACAAAATTTGGTCTGTAAGTTAAAGAAATCTATGTATGGTTTGAAGCAGTCTCCTAGAATGTGGTACTAGAAATTTGACACGTTTGTGTTGTCTATGGGATTTGTGAGATCAAAATCTGATCATTGTGTTTATTATAAATCTAAAAATGATCGTGTGCTTGTTATTACCCTGTATGTGGATGATATGTTGTTCATAGGAAATAGAAAGTCTATGATTTCTGATCTTAAATCTCAGCTGTCTACAAAGTTAGAAATGAAAGATCTTGGTGTAGCTAGATATATTCTGGTAATGGAGATAACTATGGACAGAACAAGCAAAAAGATTTGGGTAAGTCAGAGTAAGTATGTCAATACGGTTCTGAAGAGATTTGGTATGGATGACTGTAAGCAACTAGTTGTTTCAGTTATGCAGGGAAAAAAACTATCTGTTGAAGACTGTCCAAAGTCTACTACTGAGATGGAGGACATGACCAGGGTGTTGTATGCAAGTGTTGTTGGCAGTTTAATTTATGCAATGGTCTGTACAAGGCTAGACATTGCCCAAGCAGTGGGAGTTCTAAGCTGTTTCATGGTAAATCTGGGAAGATCACATTAGGATGTTGTGAAGAGAGTGTTCAGATATTTGAAGGGGACTTTAGACTATGCTCTGTGTTACCATGGCAGTTTGGTTGTATCACAAAGAACACTCAGCATTCGTGGATATGTTGATTCTAATTGGGCAAGGGACATTGACACTAGAAGATCCACCAATAAATACACGTTCATGTTAAATGGTGGAATAGTCAGTTGGATGAGCAAGCGACAAGTTGTAGTTGCTTTATCCACTACAAAGGCATAGTACATGGCAGCAACACATGCCTGCAAGGAAGCAGTTTGGTTGAGTCGTTTGTGTTCAGATATTGGTTTTAATGCAAGGAAAATTACAATTTGCTGTGACAGTCAGAGTGCCATTTTTTTGGAAAAAAACCTGACTTTCCATGCCAGAACAAAGCACATTGATGTGCAGTATCACTTCGTGAAGGACATGGTGGAAGATGGAAAGGTCTGTCTTGAAAAGGTCAAAACTTTGAAGAATGTTGCAGATGCATTAACGAAGCGAGAGAGCAAAGACAAGTTCAGATGGTGCACAAAATCGATGGGCCTTGGGGCCTATGACCGTCAGTAATTTTTGAAGTCTAGAGGAAGCTGGACGTCTTTGCCAAGTGGGAGTTTGTTGGGAAAAATATGTCTCAACTTCTAGTTTTGAGCCTTAGACAAAAAGGACTTGGCGAAAAATACTTTATTTCTGCCCCTACCGCTTTATTGCGATGGTCATTTTGTGCCTTGGTGGTACCGTGGTGAAGGGCTAGCAGTTACCGCCCTACTACTGGTGGTGTTCAGTCTCACCGCGATGGTCGCAGTAGGCGGCTAGTGGTCTGTAGTGACCGCTTACCGCCTTACCACGAGCGGTGGTCTGACCGACCGCGGTGGCCGCAGTAAGCCGCTAGTGGTAAGGCTGGCGGTTTGCCAAACCACCACCGCCTTACCACGG
Source organism: Sequoiadendron giganteum (assembly GCA_007115665.2). Classification (NCBI taxonomy): domain Eukaryota; kingdom Viridiplantae; phylum Streptophyta; class Pinopsida; order Cupressales; family Cupressaceae; genus Sequoiadendron; species Sequoiadendron giganteum. The sequence goes on along the minus strand of CM021101.1, from coordinate 639,885,065 downwards.
GCGGTAGGCTGGCTCACCGCGGTGACCACAGTAAGCTACCTGCGGTCAGCCTAGTGGTTACTGTCCCACTGTGGGCGATGAGAAAGCTCACCGCGGTGGCCGTAGTGAGACCGCTAGCGATTTGCCAGAGCGGTCACCACCCTACCGCGGGGTGGCCTGGTGGCCTCCACGGTAGCACGGTAAGACCATTGGTGGCCTGCTCAACGGTTACCGCCACACTGCAGAGTGGCTTGGAGAGCTCGACGATAGCGCGGGGAAGGCCGAGGATGGGTCGAACGGGCTCACCGCCATACCGCGACTGACAAGTCAGAGCCCGACAGTGGCGCGATGGAGGCCAGTGTGAGCTCGGATGGGCTCAGATCGAGTTTGACTCAGAGTCAAAGCAACAGACAAATAACGAGGTGACACGTGGCATGATGTCAATGATCTCATTGGCTAAAAGCCAAAGTTGTAAAAGCTGTAAATGCATGACTTGTTCGGCTGATGGATAGAACCCGATTTAGGTGATGAAATAAATGTCTAGGCAGCCCGATGCAAAGAAGATTTGTCTGAGAAGATCGGTTATGTGATTGGGTGATCGATGCTTGAACCCAGAGTCTTGTGATTGGTTGGAATGTATAAATGCGATGTAAGACTTGTACAATCGATTATATTATTTATATATATCAATCATAAGGTGATGGCTAAGGGTTGATGTAAGTCAAGTCGAACATAGAGAGAGTTGTAATTATTCATTGTATACTTGAAACAAGTATTGTAACAATGAGTGAACTTGAGAGGGCTGTTGTGAGCTACAGATCAGAGTGAAGACTGAAGCTTTGTATGTAATATTTTCATTACTGTAATATAAAGAGTCTTTGCTTGTTGTGGTGGGTTTTTTACCTGAAAAGGTTTTTCCCACGTAAATACTTGTGTTATCTGTGAATGTTTTTTCTGTTATCTCATTTATGTTGTATGTATACATCTCAGAAGTTTTTTAAGAAGCTATAGAACTTGTTTTTGCTCTTCTCCTTTGTTGTATTAGTGTTAGAGAGGTATTCCACACTGTCCCCCTTCTCCCTTCAGTCTCATGCCCTCCATCACTACACTCACCTTGGAATATTCTTTGTCAAGAGTGTAGTGTGTAGTTTATTTTCTCAGAGGGAGGAGGGGGAGGGAGGGGTTAATGAGGTACCAACAACTGTCACATCTCTAAACATTTGTTTGAAGTAGAGACAACGTGCTACATGGAATGGGATGACATGGGCATAGAAAAAATTGGCAATGGAAGAATCTACCACATCTCGTCAATGCACATTAAACATACTTGTAACTGTATTTGGTTGCTCACTAGAAGTACTAACAAACTTCCTCTTCCCTCTTGTGGAAATATGAACACCACTATTACCACTACCAACACTAGGACTACCAAACATAGAGGGCATAGGTGTAGCTGAATGTGTGGATTGTGTTTGCATTGGCTGCCCCATAGATTGTCCTTCAGCCTCTATGTGCAATCTATAACACTCTACCCTCTCATGGTCTTTTATTTGTTTACAAACCTTGACCCCATGGCCCATATGTAGTGCCTCTCGTGATACTGCTCTGTTATGATACTGTGTGGATACTGTTATGTTTGTTTCATACTCGTGATTACGTTGGTGATTGTTTCACCTATTTGACTTATGTGTTTTGTTTGGATGCACATGATACTGTTTTATGATGTTGATGGTATAATGATGCATGGTGTTCGTCTTTACCTGATTTTGCAATATTGTGTGGTTATGTAGATTGTGTAATACTCGTTTCATGATATTTTTGATGAATGTGCTATTGCTTGAGGTTTGGGTGAGAGGGACGGTGTTTCATCACTCATCCGTGAGCGCCCTACCACACTGCAATTCTCTCTCATGGTGTGTATGACATCAGACATATATATATTGCTTCGAAACTTGTGTTTTTATGCAGGGTTGCAGGTACCCAAGCCTCGATTCCACCTGCACTGGTAGGACAGGGCGAGCCTCATAAATACCCAATGGATATGATGTGGTTTAAGGATTTGACAAGGAAGTGTCCCCGTATGTGTCTGTCGTCCCATCAATGTTTGACAATGTCATCCGTTAGTATTCTGTCCTGTATGGTATTGTACTATTGTATATCGATCGTTTCAAGTCATAAATCTTGATGTGCTTATTGTTTTATTTGGATGCATATCATTATTGATAATTGGATAATTAATGTTTTTTAGTATCGAGCATAGTCATTGTTTATGTTCATTTAGACCTTGTTTTGAGCTTCGTAGCTCATTTTTATAATATGGATTTAATTATAGTAATAAATTAAATTATTAATTTTTTAAGGGAATCTTAATAATTAAAATATTAAATTAATGTACAAATTATAATTATATTGAAATGCAAATGAAACACAAATTTGCATTTATAAATGATGGTTATTTTAATTTAAAATAAAGTGGATTGATAATCCACAAAGTTTAAAGTTTAAATTTAAATTGTTTGATAAATTTAAAATTATTTGATAAAATGTTACCCCTAAAGTAAAGTTTTTAAAATAAAATAAATAATAAATAATGATTAGGTGTATCCGTATATATATATATATATATATATATATATATATATATATATATATATATATATATATAAAGTTTTTTTTTTTTACCCAAGATTTGATTTAATTAAATAAACATAATAGAATGATAATAATTATTTATTTATTTTTCCCTTATAGGCACCTTAGTGGGGGTAGATTTCTTAATATTTTCAAACGGAAGATTTTCCTCCAGGTGGAAAGAACGTGAAAAGAAAACTTGTCGGGTGGTGAAAATGAATTTTGTAAATCAACCACCTGTCTTGTTAGTCTTTCGATAAAACTTTAACATTTCTCCTTAAGGAAAGGCAGGAAAACAAAAAGATAACATAAACTATATGTAGATAGATAATTTTTTTGTTGCTGCAATTTATTTCACCATGAAACAGTTCTATTTTATTTTTACTTTTATTTTTGTTCACTTGTTGAAATTAAATTCACCCCCATAATTAGATTTGAAAGTCTTAATCTGCTTATCAAAGTTAAAATGGTTGAATTCTTCAAGAACTTCTAATTTCCCCATCCCACTATTTATTTTCTTCCCGGTAAACTTTATTTAGTTAAGACTATACAAGCATATATATATATAAACAAATAAAAATATCTTAGCACTAAAAGAGTAAGGTTTATTTTAATGAGTATTCCACATTTATTAATCTTTTTTTTATTAATGTTTATTAAGTGGGGGAATGTTTATTGATTTTAAATATAAAATTTATTGATTTTAAATTATGAAAAATAATAAAAAGAAATAGTATAAATTATAATAGTATAAAGAGAGGGTTTCTTTATTTACTATTCTGGTATTCCTTTAACATTAAGGTAAAAAGAGTAAAATAATAAATAAATAAAAATGTTTTATTAAATAATAATTACATATAAGGAATAATAAAATATTAATGAATATTTGTGAAAGAAGGTAAATATTAATGAATATTTGTGAATATGTTTTTATGCATGTAAATTTATTAAACTATTCTTGAGTTGTTAACCTTGAATCATAAATTGATTTCTTTATATTCAGTTAAGTTATTTATGTCATTCTTTCAACGAAGAATAATAAATTAGTTAGCTTATTTTGAGGAGTGAATTCGTTAAATTGGAATTGTTAAATCGTTAGATTTTGCTAAAATGATCTTAATATTAATATTTATATCAATAATTTTAATTTTTGATTTAAAAAGATATATATATGTCTATTTGAGTTTAACATGTGGTTATTTCTCATAAAAATTATGGATTTAAGGAAATCTAACTTAAATTACTATATTTTAGTTAATAGGGAAATAACCTAAGTGATTTAATGGATCGTGGTAAAATGAGTGTCAAGAATTATGTACAAGTACATTTAATTTGGTTTTTTTTTTTAATTACAAATTTAGTTAAACTTAAAATTATTTACAAATTCATTTGCATGTATGTAATATTTTTGATTAAATTATTTACAGTAAACAAACATGTTATATTTGAGTTAAATTTATTATTTTAAAGTAACAAATATATATAGGCTATATTTTTAAATTTGAATTATTTTTGAAGTAAACTAATGTAGAAAATTTTAAAATCAAGAGGAATCTGGTGGTATACATACTACAGTTTTCAGAGTGCTTATTTAATTAAAAGATATTATGATCGAAATGCTTTTAATTATAGTGGATTATTTAATTATTTATTGCATTATCTTTAATAAGATTAGATTATGATCACGTCTAAATGAATGGGTATTATAGTCATCTTTGAACATGTTGAGATGGCTATTTTGTTTATATTCTGAGTACTTTTTTGGAATTGATTTCTTATGAATGCTAGTAGTTCCTTGATTGATAATGTTTTCCTCTTGTTTTATTTCGTTATTGAGGTGATCTTTATGTATAGTCATGTTTTGGATGAGTTGGGAACCCGTAATTGTTTAAGTCACTTCCTTTTGATAAGCCTTTCGATAAGATTTGAGTGTAAGTTGTTAGGCTTCCAGAGGCAAAGGGAAACCTGTTGTGTGTTGCATTTTCTCATGATTATACCTTTGAGTTCCATGGATCGTATTCTTTTTCTTGAGCTCTGTGGGTGTACCTTGTTCCATGAGCTCCCTTGCCTTTGGTTATGACTATGAGCGAGATGGTTCATGCCTTGCTTGTGCTTTCATTTTGTGGCTTTTATGTTTGGTACACCCCTAGTGGTTATGAGTCTTATTTCAAAAACTGTTGGGGAGGGTGGTTCTTCATAGGGGTCGGTGCACAAAGGAGCTGTCAGGGTAACCCATGGAAGAGTTTCCTAAATAAGTGATAATTTAATTAATGAACTAGTGGGTTTGGGTAGTTAACATTTAATCAAGATTAATTATGTGCCTCACCCATACTGTTAGTGCTTTCTCAGGCTAAGGATGGAGTGAGAAGACCTGGTCGGTAAGATCATTGCCTTGTCCTCACGAAAGGTAAGAGATCCTGTATGAGTCATCCTATGGAGCGACGCCTTGAGATAGGCAGTCAGGTTAACCATAGATGGAGATGACACCTTGTAATAGGTTGTCTGGAAAATCCATGAAAGGCCATGCGATGACACTCTCCCACAGTACTCGTTTACTTTCCTTTGCTTGGTAGCCTCTAGAAGTGTTGATGTTGCTTTATGTTAGTATTGATGTTAGCCATGTCTGTTTGACATTGTTTGGATGTGGATCCTTTCTTTTCATCTCCTAGCATGGGGGGTGGACCTTCGGGTCCATGTGGTCGGGTGGAATGTGCTATGCACCCCATTGGGTTCCCAAGTTGTGTTCGTGATACAGAAGCGGATGCAGTCTCTAGAGCTTCACTTGGTTGAAGACTATCCCACATTTTGTACTTTATTCTCCATTATGTACCATTCTTGTACTCCATTTTCTCTTCCCGTTGATATAAGGGAAGCATCATGTAATGTACATTTGAATCCATGATATGCGGTATCTATGGAAATATACTCCACTATTGAAATATTAAACTATGAATTGAATTGTAATAAAATGATGTATCCTTTACTTCCTATTGTTCATGGTTGGTTGCATGTACCATTATTTTATCTTGTGATTGTGCGTATATGTTGTTATCTTCTTGGCATTATCTTTTACGATGAGGTTGGTATGGGTTTTACGTTTAGTAATGCCGCCATGTGTACCCCAGAGGATGTAGATGATTTTATAAATGTACAATGGCTTTTCATGTAATGTATATACATATTCATCTTATGAATATTTCTCTTTCAAAAAAAAATTGTGTGGTGTTTGTTGTCCTTTGGGGTTCACACGACGGGGCGTTACACCATATAACCTAATAGATGAGAATAAACTCTTGTGTAGCTCCCATTAAATTTTTCATTATAAATGTGACATAACCACAGTCTACTTCCCCTCGTGTTTTTACCTTTGCCGTTGTCTAGGCATGTTGCTGATTGAAGAAGAGGTTTTCTAGGATTAAAAGGGCCTTGTGCATATTTTATTAAATCTTTGGAGGGGCATTCAAATGGATTTCTTTGAGGCTGCCCTCCCTGGGTTTCATTTTGTTCTACTTCTTCCCTCTTAACATGCCCACTGCTTTCACTACTGTTGCTCATTTTGTTTTGTTTTGTTTTGGTTTTTGCAAGCTGAAAATTTAAAAAAAACACAAAAAATCATACATTTCATCACTTAAACTTAGAAAACATTCGTAAAAAAAAGAAAAGAAATGGAAAAATCACTTACTTCTTTCACTTCTCTTGCTGGTTGCTAACTTAATGCTCTCCTTTTTGTTATTGAATGCTGGTTTTTGTTGTCCAACAACTCCTTCAAACCTTCCTCTTTGTCTTACTCGCTTTGCTTTTAGCTGCAATTTTTTTTTTGGGAATATAAAAATGAGCCCAAATGGCTTTGAAAGCAAGTTTTATGTTTCATTTTAGGGTTGGGAGGGTGTGGGACCCACTTAAAAACAATAAACATAAAATATTTTTAAATTCAGACTGTTTTTTATTGCAAATGGTAGCTGGAAAAACAGGACGGCTGAATGTCCCCTTGCTGTTTGTGGGATGTCCCCATCCGATTGAAAAAAAAACGCCGGGGAAACCCCAAGGCATCCCCCGTCCTTGGAACATCCCTAGGACGGGTAGGGGGCCAAAACCCCAGGGGATGCGTCCCCGTGTACCCTGGAACTTTAATCACTACCTTATTTTGGGAGAATGTATTTATTTATAAGATTCAAAAAAAGTATAAGATGAAGAGCTATAATGGCAAAAATTTCTGAGAAGGGGTTTTTTACTTAATGCTTAGATCATATGGTTTAGGGTTTAACCCTTTCGGATTTACCACCTGTAATTGGGATTACATTGTTTTGATTTTGTAGTTTTCAGTTACTTTTCTATTGTTACTTAAAAGTCCTAATGTACTTTCAAGCTAATTTGGTCATTTGTGGACACACACACACGCATGTATGTTTGTCTCTTTCCCAACCCTACTAGGAGAGAAATATATCAAGAGACTGTGTACTTTTATGGTTTTTAGGAGTTACTGCATTAATGCTACCACCTTTCTCCTGATACCTGTGAAAATTAGTATTGATTAACAACCTACATAAAATTTCTATTCAATGTTGTCATTGATACATAAATCACACAATCTGTTAAGCATATATGAAATTCATGTTCTAGCATGCTGAGGGAAAATTTATTCCCATATAAATTTGCTTCATATGTTTCAAATTGGCCTTTTTCTTTTAACAGAGATTGTTTTTACATGCTCCTGTGTTTGACAAAAAGGAGACATCTGTCCAGTGTTATTTACCAAAACTTGGATGTGTTTTTAGATTTGTTGTTGATGTAAATTTGTTGGTAGGTGAATCTAGAGTATGGTAGGGGTTTATAAATAGCAGTTGGCATTTTATTCTGTATAGAAAGACATTACAGTGATATTTTGTTGAAAAGAGCACATTTTCTGTTGGCTAATGACCACACAGATCTGAATAAAGACGAGCAAGGTGGGCAATTTGAAAATCAAACCTCCATAACATGGTATCTTATGCAAATTGTAAATATTAAGAAAGTCCTCTATGATAATGTTAGCTTCCTTGTATGTTGATCAAAAGATTATGCTGCTGTCCTATTGAAGGCTAGTTGGGCTAGATTAGTATATTCTTAAACTTGAAAGTAATCATTTACTTTTGTCCCAGTGACCTTGGGACTAATGAATATCAAAACATAATTGCATAAGGATATGCCAATGAGATAGTTTATGAGAAGAGTTATATACAGCTGGCTAACAGTAAGCTCATCCAAAGGCTCTTTGAAGAAATGATTATTATTTTATGTTGTGGCATAAGACCTTAGCTCCATTGCATAATTCCATCAAATACCATGCTTGAATTAATATATTGTTGGCCTTCGAGTTAGAATGCAGTAGGCACCCTTTTGAAAGCACTATCTTTGAACCTACAAGTAGAGCATTAATGAATCCCGTAATTTCGACTGAAGATAGAGTGGACGTAATAGTTTAGTTTTAGATTATAATGATCAATTGCCAATAGAAAAGGCATCAGGAGCTTTTGAAAGAAGTCCACAATATCATGGTGGTGGGACTGTTTGCCCCAACTAATTTCTGTAGTCATCCTAATTCTGGATAAGATCTTTACATATGGGTCTTTAGATTCAACAACAGGTGGTCAAAGCATTACATTTGACCATGTATGTTTGGACAGGCTCAAAAAATTTGATTGCTATTTTTGCAGTCCATTATGAACTGGGGTTAATGAAACCCAATAACATAAATGCGTTTATCTTCATTGGCCAATCATAACATCAAAGACAAATTGTATTGTGTATTTCTGCCAGTTACGGCCATTACTAGTTGTGTCAATGGACAGACAATGTGGGTAGGGGAAGGCCTTCAACTATTCGTATACTACTATCTAAGCAAGTGCCAAGAACAGTAAATAAAAATAAAAATAACGTACAAATATTTAATTAACTTGGTGCATACAAGATCATGTGACATAAGCAACAAAACCATTCTATTATATGGGTGGAAATATCTTCTAAAGCCTAGCGTCAGAGATAGTTATTTAAGGGACGGAATTACACTATACCATTGCTCAAAATATAAGAAATATATGTATTATAGGCTAATTTTGAAAAAGGCATAGAGTTTACTGTTAATACATCTAGCATGTTTAAGTACATTTTATAAACAATTCCTGAAGCTATTTGGGAATTTCACTGATTGGAAAATTTAATATAGAAAATACCCCGCCTCTTACACCTTCAAAGCTACTGTGACGTGTTGATGACGGCTTTCAACATAAAATGGCTGAAAAATGTTATGCATGTTTCAGGCAGCTGTAAAAAGCTACAGGTGTACATGGATCATCCCACATGATCTTTGAACTCCTGCTCATAAAATGTAGCTGAAATATGTGAAACAATATTTTGGTACCAGGATTAAAGACGTTCAGGCAAGTCCTAGCAATTAGTGATCAGTTTTACCCAAATATCTTGTCATCAAGATACATAGCAAAGCTAGGGGAAAGCTCTTTTATTTGACGCTCCCTACATGATCCATCCAAACACCAAGTAAAATAATAAAATATTACTTGCTTCCAAACTTTTGAGTATCTTATTCAAGGTCCTTGGTGGGCAGATTGAGGTAGAAGTACTCTAAATCTTCAAAAGTTAGCTCTACAAAACTTGTCTCAAATTTGTAGCGTTTTTGGCTATGAGTGAGATTGGAATTTGTTTGATGACATTTATACAAAGCAGCACAATAAGTTGACTTAATGGCCTAGTTTTTGTGCAATACAATCTCTAGTTTTTCACAAAAAGGGTAGGGGACACATTAGAGTGGCTCATTGATTTGGATGAGATTAATTCTTATAGTGATTGGAGCATGCAAAATGAGGAGCCTTCCTTGTTTATAGAGGAGAAGATTGCTAATTTTAAGAGGCAAGATATAGAGGATGTGGCTGCAGTGAAAGTGAGAGATATTGGTTTGGATGAGATTGATGTTGCAAAGATGTCATTGCCATCTAGTAACAAGGTGGGGCCATAAGTGCAACCTTCTAGGTCAAGCGAAAAGTTAGCTGAATGTGCAACGTTTACACCCTCTTCCCAATTTTTCACTAAAACAAGAAAGAAAAAATATTTTAAAAAATAGTTTGTAACTTGCCTAAATATGCAATTTATGATGATTATTTTTAAAGACAATCATTATAAAATCATAATAGTAATGTGATTTTGTACTCTATTTGTACTTAAATCTAATAGAAAATACTTCCCCAACTTTTTATAGACTCATTGGATATACTTTGTAACTAAATTTTGCACTGATTTTGTGTTTTTAAAGAATTTTAAAGATTTTTTTTTTTATTTGTAAGTTGTGGGATGAGGGGCCCATTCCCTTTATTAAAATGAAAGAAAAAGTTACAAAATTCTGCCACACAGATAAGAAGGTTTAGAGAAAAGAATTTTGTAGAGAGAAATTTGAAGAAACCTAGAGAGGAGCAAATAACTAAATTTTTTTTTCAGCAACATACAATGACAGCCAAGGAGACAACATACAATGACAGCCAAGGAGACAATGATTTGCCAGCACCACAAAGCCTAAGCCCTTCGATTGGCGTTTTAAGTAAATTTTTAAGCTGTCAAGTTTTTCCATGTTTTGGCCAAGTTGAATATTTTTGGTTAGTTGAGTCTAAGTATGCAAACTGTGATGCCTATAAAAAAGTAAAATAAATAAAATTAAAAAATAAATTTCAAAGAAGAAATTTAAAACAAAATTAGATTAAGTTTTAATAATTTTTTTTTTTAAGTTACTAAAATTAAACATAAAATTTTATGTTGTTTCACTTACATTCACCAACTCTAATTTCAAGAATGTTCTAAATATGCCCTACAACATTTGGTGGTTGGTGACGAACAATTTTATATCTTTGGTCTCATACGACTTTTTGATCTAACCAATTTTGATGTCAACCTTTTAGTAGCATATAGTTGAAGGAACAAACATCACAACATGTGCAATAAATATGTGAATATCATTCTTCAACCAATAAACAACTGCTCTACATTTTTGTTCATTGTCTATATGACTTCAATAATGTTACAAGGCCCCACTTCCTCAATGGCCAACAAAATTATGTTAGCAATAAATCGACTATCCTTCACCTCAACTTTTAGAGAATATTATAATCACATGAATCAAGGGCTAAATTTTTGCATCCTTCCATCCTTCTGAAATGATGGATAACCCTATTTTAGTTCACAATTCTAGTATGGTATGCAATGAATCTTCAACAAGCTTGACCACCTTTCCTAATAAATTGGCATAACTCTTCTCATAATTTGAGTTTTTGTAATCTTTTGGGTCTTTATTAAATTTTCTCACCATTTCTTACCAATATGGTGAGCAAACAACATTGGAAGTCATTTGCACAAATTTATTTTGCTATGTATTAGTTGCCAATCTCTAGACACTTATTTTGAAATGTCCCTTTGGCTTCTTGTATCAATATTTTCTTGAGATGTGACTAAATTTTTTTGATTACAGTCTAATGCAACTTCAAGATTAAATGAGGGAAGAGGGGGCTTCATTCCTTGAGATGCTTTCTTTGACAACAAAGAACAATTTGTTTTGTAGCTTAATATTTCATCAACTTGCTTCTACTCTTGATTATATTTTATCACTTGTTGTGATGGTACAAGTACATGATTCTCTATAGGGAAAAATTTGATGCCTTGTCTAAGAGTGCCACACAAATAGGCTTTCACCAATTATACAAGCTTAAATATTTGACACCACACCTCGCAAATCCAAATATACATCCACCTAGAACATACTCTATCATATCAACTATATCATCATAAGTTGTCACCATTGACAATTTCACACTACCTTGACACCTTATTTTGCCTATAATTATAACAATAATTTACCAATTTCGGGACCAAATTAATAAAATATATTTAATTCCCCATCATCCCTATAAATTTGGGCCAAAAAGTGTCAAACAATGTCACCATTGTCCAAAATGCAAAATTTTGAATGTTCTAAATTCCGATTGGCAGGCTTTAAAGAGTTGAAAAGAACCCGAAGTTGGCTCCTACCCAAAAGGATTAGTTAAAATGCATATTTAAGCATGTTTTCCCTCTCATTTTGAGCATAAGGAAGCAAATTATGAATGAGAACAAACTGGAGACCATTTTGGTGAGGTAGGATCGGCAATACTGGAGAAAGAATGGTTGGATCGAAGATCTCCTAAGGAAAAAGCTGAGAGGCTATAAACAAAAGTAGAGGCAATTAATGAAATTCTTAGAAGTATTTTGTATTTCCATTTTATTTTTTATTAAGGAAAAAAAAGGTTTTGAAGGGGCCCTAAAACCCTTTAACAGTAGAAAAAGATAGAGTAAGACATTAAGAGTTCAACAAAAGATACAAAGCTTCCCAAACAGATAAACCAAAGACCAACGGAGAGGCAACACAACAAAAAACCAACAGGAAACCTTAGCCACATTTCTCAAAACTTCAACAATTTCCTTTTCCAGGTTATCCATGTTGATAACAACTTTCTTCATCTCCTGAATGTCCATAGGAGTCTTGTCCATCTCCCTTTTCAAATTTTCCCTGGTATGTTTGCTTGGCCCAACCCCTTCAACTTGACTCCACTCTTTATCATCCTCAACCTCCACCACGGATTTAACCTGATAAGCTCTTTCCAAGCTCTTGACCATCATGTTCATAGTGGGTGCCATGGATTTAAGGTTAAAATGGCTCATTTTCATAACTTTTTGAATAGAATCTCTTATATTTTGTATCCTCCCCTCCATATCAAAAAGCTTCCAATCATGGTTGTTCTTGAAGAGCTCTAGGTCCTCCACATTTTTCTTCAAGCAATCCACCATATACCTTTTTTCATCTTCTGTCCACAGATTCTTAGCTCTATCTTTGTCCTTACTCATGTTATCAGACTCCTCCACCTTTTCCAACCTGCTATTATAAGCCCTTTGATTGAGCTTAATTTCCTTTATCTCAAAAAAGGTCCACCTGAACAAACGAAAATTATCAATAGAGCTATTGCGGGAAATAGCAAGGACATCAGAAGGGTATTCACGCTCTACTTTGAAATAGTGATCCTCTTCCTTCAAATCATTACGGAACCGAGGCCTATCCTCCCTATCTGTGGCTGGATAACTACAGTACTCAAATAGACTAGTATGCTAGGAATCCTCTTGGTTAGTGTGATAGGAGGGATCCTCCTCTAACTTTATTTTACCCTTCCCCTTGGGAGAGAAACTAGGAGTACATTTCAGATTAGTAACATTAGACCCCAGATAGATAATCTTAGCCCTACCAGTAGAAGTCATCACACTAGGTTTGGGGAGGGCACAGGCTTTAGGTTTATTTCTAGTTTTTTGATCCATAAGCGATATACATTTGATATTATTGATGATCTCTTGGAATCATAGAGAAACTATAAATTGATCGATATGCATTTTGTTGTGCCTTTTGCACACACGCCCCGTTCGGAACAGAGACCCTATTTTCCCTCCTATTATCGGGTCCCTTTTATTTTGCCTTGTTTTGCGTACCCATTTTCTTTGTGCCCCAAAGGGTCAACATGTTCCCCAAAGTCATATTTTAAGCCTGACCAAAGTCCCCCCCTTTAAAAATTGCTAAATCTGGGGTTAACTTGGGTTTTCCTTGTCAAAATGCCGTTTTGGCGTTTGTGGCACCTTTCAGGCCCGGGCCCCCGGGTTTCCTTTGCCGGGTTTTACCCTCCGGATTTCCGCAGGAGCTTTGCTGTCTGCAACGGCTGCAGCTGGATGGCTTCCCAACCACTGGACTCCGGTCCTCCCGCCACCTTCTGCGAAATTAAGCTTACCAACTTCACTGCCCGTCGTATGGAGGAATTAAATGTTGTATTAATGGCGGTTTCAACTATTTAAACAAATTTTCCGGCCGTCATTATCATTAGTCCGAGTGATAGAAAAGTTCGAGGAGCTCCCGACACCCAGGCATTTTCCGCCTAGCAATCCGAGCTCCGTTTTCCAAGCATTTTCCGTGCGGCCATCAGTTAATTTCTTTGAGATTTTGAGGTAGGTTTGCCGTCCGCACGCCCTACCCTTTCTTTTGTGAAATTCCATGTTTTGATGAATGCAAAAGTGCAAAATTGGGTTGAAATTAAGTAAATTTAGGCCTTCCCATCAAAACCCATCTTTTGGAAAATCAAAAATCAATCGCTAAATGGCTGAAAATTCAATCCGGAGCTTCACCACATCGCGACCGTTCTTCGGAACAGTTGTCGGCATCTCTCGGGCCCAGGCCTTCTCGTGACCGTCTGCAAACTCGTCAACATCAAACTTCAGGTGGCTAATCCCACCTCAAACCTTGACCTCCAGATTTCTCCTTGCAAAATTTCGTTGTGCCCTTGTCATTTCGACGGCCTTTCCTGAGCGTCTTCTCGACCTCCGGACCCCAGACTCCCGAAGTCCGTCTGAAAGCCGATAACCAACCAAAATTCAATCCAGCCCCGAGATTCAGTCCTCGAAATTCCATTTCGACTTCGCTGTTTCGACGGCCTTCCCCAAGCAGCTTTCCAAACCTCGATTCCCGACCGCAAAATATGTTCCAATCTCCAAGCAGAACCTTCAATCGAAGTGCCTTCCAGACCCCAACCTTCGAAATTCCGTGTCGGGTTCACTGTTCCAAACGACCGTCCTGGGACGTCTTCTTGACTCCTAGACCCCAGTCCGCTACTCATTGAAACCCAAAATTCAGGTAGACTCTCGCTCCTTAGCTTCTTCCAGATTCTGACCATCGGAATTCCCCTCTCGGGATTCCGTTCCACTGGCACCGTTTTAACGGCAAATTCGGGATAACTTCCTAACCTTTGGGTCCCGATGCACTGTTTGCCGCTTGGCTATCTCGAGTCTTCTAACCGTCTCCAGAGACTGTCCTTTGGATTTACTTCCCTAGATTTCCGCTTCCATTCCGCCGTTTTAAACGGCTGACCCGTAACCACTTCCCGGCAATGGAAATCTGAGACCCGGATTCCGGCGCCCGAATTTCCACCTCCCCTGCGCCGTTTCAAATGGCTTTCCTGCAGTTGATGCCCGAACTCCCAAATGAAGGATCAAATGACCTCCAAATCCAAAATGGATTTCGACCCACTTGCCAAAATCAGGTCTTCCTTCATGCCAACCTTCTATTACTCAAATCCAACACCGGGAAATACCTTTGGGAATTCCATCCTCAATTTACCTTTTCAAACGACATTCTGCTACGGGAATTCCGACCCTGGGAACCCGGATTGCTTAGCTTGCTTGCTAACGATGAATTATCAAGTGTTATGAACTTATTGAATATGGATAATGATTTAAGAGCTAATCTTGATGTGCAGGGATTTTCTTGGAGCTGTTTTGATTACGTTTACTGTTACTAATTCATGTCCCTTGTGCAAGATTTATGGAATCCGACGCAGAAACTTTCGGTGCCTCCAAGGAGAAAGGAAAAGGAATAGCCAAGACACCTCGAGGCAAGGAGGACAAGGACCTGATGAAGTATAAGTTCCAAGGGGTCCCCATACAATCCAGAGTCACCTCTCTCTAGAGAGATATCACAAATACCAACATTGGCCAGGTCGATGTTGACGAATTCATACAAAGGGTTAGGATGAACCCAAAGACTGAAAATGCAAAATTGATAAATAGAAGCGGAATCGCCAAAGCTACAGGTTTCCTACCGTCCTTGGTGGCCCTAGAACTGGTAATGGCATGCGTGGAAGCCTATCAGGAGGATTCTAGAACTATAGTGGACCGAGACAGAAATGTCCTTGCAGACATGTCCCCATCGGGTATAACGACAACATTCCATATTCTTGCCTATGAGATCATAGAGACCCCCACCATGGGGGAGTACAAGGAACTATGTGAGCACGATCCCTTGGAATGCAAGAAGGTCATCAATCAGTATTGGTTAAAAGACAAGTGAGCTAGCATTGGCAAGCTTCCTCAGGAGCTTTTTCGCAATGACTTCTTCGAGGATTACCATGACCTCGTACCTTTGCTGAGCCAAGTGATGGGCCTCCCTACGTTGACCTTCTTCCAAGAATGAATGTTCTATTTCATAGAGGAGATTCTTCGCGGCAAGGGGACCACCTTCTATTGGGGAGAGATAATCAGTGATTGCTTCCACGAGCAGTTTACAGCCATGAAGAAGACCTCCAAGTTCTTCATGACCTCCTACTTGGTATATTCCCTCGCCGATCGACGACATTATCAGGGATTGGCGGTGGTACCCAATGATCCTTCAGGGGTGGAACTTAAACCATATGACAAATACACTCAATTAAAATTCAGAAATTTCAAGAGGGATTACTGTCGAGTGAATGATGCATTCATCGCCTACATCATTCAGTCTCTCAGGGGTGACTTTCAAAGGAGAGTTTTTCATAGCGCTCGAGCCCTCCTCAGGCAATATGCCTTCCTTTATATACAGTTCCCAAAGTTCACATACCTTTGTGCTGAGGGATTCATGGAAAGATCGAATAAGCTGCCTCGGTACCCCAATGACCGGATCATTCTATTGGAGTTGACCCGGCAGCTATGACATATTCATGGCATCCTGAGTGATAAGCATTTGGTGGGCCCGTCTTACCCCATTGGGCTTGACCAAGGAATGTACAAGATTCATACCTCCCAATGTGTGAGGTATTCAGAAAGGGAGTTGGCCCAGTATAACTTCCTTCAATATATAGCTCGGCCTCGAATGGACCCATATAGACACATCAGGAAGGCGCTGGGACGAGAGTATGCCCACCTCCACAACGTTGAGGAATTTTGGGCTAACTACGAGGATGATCGTGAGGTACGGTTGAGTCAATACATGCGCATGAATGCCATCTATGTGCGAGGGATAAACCTGTGCCCAATTCCTGATCAACTCGAAGAAAATGAGGACACGGTGATCGATCCAGGGTACGATGCCGTCGCCAATTTGCCGCTGCCAGCAATTGACTGGAATGAACCAGAGCTCGACGACATTTCCATACTCACTAGGCTTGTCGATATTCGAACGAAAGCATGGGTTGACCAATAGGTGGCTCGATTAAAGCAACAAGGAGTCGCCTTGACATTCAAGGGACTGGAAAGTGAACCAAGTGGCTATGAAGGTGGGGTGGCTGCCGTTGCAATTGGGGAAACATCCAAAACCCCACCATCAGTCAAGACCAAGAAGAGAAAGGAGGCCAGTGAGCAGTTGCCTAAACCAAAGGTTTATGCCTGCAAGTCTTCTGAGCTAGAGCCTTCCAAGAAGAAGAGAAAGATAGCTGGAGGCACGAAGGTGACTGTGATGCCCAAAGGTTCACCCCTTGGGATTAGGGAAGAAAGATCTAACTCACCAAGGTCACCGCCTACTTCAGTCATTGTTGATGTTGCTACTGCTCCCGCCCCGCATGCTTCAATTGCCGCTTCCGCTTCCTCCCCGTTGGCGGTGGACATCTTTGTACACCTTGCTGCCACTCCTCCAATCTTGCAGATCATTCTTGTGGATTCATCATCTGCCACGACCTTGCCCATCTCCTCTTCTTCCATGTCTTCTTCCCTCCATTCTTCTCCCGCTGCTACGGTGCCTGCCATTAGTCTCCCGGAGTCTTTCGTGAAATATATGCAAAATGTGCCATCCGAGCTCTCGGGAATGCTCACTAACCCAATAGTTCAAGCTGTAATAGCTCAGGCTATGGCCCATGCTCTAGCTCCCCTCCCCTTAACCGAACCACCAAAGATGGAGGCGATAATGCAAATATCAGATGAGCTCGAACGACAGCAGCTAGAGGCTGCAACGAGGCCAAAGGATGAGGAATTTGAGTATCACGAACATCCACTGTTCGAGCATCGGGAAATCGATGAGGTGGTTTATGAGTCCTCCAGTGAGAGCAACGAAGAGCTGAATACTGAATTTATAAAAGAATCAGACAATCCTGAGCTCAATGCAGAATGGGGGAAGTAGCTCAAGGAGATTGAAGATAGGGAAGCCGAGGACCGGCTCATAAGAGAAGAAGAGATTGCTGCTGAAGAGATGGAGGGAAACAAATCTCCTACTAAGAAGCAAGACTAGACCCTAGAGTATGACAAGGAAGCATCCCTCCACGAGGATGAGTAGGGAGAGAACCTCGAAGAGAATGAATACAATCAGAACGAAGAAGAGGGGGATGCTGAGAAAGAAGATCCACCCAAAGAGAAGTTGCATACTGAGTCCCCCACTGGACATGAAACCCTCCGATAAGACTCCGAAGAGGAGAAAGAAGATGCGGGGACCAAGGAGAAGGCTCTTGTTGTTAGAACTGTTGAGCTTGAGAAAGCGGATAGTGGTAGTCAAAGTAAACCACCTAGAGAGGAACCCCAAGTACCCGAGTGGTTACAGAGGCAGCTGAAATAGAAGACTCCCACCTTGAAGGATCCTAAGGCAAGGCTGGAAGCCATCATGGCCAGAGCACAAGTAAGCACCAAAAGGAAGGCAAAGAAACCAAGGGTCAAATCGAAGGTAACCATGGATGCCTTAGGATCAAGGGCGGTGCAGATAGCGACACCAATGGTCAGAGAACAAGGTATAGTTTATAACATCTCGACCATTGACTTGGGAGTGGCCATGAGGGAGCAAAAGGTTGATCACCTCCAAGAGTCAGTCGCCACAGTGGTACACCTTATCCAATAGGAGAAGATCTCAAAGGAAGAATTAAAGGAGCAAGTGGCTGATCTAACAGCCTACATTCAGCAATGGTCATCCCCGGATGAGCAGCCAACGACATCATCTGCCCCGCCTCAGCTGCTATCCCAGGAGTAGATTAATAAGTTAGAAAAGAGAAGGAACTTGGACAAGACTATGAAAAACTGGTTCCGGCAGGTCTTAGACGTGGGAAACGCGAGCATCAATTTGGCTGTCTGGACAGCATAAATGTTCCTCAAAGTGCAAAGGACCCTTGAGGGTACGAGGCAACCTATCCAAAGATCGAGGCCATACTCACATTGCCAGGTGAGATCTGGGAGAAGGACCTAGCCTTCAAGGATGATGAACACTGGTTGGTAGATGTTTGGAAGTGAGATTTCAATCACAGGGGGAAGAGGCTCGAGCAGATCATTGAGTGGATAGCGCTAGACATCGAATGGGCTCGAGATTCTAGAGAAGAGTGCTCTCGGTACATCAAATTGATGATGAGGTATGAGCCGCCTACAACTGAGATCAACCCTGAGAACATGAGGTCCCACTTTTTGAAAATCATGGAAGATGGGATGTCAGTTGAAGTCACCATGGACTTCATGGGTTTTGTAGCCCGTGCCTTCACGCAGTTAGAGCTTTTCAGGGATAATGTAGCCAAATATGAAGAGGACTGGAAGAAACTTGTTAGCAATTCCTAAGAATGGAGCTATCAAGTGCTGCGATCAGACATCATGGAGATGGATAAGCTCCAGCCGCTGATCCTAAAGTTCATAGAGTATGTAGCGCTGAAGAAGCGTGAAGGCAACCCTGTTATCGACGAAGAATTTCTCAAAGAATAGCTACAACAAAGGGAAAATGGCTAAAGGACGAAATTGCTACAGTGTTGTCACTATAAGACGAAACAAGGAAAGGACAAAAGTGAATTTATAAATGTAATATATATGGGGGTAGGTGAAACCCTATTGTAGAGTGAATATTGGCCACACAATAGAATCGAATCTTGGCCACTCATTTTTTTTTTTTTAAACTATAAATAGGGCTCTCCTCCTCTCATTTTGAGAGAGTTGAGTTGTTGTAAAGACATGTTGCTGAGAATATAATAGAAAATACAGTCATTTTCTGGTGTATTTCTGGATTTCTCCACATGTTTCATGGTTCTTCTCCATTTAGCTAGAACTTTGCTTCAAGTTACTTTACTGTTTTAGTATCCTTAGATTGACTTTGGTAGAGTTAGTATGTTGTCTCTGGTTTTGAAGATTATTGCTGTGTGTATGCTTTCCTTGTCCATACTTTTGGTCATTTGCTGATGGTATATGATTGTGCAAAGTTAGCCTAGACTTTAATTTCATTTTTGCTTATTAAACTTTATCTTTATTCATGTTTCCATGGTGAATGAATGATGAATATCTGCAGTCCCTAGAAGATAGCACAAATTTCATGAAATTGTGAAAATTCAGATTAAGTGAAATCATGTTTAAGGAAACTATCCACAGCAGGAACCTCCATGATCACTGTTCATTGGTAGTTGTAGGTCCAGGAAACATCATTCTTCCTCGCCCCTTTTTCCTTTTTTTAGAAACAACTTGTGCTAAGGTTCGTTGCACATTGTAGAGCCAAATTTGACGAAACAATGAAGTCTAAGACTGCTGCCTGAACCTGCAACAAGGCATAACAATTCCAAATCCATAAAACTCCATTCATTGACCCAATTCTCCTACAGCTTCGACTACGTAAGACCGCCTTGTGATTCCAGCAAAATCACATTAAACAACTAATTTATTCCAAGCATCGTCATGACCTGACACCTGAGAGACCTTGGGATAGTGTTCTGCAATTCGATTGTGGAAGATTGTCTTTCAAGAGAGGTAATGCACCTACGTATTACCTGTGTTGTGAAGTGCATAAAAACACCATCAACACATTTCTTTTACATTTAGAAAATTTCATCATATTTGTTGTTGAAGGCCACATCGGCCATTTTTGTTGCACATACACTGTGCATGTAACATTGGTGGCATGAAAACCGATGGTTTATACCCTATGCATTTTATGGCTTCACCATCGTTATTTTATTCTTTTGCATGTGATATGTTTTGCCTCACACACGACTATTGGTGAAGCTGATAGCTGGTGAATGGTAAATAAATGGTTCTTTAAAAGTTATCACCCTTGAGGGTAAGTGGCTTAATCCTTACTAAAATCCCATATTTATGCTAGACTGTGTAAAAATGGATCTAATCGATTGACCACAACAAATGGGTGCAATATCCATTGCCTTCAATCCAAGATCGAAGGGTGTATTGATGTAGTTGATGCCTCTTCACTTAAAGTGATGGTTAGGCATATATCGCCCCATTATTGTAAATGATGTTAATTTTAACTTGTTGTTGTGTATAACAATGTTGTAGTGATATCTTTGATTTATGTTACTTCGTCCATATAGGTCAAAGGTTGAACGACGTATCATATTTTTCTATGTTTGCATGGCTATTGTGTAAACCTTTGTTCCCAACGAACAACACTCATATCTTCCCTTCGACAAATTGAACACAAGCCATGGGTTAGCATGCAAGGCCTTGAACCTAGGCACTGATGAAAATATAAAGCAATAATTAGTCTTTCCATAGATGATTTGATAAAACCAGTAAACAAGGGTTCTTAAAACCCGAATCATGATAAGGTTGTACCCTGAAATTGCGTAAAATATTTCTTGATTAAAATGACCAGTATATCATTGGAGTCTTATTACTTTTCAAGAATCAATACCAAGAAATCATTTGGTTATTTCTTTATATGCTTATTATATACATTTGTTCTAAGAATGATAGAATCTTTAAATTAAATATGAGAATGAAAGTTATGTTGTATCAGAATATTTGACCATGAATGTAATGAATAGCTACGGTTTTTGAATGAGGCTCTAATGAACGAAGCATTAGTTGACATGGAACTGAATCTATAAATTTTTTCAAACAACATCATTCTATTATAAATAGTGATTGTTTAGTTGTAAATGACATTATTTTTTTATAAACTGTAACTGTGAAGCTGAAAGCATCATCGTTCTATTATAAAAACTGTTTATTTAGCTGTAAATGACATTGTTTTGTTATAAATTGTAACTTTCAAGCTGAAAACATCGTTTTGTTTTAAATAGTGTTAGTTTAGTTGTAAACAACATCGTTTTGTTATAAACTATAATTGTTAAGCTGTAAACATTGTTCTGTTATAAACAATGTTTGTTTAACTATAAACAACATCATTTTTTTATAAACTATAATTATTTAGTTGTAAACAACATCATTCCATATAAATAGTAGTTTTATGGCTACAACAGTATTGTTCACTATCACAACATGGTTGATACAAATGACATAACAATATGTGGGAAACTTTTCAAATAGACTTGTTCTTAAGTTCTTTTACTACTTGTAATCTAACAAACGATATGTCAATCTGAAACATTATTTGAATGTTGTTAAATTTGATTTATTGGCTTTTAAATTCAAAATGTATGCACAAATTTATAACTTAAGATGGCACATATATATGTATGCACATATACTTTCATCTACATACATACACATACTTGTGACATACCTTCTTTAGTTACCAATTTTCTTTATTCTTAAATGAATACTGTATTACGATGAATGTAATCATGTGACATGTTCTTGAAATGGATAGATAATGTATTGATCAGTTCCATTTGATTTATTTTCTGGATTTTAAATAGAATAGAACAAAACCTAATAGACTAGAGAACCTAAGGGTAGATGTTGCTAGAGGGTAGTTAGTTGCTATGAGATAACTTGATGTTGAAAGTTACTTTCTAAGACAGGTGTCAAAATGGAGTTCAAAGAGTACATTTTTTTGATTTTACCAAAACCTATTGTTTATTGTTGCAACATTATTCTTATGCTTGGCCAAGCAATTGGTTCATTATGTATGTATGGGCTTTGTGATAACATTCTCTACAATTCCTAGCATAGATCTTGTATTTTATTTTCTAACTTGTAGATAGAGATGTATGTTGATGTACGGGCACACACCAAATTCCACCATGTAGATTGTTCTCTTGCTAAACTTTCCATGCAAGGTTAGGTATTCTTCAAGTTGGAAGAATTCTAGGGAAGCGTAATCTTTGTGGTTGGGCGGTAAAACACTTCAACCATGTTCTCATCCACCCATGGAGGTGAGTGTCAAGAGGAATCTTGAATGTTTACAAGACTATTTTGGTCTATGATGTAACCTTGATGTAAAATTTGTAGATTGTATTGACTTTATAGCCTATGAGCCAAGTCAACATGGATATTGTAAATGACATTGAAATTGAATATATACATCTTTGACTCATTTTAATTAGATATGTGTTGGTATGAATGACAATAGCTACTTAGTTATGTCTTTTTAAATTGAATATATTCATAATGTCATTTGCAATAATATAAATTATGTAATAATTTAGAATGGGTTATTACAAAATCTCGGTTCTTGCTTAGCCGTGGAACCAATCTGCATCCAAGAAAGAATTCATCACCACTTGTAATTTTTATGTCATCTACACAACCAACCCAATCTATATATGTGTAATCACTCAAAGTGAGATCAATCTCCTTTGGATATCATAAGCCATTATCCAGAGTGCCCTTCAATCATCTGAACATGTGACTCTCTAGTATCTTCTTGAAATCTAGCCACAAGACAAATTCTAAGCATAATATCCAATCTAGTAGCAATTATATATAGCATACCTCCAATCATTAATCTATACTTGCTATTATTAGACTTAGGGGATTCATCATTCTTACTCAGCTTGCAACTAGTAACCATAGGTGTACATAATGGTTTAGAATCCTCCATTCCAAACTTCTTTAACATTTCTCTGACATACTTTGATTGTGAAATACAAATTATTTTATCTATCTGATTGATTTGTAGTCCAAGGAATAAATTCATCTCCCCAAACATAGACATTTCAAAAAAAAATTACATCTCTTCTGCAAACTTCTTATACATAGCTTCATTGCCTCCAAAGATTATGTCATCAACATATACAACCACAATCAATATTTTATCTGTTTCAACTTTAAAGTAAAGATTTATATCTACAATACCTTTATTGAATCCTTACTATATCATGTACCTATCCAACCTTCCATACCAAGCTCTAGGAGCTTGCTTCAATATATACAATTCCTTCTTCAATCTATAGACCATATCTATTTTGTTTGATAAATGAAATCCTTTTGGTTGGTCTATGTATACCTCTTCTTCCAATTCTCCATTCAAAATAGCATATTTCACATTCATTTGATAAAATTTGAAATCCTTGTGTGCTGCAAAAGCCAAAAACATCTGGATAGCTTCAATTCTTTCCACTAGAGAAAATGTCTCTACAAAATCTATTTCTTCAACTTGTGAGTAGCCCTTACACACAAACCTTGTCTTGTTCCTTACCACTTCTCCATTCTCATTTAATTTGTTTCTCAGTACCCACTTAGTTTTAATCATATTTTTCTTTGTTGGTCTTGGGATAGGTTCCCAAGTCCGATTCTTCTCAATCTGCAACAATTTTTCCATTTCCTTGATCCAATATTCATCTTTGCATGCGTCAATCATTGTTTTAAGTTCAAATTCATAAAGTAAACATATATGTATCTATTCTTCACCAACTTTCCTTCTTATCAATATACCTTTGATCTTATCTCCAATTATATATTTTTTAGAATGATTCTTCTGCACATACTTAGGAGTTTTATGAGGCTTTTCTAGAGCCTCTTCCTCTTTAATTTGTAATTCTTTTTCTTTATCTTTTCCTTCTTCTCTACAACAAGATCCATCTAATTCATATCCATCTATCACCACTAAATTCTTCTATAAATCTTCATCAACCTTGACACTTGCACTCTAGAAAATGTTTCTCAATCTCTTGTTGTAGCATCGGTAAGCTTTGCTTCTAGTAGAATATCCAAGGAAGATACCTTAATCAGACCTTGCATCAAATTTTTCTAAGTTTTCTTCATCTCTTTTGATATAACATTTTTTCCAAACACTCTGAAGTACTTGATAGTAGGGACCTTTCTATACCATAGCTCAGGGAGTTTTTGTGTTTTTTTTCTCTTGCTTGAAATCTATCAAGT
Organism: Sequoiadendron giganteum; assembly: GCA_007115665.2. Classification (NCBI taxonomy): domain Eukaryota; kingdom Viridiplantae; phylum Streptophyta; class Pinopsida; order Cupressales; family Cupressaceae; genus Sequoiadendron; species Sequoiadendron giganteum. Next base: position 639,860,642 of record CM021101.1, on the reverse strand, counting down.
ATAGAAGTAAAATTATGAATTACTTCTCTCCATTAGACTTTTGGTAGATTTTCTTCTTTCATCATTTTCCTTGTAGCATATTGAACAATCTTATTATTTCTTTCAACCAATCCATTCTATTGAGGAGTCTTAGGGACAGACAAGTGCCTCTTTATACCATGATTCTCACAAAAGATGTTAAACTCATAGGAGGTGAACTCTCCTCCTCTATCATACCTCAAACATTTTATTTTCATGTCCATTTCATTCTCAACCATAACCTTCAATTCTTTAAAATTATCCAGTGCTTTTGATGTTTCTTTGAGAAAAATAACCCATGCCATTCTAGAATAGTCATCAATCAATAGCATGAAATACCTGTCACCTTGAAGGATTCTTAATCCTATAGGACCACAAAGATCTGTATGTACCAATTTTAATAGTGCAATAGTAGATTGTTCTTTGACTTTGAAACTTCTTTTTGTTTGCTTTCCAACTTGACATTTCATAAATACAACATTGATAGACTTTTAAATCTTTGGTTGATCTCTCATAGCTTGAGCTAAACTGATTCTCGCTAGGTTGTCAAAAATGATGTGACACATCCTTTTGTGCCATAGCTAACTTTCATCAATCTGAGTCATAAAGTAGTGACCAATAACATCATTAAGGTGGTAAACATTTCCATATGTCCTTCCAATAGCAATCACATTTTTGAAGCATTTTATAATCTCACATCTATCATCTTGAAACATAATATTGTATCCTTTGTTACAAAATTTTCCAACACTCAAGAGGTTATGCCTCAAACCCTTAACATAGTAAATATCATCAGTATTATACTTTACATCAAAATTGATTGAACCTTTTCCACATATCTTAGTAGATATATCATCACCAAATCTAACACATCTTCCTTCATATTTTTCAAGTTTAAAAAAATTACTTTTGTCACCTGCCATATGATTAGAGCATCCACAGTCAGTGATTGAATATTTCTTCTTATGTCTAGCATGAAAAGAAAATACCAAAGTACTTTCAGTTTTATCCTTTGTCTTCATAGGAATTTCCTTCACACATCTCTCAAAGCTAGTGAAGTTAGTTTCATCTTTTAAATCTACGAAAAAGCATTCATCATCATCATCATCATCATCTGCATAATCATATTCATCATCAGATATACTTGCATCTTCTCTAATATAATAATTTTTTTAATCGTTTGAACTATGTTCTCCTTATTTTTGTTATTCAAATCTATGTTTAGACATCTTGAAGCATAATGACCTATTTTTTCACAATTGAAACATTTGAAAGGAAAATTACCACTGTACTTACCAATACCCTTCTTCATTCTCCTTACAAAAATAGCTTCCACATCATCAAGATCCTCATGATTTGATTCCTTAATCTCCTCGGATTTTCCAACCTTAAAAGAAGTCTCAACTTTTGCACCACTATTTGTACCAAATTGTCTCATCTCAAAAGCAGTCAAAGAACCATATAATTGATCTCTCTATATATTTATTTAAATTTGTAAATTCCTCAATAGAAAAAACTTCATGAATATTAGATTTAGGAAGAGTTCTAATAATTTTCTTTACCACTTCTAGTTCTTTGAGTTTTCCACCAAGACCTCTAATATAACTGACAACTTCATCTACCCTCTACATGTAGCTTGTAATGTTTTCATCTTTAGACATCTGCATATTCTTAAACATGATCTTCAAATTCAACATGTTAGCTTGTTTGACCTTACCATCTCCTTGATAAATGTTTTCTAACTTTACCCAAATTTCTCTATTAGTTTTCAGATTCGTAACTTTCACTAATTCAAAATTAGCAAGACCATTTAAGAGAGCATACCTTACTCTACCATTTCTTTCATAGGCCTTTATCTCATCATTAGTACTCAGACCATTTGTAGGTGTAATATATCCATTCTCAATAGAATTTCAGACATCAAATCCAAGATAAACCAAAAAATCTTCCATCCTTGTCTTCCAAAATGCATAGTTTGGTCCATCAAACACAGGGATCTCTTTCTTGTGCACCATCTTAGATCTACTTCGAGCGATTAAGATTTCTTCGAAGGAACCTTGCTCTAATACTAATATTTGAATGCATAAGACAACTAAGGGGGTGGGGTGAATGAATTGTAACTTAAAACTTCAAAACCCTCATGAAAATTTAGATCCACTTCATTTAATTAACCCTTACATTGCTATAATGATTTAGCATGAAAAAAAAATAACTAAAACTAAAAAATATCAATACCAAACACAAAAGAACACCAAATTTATGTGGAAAACTCAAGATGGGAAAATCGACGATGAGGATTAGCTCATACTATAAAGTAATATCACTTATTACAAATGGCTCACTATCGGAGGGCACACTTCCCAGAAGAAATAAAGACTCTCTTCCAAAGGCTCACTACCAAAATAGAAAAGAAGATAGAGAAGAATGTTACAATGAGAAACCCATCTTAGAGCAATAGAAAATTCCACCACAATATCACCAACACCTTCACAATTTGATTGAAGAATTGTAGACACCTTCTACTCACTACATTCAAACAACTATAATTTGCATCATACTCATCTATTCTCTTTTATCTTATCATCTCACAACTCAAATCTTATTTATACCATCTTCAACCTTGAAAACATTCTCCAAGGTTGGCTATGTACCTTAAACATGCAAGTTCAAATTAGGTCGGCACCAAAACATTCCCACAGTGGAAAGAAATGAAGGTGGAAAAAAACACACCTTAGCTAGGACCTAAATCAATTCATACATGCCACACCATGCTTCCAAAAACATTGAAGCACCTTCACATTCAGTGTAAACACCCAGGTCAACTATTACCCATGTAAACACCATCAAATTTTTTAAGTACATGCTTAATTTTATCCAACAACTCATGGACAAAAAATGTCACTTGAAAAATTTCTAGAATATTCTAAAAATACTCTAAAATCCAATAACCTCCTTCACAACAACTTTCACTTGAAAATAATGCACACCCAATACACTCAAACAACTTTTCCATACACTGTAACTAAAAAAACTAACTTCCAAAACACCAAACCTTAAACAAATTCATTTAAAGAAATATACCAACACTATAAAATACCTTCAAATCTCTAAGACCTAAAAAAAAATTGTGGAGAAACGTTGAGAAAAATCATTTCTTCCAAACACCTCTGCAACACACAATTCACACACTGGTGAACACAAATTCTTATGCATAGTGATCCAACACACCAAATTCTAGATTTAATATCTTTTAATACCTCTAATCAACATATTTGAATCGCACAAGTAGATCTTCAACCTAGAAGAAATGCAAAGCAACACCAGAACATTAATTTGCAACATAGAACAACATTACAACTCAATGTCTCCTCTTTTTATCAAAATTTCTAAAAAGCACTTAGAAACCAAGCACCAAAAACACATCCTCATCATCTTCATCACTTCCTTATCATTAATAAGTCATCTACAACTCGCCTTGCAACAATCTCCTTCTCATACTAGTGATATCAATGACAACACCAACTTGTTAACATTAATGACAACACCAACTTCCCATACTCACTATAATCTCCCCCTTTGTCATTGATGGAAACACATGATTTAAAAAATCATAAACAAACATAACAAATCTACTCCATACCTATTTTATTTTCGATTTTCTCTCATATGACTTGTTCTTCCCCTTCCACAACTAACTCTTGACTTTCTTCTTTTTCACATTACTCACTCTCTCCTATTCAACTTATTTTTTTCACATGCTTCACTCTGCCTATATTTTTCATATTACTCTCTCCCCCTTTAACGTTAGTGGAAAAGGACAAAATATTTATATCACTTCTTCTCCCTTTTGACATTAATCAACCTTCTCACAACTAATCTACAATTTCCATTCCTTTACTGCTCTACATACTCCCCCTTAGGATCACACACCAAATTACGCTAATCAACAACCACTGTAAAATGAAAACACTCACTCTCCATGAATACAATAACCAATAATGTCACTACCTACTCCCCCTAAGAGGTAGCCACTAACCTCAGTCCAAATCAAATAATGGATCTTGAAATCCACTAGATTGATGCATCTCCTTATGCATCTAGTTAAAAGGAAGGGTAATAACACCTAACTTCTCTCGAAGATACTCAAAAGTATCCTTAGGAATAGGATTAGTGAATATATCAACAACCCGATCCTTTGTCCTTGAATGCATTATCAAATTCTTTGAAATATTGATAGCACTTGTATTGTCAAAGAAGATAAAAATTAGCTCATCATATACTACTTTAATATCCTTCAATATTTGCCTCATTCATAATACTTGTGTGTAGAAAGATGTTGCTGCAATGTGCTCTACTTCTACAGTAGATAAAGATACTAAATCTTGTCTCTTGCTTAGCCATGACAACAATTTTCATCCAAGAAAGAATGCACCACCACTTGTACTTTTTCTATTGTCTACACAATCAACTCAATCTACATTTGTTTAAGAAATTAGATTGAAATCAATATCCTTTGGACCGTAAGCCATGATTTGGAGTGCCCTTCAAATATTTGAATATTTTTTTCATTACTGCAACATGTGACTCTCTAGGGTCTTCTCGAAATCTAACCACAAGACAAACTACATTCATGATATCTGATATAGTAGTAGTTAGATATAGCAGTCCTCCAATCATTGATCTATACTTGCTTTGATCAAACTTAAGAGATTCATCAATCTTACTTAGCTTGAAACTAGTAACCATAGGTGTACATAATGGTTTAGAATCTTCCATTCCAAAATTCTTTAACATTTATCTAACATACTTTGATTGTGAAATAAAAATTCATTTATTTGTCTAATTGATTTGTAGTCCAACGAAGAAATTAATCTCCCCAAACATAGACATTTCAAAATCTTTTTGCATTTCTTCTACAAACTTCTTGCACATAGCTTCATTGCCTCCAAAGATTATGTCATCAACATATACAACCACAATCAAGATTTGATCCTTTTTGACTTTAAAGTAAAGATTGATATCTATGACACATTTATTAAATCCTTGTTGTATCAAGTACCTATCCGACCTTGCATACCAAGATCTAGGAGCTTGCTTCAATCCATACAATTCCTTCTTCAATTTGTAGACCATATATGATTTTTTTGATAACTAAAATCCTTTTGGTTGCTCTATGTATATATCTTCTTCAAATTCTCCATTCAAGAAAATAGAATTCACATCCATTTGATAAACTTTGAAATCCTTGTGTGATGCAAAATCCAAAAACATCCTGATAGCTTCAATTCTTGTCATCAAATCAAATGTCTCCTAAAAATCTATTCCTTCAACTGTTGAGTATCCCTTATACACAAACCTTGCCTTGTTCCTTACCACTTTTCCATTCTCACTTAGTTTGTTTCTAAATACTCACTTAGTTCCAATCACATTTTCGTTTTCTAGTCTTGGGACAAGTTCCCAAGTCCGATTCTTCTCAATTTTCAATAGTTCTTCTTCCATAGCCTTGATCCAATATTAATCTTTGCATGTCTCAATAAATTTTTTAGATTCAAATTGATGAGGGCTATACTGCTCAAAAACCACACAAAACAAAACAATAGATACCAACACACAAGATGTGAGACAAAAAATAACTCACTTTCATTTATTTTTAGAAAATGAAACTACACATTCAAAAATTGCAATGCTACAGCCTCATGGACTTGGTTCATTACAACAAAATCAACTCTAAAAGAAAATCTATTATTTGGAACCACAATCTCCACTAATGGAGCCACCTTCTACAACCCCCACTTAACCCTTTTATTTTACCCAATAACCGCCCTAGAATGTTCTATAAAATGTACTTTCCCTTTTGTTTTGGTGCCAAAAGTCTCACTGTTTGATTTCTTGCCTAGGAAGATGTTTTAATAAAATTCACTTTTTAGTGGGGCAGCTTCTTGGGGCCATAACTTTTGATACTTTTGTTCCGATTTCCAGGTTTTCAATTGTAATATATCGTTGTAAAGCTTGTGAAGAGATCTACAACCATTTTTTTCCAAATCTAAAAGATTAGAGATTTTGCACCCTATTTCAGGGCTCTGAAGGGCCTCAATCTTCAATTTTAAACTTCATTAGAGAAATTTACTAGGATGAAAATTTAATATCTTCCAAACGGTACATGATTTTGAGATGATTCTTTCACCAAAAATCTTATTTTTTGATTTCACTCCTTTGGGTCAATTTTTGTGTCCATAAAACCCTAATAAGCTGACTTACAAAAAATAGTAGGTGACTATTTCTAGCTATTTGAAAGACTGCATGAGTCGCCATGGAATCCAAGACAACTAAGGAAACTACAAACAAATGAAAATAAAATATTTTTGGGTGATGCAAGATTGCCCTTACACCATTGGATGCTCCTACATCACAACTTCAAAAAGTAAACATAGATTTACTTGTTCTTCAACAACTTTCCTTCTTGTCAATATACCTCTACTCTTATCTGCAATGATCTGATCTTTAGAATGATTCTTGTGCACATACTTAGGAGTCTTTTTCAGAGTTTCTTCCTTTTCAATGTGCACTTATTTTTATTTAGTCTTTTCTTCTTCTCTACAAGAAGACTCATCTTATTTATATCCACTTATCACCATTAAATTCTTCTATAAATCTTCATCAACCTTGACACTCTCAACAATATTTCTCAATCTTTTATTGAAGCATTGGTAAGCTTTTCTTGTAGTAGTATATCCAATGAAGATACCTTCATTATATCTTGAATCAAACTTTCCTAAGTTTTCTTCATCTCTTCTGATATGAAATTTTCTTCCAAACAGTCTGAAGTACTTGGCATTAGGGATCCTTCCATACCATAGCTCATAGGGAGTCTTTATATTTTTTTAATCTTTCTTGAACTGTATTAAGTATATAAACAACAGTATGAATTGTTTCTCTCCAATATACTTCCTGTAAATTTGCTTCTTTCATTATTTTCCTTGCAACTTCTTGAATAGTATTATTCTTTCTTTCAACCACTATATTTCATTGAGGAGTCCTAATGGCAGACAAGTACCTCTTTATGCCTTGATTCTCACAAAATATGTTAAACTCATTAAAGGTGAACTCACCACCTCTATCATACCTCAAACATTTGATTTTCATATTCATTTCTTTCTCACCTATAGCCTTAAATTTTTTAAACTCATCTAGTGCTTCTAATATTTCTTTGAGAAAAGTAACCCATGTCATTCTAAAATAATCATCAATCAATAGCATGAAATAAATGTCACCTTGAATAATTTTTAATCTTGTAGGAATAAAAAGATCTGTATGTAGCAATTCCAATAGTCTAGTAGTATATTGTTTTTTGACTTTGAAACTTCTACTTATTTGCTTTCTAACTTGACATTCCTTACAGACATTGATAGGGTTTGTAATGTTTGGTAGATTTCTCATATCTTGAACTGAAATAATTCTTACTAGGCTGTCAAAAATGATGACACATACTCCTGTGCCATAGCTAACTTTCATCAATCTAAGTCATAAAACAATGACCAACAACACCCTTATGCTGGTAAACATGTCCATTTGTCCTTCCAACAACAATCCTAGTTCTGAAGATTTTTTTGATCTCACATCCATCATCTTGAAACATAATATTGTATCCTTTGTTACACATTTTTCCAACGTTCAAGAGGTTATGCCTCAAACCCTTAACATAGTAAACATCATTAGTATTATGATTGCCATCAAAACTGATTGAACTTTTTCCACATATCTTAGCAAATATATCATCACCAAATCTACACATCCTCCATATTTTTTAATTTTAATAAACTTACTTTTGTCACTATCCATATGATTAGAGCATCCACTATCAATGATCCAATATATTTGTCCTATCTAGCATGAAAAGAAGATACCAAAGTACCTTCAATTTTATCCTTTATATTCGAAGGACTTTCCTTCACACATCTCTCAAAGCTAGTGGAGTTAGTTTCATGTTTTAAAGCTATGAACAAGAATTCATCATCATCATCTCCATAATCAAATTCATCATCAAATATACTTGCATCTTCTCCAACATAATAAATTTTCTTAATCATCTTACCTTTGTTCTCCTTATTTTTGTTATTTAAAGCTCTATTTGCACATCTTGAAGCATAATGACCTATCTTTCCACAACTGAAACATTTGAAAGGTAACTTACCACTATACTTACCAGTAACCTTCTTAATTCTCCTTACAAAGCTAGCTTCCACATCATCAAGATCCTCTTGATTTGATTCCTTAATCTCTGATTTTCTAAATTAAAAACAATTTGAACTTTTGTACCACCATTTGTACCAAATTCTCCCATCTCAAAAGAAGTTAAAGAAACATACAACTAATATCTAGTATATTGATTTAAATTTTTAAATTCCTCAATAGTAGAAAATTTATGAATAAAAGATTTAGGATCAGTTCTGAGAATTTTCTTTACCAATTTCAGTTCTTAGAGTTTTCCACCAAGACCTCTAATGGAACTGACAAATTTATCTACCCTTTGCATGTAGCTTGTAATGTTTTTATATTCAAACATCTACAGATTCTCAAACATGATCTTTAGATGATGAATCTTAGCTTGTTTGACCTTATCATCTCCTTCATAATTTTTTTCTAACTTTACCCAAATTTCTCTAGCAGTTTTTAGATTCATAACTTTCACTAATTTAGAATTAGCAAGTCCATTTAAGAGAGAATACCTTGCATTACAACTTATTTTATAGAAATTTATCTCATCATTAGTTGTACATCCATTCTCAATAGACTTCTAGAGATCAAATCCAAGATAAACTAGAAAAACTTCCATCCTTGTCTTCCAAAATGCATAGTTCATTCCATCAAACAAAAGAATCTCATTTTTGTGTGTCATCCAAGATCTACCCCAAGAGGTTAATATTTCTTCAAAGTGTTAGAACTAAAAAAATCTCATATTTTTCAATAGTCTCCATCCACTCACCTACCACATATCACCAAACTTTCCCCACATTAATTTTGTGACCAATACAAATTGATGATATTTGTGTGGCTAGATCCATATTTGTTTTTGGATTTTCCCTGAAATCCTCTTTTTCTCTTCGATGCCATTTGTCATTTCATCATTTAGCTCCATAGTCATTCCCTATCGAGATAAAATATAGCATAGTTTCTTCTCATGTTTGTAACAATACAATGGAATCCTTCATTTGCATGTTTCCTACAAATCGGGGAGACATACGCCAGGTCACAATGATTAAAAGACCCTAGAGATAATAAGACTACATAATCGATAGGATAGAGCCTATCCTTCCACAAATGTTGGTCCATCGACTTGAGAAAAGCAGTCAAAGTGAAATTTTCAAGTCATATTGAGATTACACCGACATAGACTTCATTGGTGAAAAACACATATTCCTACCAATGAAACTAATGGATTGTTGTGTTGGGAAGATATATATTATCGACTCGTGTTCCTCGGATCTCATTGAAAACATGGGTCACACCGATGAAAGAAGCTAAAAATAACAAATGTGCATCATCGAGAAGACAATGCTTATCATCCTACAAAAGAGGACTTATCGACAAGAACAAGATGGTCAAAACAAAGTTTTCAAATCAGGCCGAGCTCACAAGTCATACCGATAGAAATCCCATTAATAAGAAACATATTGCCTCCTTCTAATAAATTAGGTTAACAACTATCTCGGGGAAACATGTACAATCGGAGCCACTCACTTAGATCTCACCGATCATATTTGTCACACTGATAAAGAAGTTTTAGGGAGAGTCTTGCTGATCCATACGAATGGACAAAGCAAGGGAAGAAACACACTAGAGAGACACATATTATCAAATTGAATCCCTCAGGCCTCTCCGACTATGATGGTCATACTGATGGGAATATTTTTGGGAAGAGTCTCACCGACCTACCCTAGTGAACACAATGGTAACAAAATGTGCATCAAGGAGACTAGATTTCATTGAGATAGCATTCCATTCTCTCAATGATGGTTCATCCTAGCTCGAAACTCATGTGGAATGGATGATATTTCTTGGAAAGAAATTGGATGAAGACTAAAAGTGGTTTCTATTAGACCTAACTTGAGATAGACTTCAAAATTCCTCTCCTCGAAAAGGTAAACATCAAAGAGGAGGAAAAGGAGATGTTACACAACATCGTAAAACAATCAAGTGATCTTCTTGATGAAGTGTAATGATTAAAATGGAATCCCAGATTGAAAAGACTGGTAGAAATTAAAGATGGAATTATTATAGGTTGCAATAAATGAGCATGAAAGACTAAGAAAAATTCAAAGAGCACAACGTGATCGGAAATTCACAAATGTAAGTATGCCGATGTTGTTCAATGATAGTGGAGAGAGTTAAAGACTTAGAAGGACTTGATTGATGAATGCCACTTGGTATTGCTCAAGGCCCTGGAGTCAACTAAAGATGAGGATCCAATATTAGAAGAAGCATGTGAGCATTTGGAGAAGATGATTGCTCTGGAGTATGTGGCAAGGGATGCGTTGAATGATGTTGATACATATTCAAGTCAAAAGTATATTGACTATATGATACAATTCCATGTATGGCTCATTAGAGCCTAAATGTTTATCTTGATCTCTTGTTAGTTTTCAAAAAAATTAATGAAAAGGTGCTTCCTTTTCATGTTTCTATATAAGTTGGACATATTGTGGTTGAAAAGGGAGAGGAGGATGAGGAGATTTAGGAGTTAGGTAGTAGGATAGGTGGAACAATTTCTGAAACATAACATTGTGCTATGTATTGTAAATTTTTTTGAAATAATGCAAATGAAGAATTCTTAATCTAGTGGCTAAAATTTGACATCCATTGTTTGTTGAGTTGAAAAATTATCTAGATATCTCCACAATGTTATTTCTCTATTATTTGAACCTGTGTATCCAAGTTGATATTTCAGTTTCATCAAGACACATTTTTTGTTTTTGTGTAATTAAGTTAATTGGTTTCTATTAAAGAATTAAAATCCTTTTAATAGATTAAAGTAACTTGGAAGTAACATTTGGATTAGTAAGAAGAGTTAGGTAATTGATAATATTGTCATATTGTCTCCAAGGTTGACAATTCCTTATTATTTAAATTGATATATCAAGGATATTTTTAATTTATCAAGGCACATTTGTTGTTCTTGTGTGGTTCAGTTAATTGGCTCCTTCAAGGAAGGATTAATTTTTTTTGATTAATCACAATAATATGGAAAGAGGTCATTTGGATCAATAAGAAGAGTCCGTCAGTCACATCCTTGCACGTTTATACTTGGTATGAACAAGTATATGTGCCAAACAATTAGAATTAGAGCCACTAAGTAAGTCACATATCATTTACATCTTGACTCCATTTACCCAACAGGAGTAGGCATTGGTCATACCAATTCCATTTTAGAATTTCATAAAATATTATCTATATATTTACATTTCAAATTTCATTAGGAGTAGAATTAGTTAGTAAACATTCATCTATCCCGCTTCATGCAACTACGGATAGATCCATAAATTCAACTAAGTCATACAATTCTAAATTTTCTTTAGCTATCAAGGTATACTCGCCTAGGTTTAGCAAAGCCTAAAGAGTAGGGAGTCATTAAATGAATAGGTTATCTCCATTCATTGGTTCAAGAGCATTGAAAATCTGATCATAGAGCTTGGCATCCTCTTAGGATTTGTAACCTGCATTTTTGAGATCCAATAGTTTGGTGACTCCATTGGGGACAAACTTAGGAAAATTTTCCAGCCTATCCATTAATAGAGTTAACAAAGTTTCAAAATTGGCCTTCAACCAAAGGTTCATAATTGTGTCATTTGCACTCCCCATCTGAGTCACACATCCAATGGATTGGTGACTCTACAGGGAAAAAAACTTAGGAAAATTTCAATTCCAGCCTATCCATTTATAGAGTCAATTCAAAGATCAAAAGGTGAACACTCCATTGGGGACAAACTCATTTTCCTACTTATGAAAAGTAGGTGGAAAATCTATTAAGGAAATTTAATGAAGAATACAAAAACATCTCAAAGTTGTAATATTTCCAGTCATAAGTAAAATTTACAGGCTGAAGTATGTATAGAAATTATTTTTTGCTCGATACACATTATGGTACAGTTGATAATTTTGGTAATGGAGGCAATGCACATTATTCAAAGTAGGAGATTTATGCACCACAAGTCTCAGATCACATAAATAATTATCATGTCCCTCCTAGTCAAAGATTAATAAGCTATAAAGATCATAATCAATATGTTGGGCATTATCAATACCAAACTCCATGTCAAAATGTGTGAAGCAAGGTTATTCTACAAGCAAAAGTTAATTTATAGCAAGAAATTTTCCAATAGAGGGCAGCGGATCTTGCAATGCATAAACCACTTGATCTCAAAAATATTCAGGGTTACCCAAATCTTCCTCCTCTTTTGAATGTTAAAAATTATTTGCCAAAATTTAGTGGATATATATCAGGATCAACAGATATGCACCTGCAACAATTCATTAATTTAGTGGTGAATTGGAAAATCAGTGGAGAGGATGTTATTATGATTTTTTTTAATGGAAACATGAGAAAATGTTGCTAAAGATTGGTTTTGCAGCCTTCCTTATGCTTTGTATAACTTCATGGATTTATTTGGAAAACAAATTCATCTACCAGTTTAAAAAGGAAAACAATGAGTATTTTCAAAAGGGAAGTCAAAGAAAATTGGAATCTAGATTTTCCTTGTTCAAAAGAACCTTGGATATCTATATGAAAATATCTATTAATGTTAGACTTGATAAATTCATATGCATTGAAAGATTCATGAAAATATATGTGCCTCATTCAAAAAAATTGCCCGAGTCATAGAAGCCAGTCACTTTCGATCAGGGGTATGTAATGATTGGATTTGTAGAAAGAATCAGGCATGAGGATGCTATCAAAGTTGAAACTAATGGTAATGAATATGGAGAAACATATCAAGAAATACAACTAGAAGAGGAAACATGTGCAAGTAAATATTTCAATGATGATATTTCAGATTTGAATGAAGACGAATTTGCTGAGGACCAATTCTCTACCTTGGAGGATGATTGCAGCAATAAAGATATTGTTGGGAACATATCACTTGGAGATTATGTTAGCCATGATTTAGATGATTTGGAGGAGCAACCATGTATGCATTGGCATAACATTGGAAATAATGCATTATAAGTTGAAACAAAAGAGGAAATCATGCCTTCCAATAATGAAGGAGACAATGATTGTGATCAGTTCGTAGAAGACAAATTTGCAAGTGAAAATGATTGTTATGACAGCCTGGATGAAAAAGATGAAGATATAGAGGGTCTTTACTACATAACAGATTATGACTGTGAGAACAGTGCATGCTATGAAGAATCAATTGAAAATCCAAATTTTTATAACAAGCCTATGGATTGTAATTTACAGCAAAGGGATGCTTGCAAGTCTTATGGAGATTCAAAGGGAGAGGCATCTCCAGATAACCAAGAATATTTATCAATTTGTGGAACAAATGGTTGTGCTAGTAATGCATCTGATTTTTCATTCTCTGGTGATCTTGAGCTTCATTGTGATGATGAAAAGGTGAAGATTACATCAATGGTGAAATGGATGCAAAAGCATGTTCACTCAGTAGTGAAAAAATTTCAAATCTGTTGACAGTTGAATACTAGAAATACATGCATAAGAATGATTCAAAATTTTCATCTTCAATATGCATTTATTTTGGTAGTGAAAGCACTTTGTGCGGCAATGATAAGGGAATTCTTGTAACTAATCAAAACTCTATGTTTACCTCTATTCAAGAAGAAATACATAAGTTAGACTTGAAGATCTTTTCCTCACATGAGAATGATACTTGTTTGCATATCATGTATGATGAATTGATTAATTCAAATGTGTACAATGATATCTATATAGATTAAGAATTCCTATCACCATTGATTAATAATACAGAAGGGATGGAAAGTGTTTCAGATCTGAGTACCCCAAAAGATGTTGATGTGGAAATTTTTTTAGACTCAAATGAGAGCCATTCAGATGATGGGTTTTCAGACCAATTAAAAGATCATTCTATGATACATTACAATGAGCACAATGATAAAAAATGATTCATTGAGGATGAAAATTCTTGGCGTGATGAATGGGGCATGAGTTTCCAAGTTATGCCTAATAAGGAAATACATAATAGATAAAGAAAGGAGAGCATAAATGAAAGCAATGTTATTCTAAAAGTTTTCAATGGCAGTGACAGGGAAAATTACATGAATGTTTTCAAGAGGAATCTGATGAATTCATATTAAAACAAGGTGTATGATAGAGGAAAGTAGGGGCCTTTCTTTTTGGTGGCCTTGTTCCATCAATTGTGGTGTGGTTTTTTTTTAGACCATACTAGTTCAAGAGGAAGTTTCATTTTGCTGCTTAACAAATAAAACACTTGGTCTACTCTCTAAGAGACCTGGATTCTTGCTATACCCACAAGGGATATACATCCCCAATCAGAGCCACTATTAGAAGTGAAAAAAATCTCATATTTTTCAATAGTATCCATCCACTCACCTTCCACATATCACAAAACTCTCCCCACATTAATTTTGTGACCAATACAAATTGATGATATTTGTGTGGCTAGATCCATATTTGTTTTTGGATTCTCCCTGAAATCCTCTTTTTCTCTTCATTTCCATTTGTCATTTCATCATTTAGCTCCATTGTTATTCCCTATCGAACTAAAATATATTATAGTTTCTTCTATGTTTGTAACAATACCATGGAATCCTTCATTTGAATGTTTCCTACAAATTGGGGAGACATAAGCCAGGTCACAATGATCAAAAGACCCCAGAGATAACAAGACCATGTATTTGGTAGGACAAAGCCTATCATTCCACTAACGTTGGTCCATTGACATGAGCAAAGCAGTTAGAGAAAAAATTTCAAGTCATATCGAGCTTGAAAGTTACATCGATGAAGACTTCATCGGTGAAAAACACATATATTCGTACTGATGAAACTAATGGGGCTATTGTGTCGTTGAGATATATATCATCAGCTCATGTTCCTCGGATCTCACCAAATGTATGGGTCACACAGATGAAAGCAATATGAAGATAAAAAATGTGCATCATCAAGAAGACATTGCTTATCATCCTACCAAAGAGGACTTATTAGCATGAACAAGGTGGTCAAAACAAAGTTTTCAAATTAGGTTGAGCTCACAAGTCATACCAATAGAAATCCCATCAGTAAGAAACATATTGCCACCTATCGATAAATCAGGTAAACAACTATCTTGAGGAAATATGTACAATAGGAGCCACTCACTTAGATCTCACTGATCATATCTATCACATCGATAAAGAAGTTTTGGGGAGAGTCACTGATCCATCTGAATGAACAAAATGAGGGAAGAAATGCATCAGAGAGACATATATGATCAGATTGAATCCCTCAGGCCTCTCTGACTATGATGGTCATGCCAATGGGAATATTTTTGGGAATTCTCACTGACCTACCCTAGTGAACACAATGGTAACAAAATGTGCATTAGGGAGACTAGAGTTCATCGAGATAGCATTCCATTATCTCAATGATGGTTCTTGTCAACCCAACGGTCATGTGGAATGAATGATATTTCTTGGAAAGACACTGGCTAAAGACTAAAAGGGGTTTCTATAAGACCCAACATTAGATAGAAATCAAAAGTTCTCTCTCCATAAAGGTAAACATCAAAGAGGAGGAAAAGGAGATGTTGCACAATATTGATAAAACAATTAAGTGGTTTTCCTGATGAAGTGTAAAGATTAAAAGGGCATCCCAGATTGAAAAAGACCGACAAAAATTAAAGACATAATTCTTATAGTTTGTAGCAAGTGAGCACAAAAGAGAAAGAAAAATTCAAGGAGCACAATGTGATCATAAATTCACAAATGTAAGTATGCCAATATTTTTCAATGACAATGGAGAATTAAAGACTCAGGAGGATTGGACTGATGAATGCTACTTGGTATTGATCGAGTCCCTGGAGTCAACTAAAGATGAGTATCCACTATTATAAGAAGCATGTGAACATTTGGAGAAGATGATTTCTCTGGAGTATGTGGCAAGGGATGTAGTGAATGATGCTGATACATATTCAAGTTAGAAGTATATCGAATATATGACACAAGTCCATTTATGGCTCATTAGAGCCTAAATTTTTATGTTAATCTCTTGTTAGTTTTCAAAAAAATTAATGGAAAGGTGCTTCCTTTTCATGTTTCTATATAAGTTGGACATATTGTGGTTGAAAAGGGAGAGGAGGACGGAGATTTAAGATTTAGGTAGTAGGATAGGTGGAAGAGTTGTTGAAACAGAACATTGTGCTATGTATTGTAAAATATTTTGAAATAATGCAAATGGAGAAGAATTCTTAATGTAGTGGCTAAAATTTGGTGTCTATTGTTTGTTGAGTTGAACAATTATCTAGTTGTCTCCACATTGTTATTTCTCTGTTATTTGAACCTGTGTATCCAAGTTGATATTTCAATTTCATCAAGACAAATTTGTTGTTTTTGTGTCATTAACTTAATTGGTTTCTATTAAATAATTAAAATCCTTTTAATAGATTATAGTAACTTGGAAGTAAAATTTGGATCAGTAAGGAGAGTTAGGTAATTGATAAGATTGTCATACTATCTCCAAGGTTGACATTTCCTTATTATTTAAATTGATATATCATGGATATTTTTAATTTATCAAGGCACATTTTTTGTTCTTGTGTGGCTCAACTAATTGGCTTCTTCAAGGAAGGATTGAATTCTTTTGATTAATCATAGTATTCTAGAAAAGGCCATTTTGATCAATAAGAAGAGTATGTCAGTCACATCCTTGCACGTTTATATTAGGTATGCACAAGTATATGTGCCAAACAATTATAACTATAGCCAGTAAGTAAGTCACATATCATTTACATCTTGACTCCATTTACCCAACAAGAGTAGGCATTTTTCATACCAATTCCAATTTAGAATTTCATAAAATCTTATCTATACATTTACATTTCAAATTTCATTAGGAGTAGAAGTAATTAGTAAGCGTTCATCTATCCCACTTCATGCCACTATGGATAGATCCATAAATTCAACTAAGTCATACAATTCTTAATCTACTTCAACTATCAAGGTCCAACCACCTAGGTTTAGTAGAGCCTGAAGAGTAGGGAGTCGTTAACTAAATAGGTTATCTCCATTCATTGGTTCAAGAATGTTGCAAATATAATCATGGAGCTTGGCATCCTCTTAGGATTTGTAACCTGTATTTTTGAGATCCAACACAAAAGAACTTTCCTATGATAAAAAATGTTGAATCCACAAGAAAACTAAGTTGGGGGAAAATTGGTTTTAACTTAAAAATTCAAAAATGAACATCCATATCCACATTCGTTTAATTAGTCCTTAAAATATTATAATGATTTAGCATGAAAAGAAAATAATTGAAACTGAAATAGATCAATACAAAACACAATAGAACACCAAATTTACATGGAAAACCCAAGATGGGAAATCACAGTGAGGATTAGCTCACAATATAAAGTAATATAAACACCAATTAAAAAGTGTTCACTATTAGAGGGCACACTACCCATAAGAAAGAAAGACTTTCTACCAAAATAGAAAAGAATATAGAGAATAATTTTGCAATGATAAATCTATCTCAGAGAAACAAAAAATTCCGCTAAAATATCACCAACACCTTTGCAGTGTGATTGAAGAATTGTAGACACCTTATGCTCACTACATTCAATAATCTAACACATGAAAGATCACACTACACTACTCAAATTCACACCTCACAAATCTAAAATTCGCATAATACTCATCTATCTTGCATATCTTATCATCCTATAACAACTCAAATCTTATTTATACCATCTTCAACCTTGAAAACATTCTCCAAGGTCAGCTATGCACCTCAAACATGAAAATTCAAATTAGGTTAGCACCAAACATTCATGTGATGGAAAGGAATAAAATAATACCACAAAAAACCTTAGATAAGACCTAAATCCATTCATACATACCACACTATGCTTCCACAAACATCAAATCACCTTCTGATTTAGTGTAAACACCCAGATTGGTAATTACTCGTGTAAACACCATTCAAATTTTAAATACACACTTCCTTCAATCCAACAATAACTTGCAAATAAAAAATACCACTTGAACAAAATATAGAATATTTCACAAACACCTTGAAATCCAACAAACTCATTCACAACAATTTTCACCAGAAGAATGTACACACCCAATACACTCAAACAACTCTACTATACACGGTAACTCAAGAAACTAATTTTTGAAGTACCAAACCTTGAAAAAATTCAACTAAATAAAGATACCAACACTATCAACACACATTCAGATCCAGGAGACCTAAAACCAAACCATGGAGAAATGCAGAGCAAAAATATTTCTCCTAGACACCTCTGCAATATAGAGTTCACACTTTGGTGAACACAACTTCTTCTGCATAGTGATCCAACACACCAAATTATAAATATATTACCTTTGAACACCTCTGAGCAACATATCTAAATCAAAAAATCATATCTTTAACTTAGAAGAAATGTGGAGCAAAACCAAAACACTACTCTATAACCCAGAACAACATTGCAACTCAATGTCTCCTCTTTTTATCAAGTTTTCTCAAAAGCACTTGGAAACCAAGCACCACAAACACATCCACATCATCTTCATCACTTCATCATCATTACTGAGTCAGTTGCAACTCCTCTTACAATAATCTCCTTCTCATACTATTGATATCAATGCAATACAAGCTTTTTGACATCAATGACAACACCAAATGCTCATACTTGCAACAATCTCCCCCTTTGTCATTGATGGCAACACATGACGTGAAAAACCATCAACAAACATAAAATATTTTATCCATTCCTATTTCATTTTCTCTTTTCTCTCATGACTTGCTCTCCCCCTTACACAACTAACTCATGAATTTCTCTCTTCTTTTTTACATTACTTACCCTCTCCTATTCAACTTATCTTTTTCACATGGTTCACTCTCCCTCGGTTTTTCACATTACTCTCTCCCCATTTGAAATTAATGGAAAATAATAAAATATTTGCATCACTTCTTCTCCCTTTTTACATTAATCAACCTTCTCACAACTGTTTTGCAACTTCCATTCCTTTACTACTTTGCATAATCCCCCTTAGGAGAACACACCACACTATACTAATCAACAACCATTATATAATGAAAACACTCACTCTCCTTGATTGCAACAACTAATAATGTCACTACCTACTCCCCCTGAGAGGTATCCACTAACATTAGTCCAAACCAAAAAATGAATCTTAAAATCCACTAGATTGATGCATCTCCTTATGCATCTAGTTCAAACGAGGGTTAATAACCCCTAACTTCTCTTGAATAAATAGTTAATTATAGAAGTACCTAATTTATAATGTGATGTGTATATCTATACTTGTAAATAATTTATAATGTATAATGAATATATGTATTGATCTATTTGATACTTTCAATGAATGTATGTAATGGTTTAAATTATTTATTTATGCATATTTTATATATTACTCTATTTATGATTTCATTTTGATTATGCTATCTCAAGGTTAATTATTTGACATAATTAATCTAGACTTTAGGTCTATATATTTTACATTAAACAATAGAGTTGATTATTTTTCCTTCAACCAAAAATCTCCCAAATGGGATCAAATATGTTTCTAATCACCCCTATAATAGTTTTGGATGACATATTTAGCCCTATCCATGAATTCATAAATTTATCACATTATTTTTATCCCTCTCCACCAAGAAAAAAACTCTTGCCAAGGGCTTTGACACTAAAACATACAAAAACATTAAAGTTACAAGTTTACATTGAAATTAAATACTCTGGGTGGGGGGGCTAGCTTGATTGGATAAATCATCTTGTTACAAGAAAGAGGTCAAGAGTTCTAGTCTCCCCTATCCCCATGGTATCAAAGGGCATGGAATGCTAGCATCTTCAAACACATGAAAAAAGTTTACTAGGTGCATTGTAGTTTATAAGGGGCTACCCAATTCTAGCAATCTAAAAAGAAGTTAAATGCATTTTAGTTTAAAATAAATGATTCAATTTAAAATTTAAATACCTTGATGATATTGTCAACTCTCTTCACAAATATATTCTCAAACACTATATTTATAGTCCTTTTTCCATCAACCTTCTTTGAATATAATAAATATAGCCATGTTTGACTCGTAAAAAATTGCTCCAATATTATCAACACTGTAGGAATGTTTTCCTTCATCAGAAACTTAAGAGAAAACCTTGTGATACCCAATAGTACAAGCTCTTTCCACTTGGTGTGATCTCTTGCCAAGATAAGAACCCAATATTGATTATAAATATATTTTATGGTGTTCCTTGTATTTTCTAGAATTGGTATCATATAATTGGCTTTTCCTATGTCCTCTAAAAGAAGGTCAAGTTAATGTTCTTTGGAAGGGGTACAAAAGAGTCACATATGCCTCTCTAGAAAAAATATCCTAACTTCCACATACACTATTGCATTACTAGTGATAATTTTCTCCACATTATCTATTCCCACTTGTATGAAAACTTTCTCCAATATCAAAATAAAATTTCTTCTACATTTTTATTTTGTTTAAGGCATGAACTGACTTCAAGAAAACTATCTCACCATTTGAAGCTACCAAAAATTACGAAGGTGTAGTTGTTTCCATCCATCCAACCATATGAAAGAATAGTGCATCCAATTTTTTTCCACTCTCTTTTATTCTTCTATAAATTTCCATCTCCAAAAACATTTTGGAGAAACTTTCCACTTGATTCTTTTGGAGAGGTTGCCTTGTACCCTTTTCTTGCAACTATTAATTCTATCACCAAATTATTCAAGTACAATTTATTTTCCACATTGAAATAAAGGTGGTTATAAAATCATTAAATCACACATTGTTTATATCCTTCATGATCATCTCCTTGTTTCATCATTTATCTTGTAATGAAGCTTGTGCTTTAGCTATTTTTATAAGTGAACAATACCTTATTGAACCATAGATTTTTAGGGAAAGAGTGATCTCTTACACTTCTAGGATTTTTCACCTGAAAGGAGAAATTTATTTCTACCCAAAACCTTGGAGGTTCATTCAAGATTGATTGTAAATGTGATAGAAATGTGCCTAAATGGGAGATCCTAAATGCAATAACTGAAAATAGCAATGAATTATTGATGCAAATATAATGAAATGCAAGATGTTTGAAAAAACAATGTGAAATGACCTAAGAATGCATGAAAACTATAACAAAAATGAAAGGGATCTAAGAGGTGCACCTGGAAACTAAATCTTGATGTAGATAGGCTTTGGAATCTTGCAGATTCTGCTATTGAAGCCAACTGGGACACTTATGTTGAATAAATCAGATACTGTGAGGAGGGGTGAATCAATATCCTCACACAATTATTGAGCAAATAATTCTATTTTTTTTGCAGCATAGAACATATAAGAGAAATAACAAAACATGAAATTCCATAACAAAAGAACACCACATTTTACATGGAAAACCCAATGAGGGAGAAACCACAGTGAGGATTAACTCACAATATATATAGTTATTTCAATACCAGTTACAAAGAGGATCACTGCCAGATACAAAAATCTCTCTGCTTACAAGGACTCACTGTCCAAACATGGAGGCTCACTACGTATAGAAATTGTAAAAAAAAAATGGCTAACTGCCAGATTTGAACTGATGAAGTTACACCACAAGTGCAAATTCAGTTCCTTTGATGCTCATAGTATTCACTCACATGATAGAAGACTAATATTTAACCATATATTCACACACTTTCTTATACACATGCACACACTTCTTCTTCTCTTCACATTCACATCCACACTTCAGCTCATCTCATCTTCTAACCATCTTGCATATATACTTGATATATCCACATGCATTAATTAGGCCGGCCTAATTAAATGGAATTCATATTTTCAAAATGATAACTTGTCGGCTTCATATAAAGCTTTCCAAAAGTAATTATCTCGTGTCATGCAACATCATGTCAGTTGGGACCAAAGCTAGGTCTCACATATAATCTGCAATTCATGTTGGGCTAAAGACTGATTATTAGGTCAACCATGATTAATCTAATATCAAAATGCAATAATAAAAAAATGATGCCAATGCATCACCCAAACATATGAAAATTTGAGAGTGCATACATACACGCTTCCAACAATCATAAGCCTTTTCCCAAAACCTTAAAGCATACTGATTACTAGAGAGAATATGCGGACTAAAATACCAGATCAGATACTAGATGGGATAAGTGTGATTTGCACACTGGTACAAAGTACTAGACCAACATGGTGACATCAAAGATAATATAGGACATACTTCCAAAAATTTCCCCCTTTGGAATTGATGGAAACATGTGAAAAAACTCCAATTCAAAAAGTCTCCTTTAATCTCTCCAAAAATTCTCTTCCGAATATCCAAATCTCTCCCCCTTTGACATCAATGGAAAAGGGTGCCAAAAAGATGTAAACATGGTGACATATAATATTCAAGGATTCTAATTCATTCAAAATTTCAAAAACTTCAAAACTTTCAAGTATCCAATTTTTCAAAGTTCTTTCATACTAGAATGACACTTTTCACCTGAAATACCTTTTTGTACCTTTCTTTGATAACATGATATAATTTCTTCCATTCAAGTACTAAAAAATTTATTCTTGTACACATAATTTCTAATAGATCTAACAATGTGAAGGAGGATGCCCAATATGTGGATGAACATTGTTTTTCACATTCTTCTGCATTAGAGAGTATTCCAGAAAGATGGTCTAATTGGACCTCAACAATTTCCTTAAGAATCTAGAAGGTCTTCATTATATCATCCCTCTTTCTCTACAAAATGATCATTTCAACTTGTAGTTCACCAAATCTCAACATTTGCTTTCCTGATTTGTCTTCAAAAATATCAAACTTCTTTCCAATGTTGTTCACTTCAGATTCAATTCTTCTTCTGAAATTATCAACTGCAATAAGCCATTGGAGACAATATTTGTATATGTCTGAAATTTCTTTTATGGAATTCTTCATCTCCATGATTATTTTAGATAACCTCTTCTTTGCTTTAGAACATCTCTTTTCAACCAAATCTTCTAGCTTGCGTCCTTCTGGACATTCAAGCAACATTCTCTCTTCAACTATTTCAACTAAATTTTTAGGTAAGGAATTAGAAATGATAGATACATCAATACATTTATGAAGTAGATATTCAAATAAGACATCATCAATTTTAATTATGTCTACAAGAGGGGCCATACTCCATAAATCACCAATTATCTTCATTTTCCCTTTTTATCAGCATAGATTAGATGCCATCTAGATCTAAAGATTTGGATCCAGCCAAAGATTCTTCTTCATCTTCCTTCTCTTCTAGAATAATAATGATATTTTTTGGTGATAGCTTTTCTTTTCTTTGATTCTAGAGGGGAGTCACTAGTGACTACTTCTAATTCTTTTGTTCCAGAGGAAGAATCTTCCTTAAATTGACTCAATGTAACTTCATCGGAGCTCATTACTTTCCACAAGGATAAGAAAAAAATTTTAGACGCATTTTATTTATCCTCTTAACATTCCAAATGTTTGCAAATCTGTTTTGCAACGAGAATCCTGAATTCCCATTCAACATATTTCTTTCTCGATAGCAATTTCAGAAAATAGAGTACGAGACATGTAAGGAAGGACCCAAAATGTAATGGGTATCCTTCTCCCAGTGAAATTCGTATGTTCTTGGTGATATTTTCAAGAATTAGCTTACATAGATCAAACTATTTGTTCTCTTTTATCATTTGATGTGCCAAAAACACAACAATGGCTAAAGTAGAGATTTCACGATTTCTGAAATACATTTTATAAGAAATGCCATACACAACATACCTAAACGAGGAATCGATAACAATATCGATCAATAGTGCTCAGGAATATTTGTCAATTCTGATCATTTCCGTTACTTATTTGTATATTATAGTCTTCCATCCAAGAAGTTCTCCAACACTACACAATCTGGTAACCGCTTCGATTGCTTCCTTCGTAATATGCTAGGATTTATCCAATACAATGGTGTCGTCCTTGAATTTAATCAAAAGGAACAAGATAAATTATTTGTTAGCAATCCAAGGGAATTCTCCACATAAATCCAAAACTAGGGTTTGTAAGATCCGTAAGTCGCTAGGTTCCAACCCTAATTCCATCTTCTTTATTTTATGATGATCGAATTCATCCAACTCATCTCATTTTAACTTTTGAGGGATATTCCCACTCAATCCTCTATTAAAAAATTCCATTATAGCTCTTAAAGTTCAACAAGGAAATTCTTCTATTACCTTCCTCTGCAACTGTGAGATAGGGAAACTTGCATCACCTGCGCTAATGTCCATAATGTTCTCTCGAAGGGCTTCAAATCACTTCAAAAATGCTTCAAGAGAGTTCCAAGTCACTCTACAAATCCTTCAAATGTATTTGATGATCAAAATGATTTATGAAATTTCCTTTATACTCCATCATTTTTCCCTAACTTACATTAATTGCAAAAAGATAACAAACTTCTCTTCCACTCTACACTAAGAAACCCTAATTCACTCTGCAAAAGAACATGCTCACCCTTTGTCTTTCAGTTTCTTTTGTATCACCTCTATCTTGTAATTCCTTACAACATATCCACGTTCTAGAACCTAACACATAGTACTTCCAAGGGTTTAATTGATTTTATGATAATTCTCCCCCTAATACCAAGCTAGGTCTAATTCTTAGAGGATTCATCTGCACTGGATGAGGGTACATACACATCAGTAGTATTTGATTCTTCTTTCTTTTTCCATATCTTTCTCATTTCCTGCTTAACCTCTTCCTTATCAATATTTTTTACTGGTTTATTATCTTCCACCAGAGTAGATTGCTTTCCCTTTTTACTTCTACACACTTTTGAAATATCTCTTGGTTTCTTGTAATACTAACATACAATATTTCTTTGTCTTGTCTGATTTCCATTAATCCCCGTTTTGCATTGATTTTATTTATGTCCAAACATGTTATAGGTATAGAAATAACCATCAAATGATTGATTCATCCTTCTTTCATTGAACCTATTTATCATCTCCTAACTAATCATCCTTACTGAAGATCTACACTCAATAGATTATGACTAAATTTATTACATGAAAAACAAACACCATTGAATGATGAGTACCTTTGTGCATTTGGTTGTCTGATAGGTGATCTCCTTCTAGATTTTCTTTTCTGCTTTTCTTTATCTTGATTCTTCTGATTGATTATTGGATTTGAGTTCTACATTTTTTCACTAGCTTCACTACCTAATCCACCTTTGTCTTTAGAATGTTTTTTCCTATTATTATTTCATCAAGCTTGGTGGAAATTGTCTTAAAGTCATATTCACAGAGTTTTTCTTTCAGATTCATCACTTCCTATTCAAGTCTAGAGAAAACATCAACCTTGCTTTATATCACTATTTTCAAGCATTCTTCAACTTTCTTCTATTCATCTATCTTCAATTTCAGTTTGGTATTCTCATCATTTTCTTGTTTTAATTCCTCACTCACTTCTCTGTATCTTTCTTTGAATTTCTTTAGCTTCTCTTTCAATTTTTGGATGCATTCATTTGCTTCATCAAATTTTTTCTTTTAGGTCTCTATTTTCAATTTCAACCTTGTCAAAATCTTCAAGGGTAGTCTAGAGCTCTTCTTTATCCATTTGTTCAATCTATAGGATCTCCTTCAAGCTATTAGACTTCTCTAGAGGCACCAAATCTCTAATACCAATTGTTGAATAAATTGAATACTGAGAGGGGGGGTTGAATTAGTATCCACATAAAATTATTGAACAAATACTTATAATTTTGTTGTAGCATAGAACAAATAAGAGGAATAACAAAACATGAAATTCCACAACACAAGAACACCAGATTTTACATGGAAAACCCAATGAGGGAAAAACCACGATGAGAATTAGCTCACAATACATATAGTTATTTCAATACCGATTACAAAGAGGCTCATTGCCAAATACAAAAATCTCATTGCTTACAAGGACTCACTATCCAAACATGGAGGCTCACTGCCTATAGAAATTGTGTAAACCAAAAAATGGCTAATCACAAGAGTTGAATTGATAAAGTTACACCACACATGCAGATTCAGTTCCTTTGATGCTCAGAGTATTCACTTACATGAAAGCAGACTAATCTTCAACCATATATTTGCACACTTCACTTATACACATATACACACTTCTTCTTCTCTTTGCATTTGCATCCCTTCACCTCATCTCATCTTCTAACCATCTTGCATATATACCTAATATATCCACATGCATTAATTCAGTTAGCCTAATTGAATGCAATTCATATTTTCAAAATGATAACCTTTCGGCTTCATATAAATATTTTCAAAAGTAATTTTCTCGTGTCATGCAACATCATGTCAGCTAGGAACAAAGCTAGGTTTCACATATAATCTGCAATTCATGTTGGACTATAGATAGATTATTAGGTCAGCCATGATTAACCTAATACCAAAATAAAATTAGAAAAACCAATTCCAATGCATCACACAAACATATGAACATCTAATAGTGCATACATACATGCTTCCAACAATCATAAGCCTTTTCCCATAACCTGAAAGCATACTGATTACCAGAGAGAATATGCGAACTAAAATATTGGATTAGATACTAGATGGGATAAGCATGATCTACACATTGGTACAAGGTACCAAACAAACATGGTGATATCAATGAAAATATAGGACATACTTCCAACAACTTACGCCAAGCTGGATGACTTAGTCCTATTTCGGGGAGATTCTGTCAAAACAAGTTTCAGGAAAATGGGTTTCTAGAACTACAAAAAACATTTTTCAAGCCTAGTAGTGGGAATATTCACCACTAATGATGAATTAGTCCACCTTCAACTTTCAATAATCTTGAATATGTATTCTATAGCTTTCAACCTATACTTCAACTTCTAACAAGAATCTAGATCTGAATCTGCAAACTTTGACCTGTAGGTGATCTCCAAGCTTCTTTTAGGGTTTTTTTGACTTTGAATGATGACACCTTTTAACATAATTCTCTTTGATATATGGGTTGAGGGGATATAAATTATTGCCATCAAAATGATACTTGATCAATATTTCATTCAATTCATGACATTAATTGCTTCTATTTTCAAGAAAACGATGATATGCACAATGTGGAACGTTAGTATCTTTAGGATATATCACCAACCTATTCCTAGGTGGCAATATAATGAGTTTTTTGTTTAGAAGTATTTGCAATTTCCTCTCACATTCAGGTGGTGGATGAAGAGGAAACTTAATTTTTTGTAACTTGTAAGGCCTCTCGCATCTACTAGATTCACCCTATTCTCAAATAGGAGGGGGATGACCCACTGGGATCCTAGCTTGCTTATTATTATTATCAGCTAAGGGTTCTTCTTGAGGAAGACAGATGTTCAAATCGGGGGCAGAATCAAAGATCATCGTGCCATCATCACGAAGCCTTAGATATTCTCTAGGAGGCTAGATGTTATGAGGGGGATCTTGAGAACCTATCCCCTTTGCATTTTCATCAAGTGATATGTGTTCATAAAATTGATGTATTTCATGTTTAGTTGTTGTGTTACTTCCTTGTTTTCTCAAAATGGTAAAACCTTTGCCATAGGTTTTTTCAAGGTTGATTTGAGTATTTGTATTTGATTATCATAGAATGGTTGATGGGTTGTGTGTGTAGAAGAACTAGGTCCACCTTGTGTAGGGAACTTAGGTTCTTTATGTTTTTCAAGATGTTAGTAACCAAATGTCTCAAGAGGTGATATGGTAGGAAGTTCTCGGGGTTTCAAGGATGGATAAAAGGATGCATTAGCTTCAAGGTTGTCAAAGAAATCTTTTAGGAATCGATTCATGCTATCATCATCTTCTCCAATGATTTCAACATCATGAGGAGGACATGCATTAGTTGTTGATTGAGAAAGAGTGGGTTCAAGGTCATTAGGATCATTCCAAAGGAACAACTTGACATGTCAACTAAGGATTTTAAGGACATCCAAAAATTATCAAAAGAAATAGCCATAATGCTTATGAATGACAACAAACTAAATCCAAGAAATGGAAGAAAACAACAAATATGGATACTGTAACAGAGATGAAATAACAAAAAATATAAATGCAGAAAATATAGAGTAAATTCTAGAAAATGAAATGATAAATATGCAACTAGACTAAGTTGCCCAGGGTGGCGAATTAGTCCCAGTAGTGAGTTTTTTTAACAATTTTCAAAATCTTTAGTTGGTTTTTATGATTTTTAGATTTTTCTGATGCAGCTATAGTATGAAAATGTAGAATATTTTTGAAGTTTTGAATGAAATGCAATGCAAAAATGAAAGCTATATGCAATTTTTCACTAATGCAATTTTGAAAACCCTAGAATGTAAAACAATGCAAAACCTAATGCAATGTTGATGCAAACTATTCCTAGGATGCAAATGCACTTGAAATGAGAAGTAAAAATGTCCGAAAGGTGGGTTCACCAAAATGAACTGTAGATTTTGGGGAAAGAGTGCTCTCTTACACTTCTAGGATTTTTCACCTAAAAGGAGAGTTCTTTCTACCCAAAACCTTGGAGGTTCATTCAAGATTGATTGTAAATGTGATAAAAATGTGCCTAAATGGGAGATCCTAAATGAAATAAATTGAAAATAGAAATGAATTATTGATGCAAAACTAATGAGATGCAAGATGTTTGAAAACACAATGTGAAATAACCTAAGAATGCATGTAAACTATAGCATAAATGAAAGGGATTTGAGAGGTGCACCTAGAAACTGAAGCTTGATGTAGATTGGTTTTGGAATCTTATAGATTTATCTATTAAATCCAATCAGGTCACTTATGCCAAGCTAGGTGACTTAGTCTTATTTCAAGGAGATTTTTTCGAAACAGGTTTTGGGAAAATGGGTATCTAGAACTATGAAAAACACTTTTCAAGCCAAAAAATGGGACTAATTCACCACTGATGATGACTTATTCCACCTTCAACTTTTGAGAATCTTGAAGATGCACTCTATAGCCTTCAACTTGTACTTCATCTTTTGATAAGAATCTCGATCTGAATCTGCAAACTTTGACTTGTAGGTGATCTCCAAGCTTCTTTTAGGGTTTTGTTGAATTTGAATGATGTTGACACCTTTTAACACCTTGCTCTTTGAAAAAATTTCATGCAAGACTTGCAAAACACATATGTAAAGAGGGAAAAAGGGGTAAGGGTTAGATAATAGGGGTTTGCCTTAGTCAAATCCTTGAAAATGAAATGAAATGGAAAGAGAATGATGATTGAATAAAATGCAAATTATATAACTCACCAAACCCTTGAAGTAGAAATATGAAGATATGCAAGTAGTATCTCCAAAGGATGAATCCTTGAAGTACCTAGAGTGATTGCTTGAATGTTGGGATTGTTGAGGAAGATAGATAGCTTGATCATGAATTGTTGGGGGTTGGAAATGAGAGGAAAACCTTTTATTTATACATTATTTTCCCTAATTCCTGAAAATACCTCATCACAGGCTGACCTTAGGGTCTAGAGAATAATATCCTAGAAAAATAAAATAACTTTGATTTTTAAGCTAGATGGGACTAAGTTTCCCCAATGGTGACTTGGTCTCACTAGGGCAATTTTATTGGGTGTCAAAAATTAAAGTGCATTTATTAATGTTTAACGGGATTATTCTCCAAAACATACTCAAGTATGACTTGTAAGTGCATTAAGGGGCCATTTAAACATAATAAAGGGTCAAATTATTGATGACAAGCCTAGAAAAGTGTGAGAGTTTGTTACAACTCCTTACAACACTTTGAAATAAGGCTTAATAAGATATTATTTACATGAATTATACTAGAAAGGTCCTAGAAAAGTGTGAAAGTGTGTTACAACACTTCACAACACCTTTGAAAGAGACCATAAGGTTTTTATTGATTTACAAGTGTTCAAGACCTAATGTGAATGTGTTGGCCACATTACAACATTAAATCTAGGAAAAATCAAGCCAAAATACATAAGAGAGGCCCAAATGAACGTGAAAATGTCTAAGGATACATTTTTATACATTACACTTATATCTGCACTTTTATTATTTTGGATGAGGTGGACGTGCTTATTTGCATGCTCCATGAATAGAGCCCACAAATTCTATAATTTCTTTTTCTATTTCTTCTTACATGCCAAGATTAATTTAGTTATTGGTGTGGTTGCTTGTGTCCTTTCCCTTTCTATTTATTTTCATCCAAAATACAAGGTCTTGCATATTTATCTTTATTACATGGATTGGTATCACAATTAGGAATTATTCCAATATGATATTTGAGGCAATTGATACCTTCCTTAAAACTATTCTTGCATAAGGTTCAAATAAAACTCCTAACTATTGGTCCCATTATTACATATTCCTAAGTAGGGTCCTTGCTTCTACCAAGATTATTTCCAATAAGTAACGTTGATTCTAATACATAGAAAAATTTCATCATGAATAATTTATAACATGTTAAAATACCATGAATAATAAAAAATTCTCATTGTGAAACCTACCCATCTCTAATGTATTGATAAAATTTAAAATGTACGATGGGTGAGATGCAAATGTTGGGCAAGAATATCTTGGTTCTCAAGATTCTCTAGTGAAAATGGTTTTAGGTGGGGTTTTTTGTAGCTATCAATAAATTCATTCCTTCCAATGGTATTAATGGGCTTGGTGGGACACCCCCTATCCCTTTCCCCCCTTGTGTTCAAAGTTCTTGGAGGTATATACCCTCCATCTAACTAGAAATTCCTTTTTCTAGGAAACAAAAGTAAATTATATGATGGGGTTTAGGTTTTCCATTCTCAAGAAGGAACCACTATCAAAATTAAAGATCCTTCCCTTGATCACACCCTAGAAAAATGTAGAAATATCTTATTAGAAGGTTTATAGGTAGGAACCCCAATATTGAATCTATGAGAAGATGGGTTGCCTTAAGATGGCCAATTAAAGGCTCTCTTTCAATCTCAGTTCTCCCCAAGGGCCCTTTTTATTTCACTTTCTCCCTCTAGGAGGGTGTTTTGAAGGCCTTAACGTATAGTCATTGGTTCTTCGATAAGAAAAGTTTGGATCTCTATAAATGGAAGCCTAGATTTGATCCTTCAATGTACCTAGTTGTTTCCCTCCCAACTTGGGTTAGTTTCCCAAGCCTTCCCTTAGATTTTTTGGATGAGATCATTTTGGGAGTGGCCAAATCCTTTGGTAACTTCCTCACTTTGGAAAATCTCACCATGGACCGGTCAATATTGGTGTTCACCCATTGTTTTGTCAGCATTGAGCCCAATAAGATCTTTCCTACCCTAGTCACTCTAGAATATAGGCTTGGGAAGTTGTATAAATCAATCGAATATGAGAACTTGGCTCTCTTTTCCCAACTCCATTATATATTGTGTCACCTCTACAACACTTTACCTAAAATGGTGGCTAAGTTTTAAAACTCTCCAAGAAATGATAAAATTATTTCCATCTCCTCCTTAAAGCCCCATTG
The DNA here is from genome assembly GCA_007115665.2 of Sequoiadendron giganteum. Lineage (NCBI taxonomy): Eukaryota > Viridiplantae > Streptophyta > Pinopsida > Cupressales > Cupressaceae > Sequoiadendron > Sequoiadendron giganteum. The sequence goes on along the minus strand of CM021101.1, from coordinate 639,828,907 downwards.
GATTGTCAAAGAGACGCTCAATGGTCACCCCTCCTCTAATGTATACTATTTTAGCTTCTCAATAATTGTTTATGCACCAATTTGTCCCTCTTCAATAGTTTCATTTGAAGAAGTTGTTGATCCTCTCTTAGTTATGAAGGTACCTTTTGGTGAGGTTCCTCCATTGACCCTAGTTGTGAATGGTCCCTTGGACTTGTCCCAAATGACTCCCATGTATGCTTTGGGTTGGTTGACATATTTCTATCTCTCCCTCTTTGCCCTTTTACATGAAATTTGGACAAGGAGTGCATAAATGATAAACATTGGAACCAACTTCAAACCTAGTAAAAAATATATTAGATAAATGAGACAAAGAAACATAGTAAAAAAACACCGCTAATGGGAACTAGTGCACTCAAGAGTAGTTGGGCTATAGAAGATCTATTTTTTAATATTATTTATAGAATTTTAGGGGGATAAATGGTCTCCATAAAAGCATATTGTCAAGGACCTCATCAAGAAATTCAAGCTTGACATATTGCTCATTCAAGAAACTAAAATGAGTGATGTTGAATTTGATAAAACAAGAACATCTAACCTAATGATCTTTCTTTGGATATTGATGTAGATGGGGATTCTATAGGTTTAGCCACCTTGTGGAAACCCTTCTTCCATTTTTATTTAATTTAAAAAGATAAAAACTACCTCAATATTCTATTTTCTAATTGTTCTAGTCTTCATGATTAAGCCATGTCCAACATTTATGCCTCAAACAACATTGTCCTTAGAAGAGAGATTTGGACTAACCTTTTATGTAGTATAAAATCCTTCTCTAAGTACCATTAGAATTTTTTTTGAGATTTCCACACCCCTCTATAACCTTCAAAGAAGATGGAGTGGATTCTTGAACTTTCTGATAGTATTCTAGACCTCAATAACCTTCTCTTATTGGTTGGACTTATGGATTTGGAACTCGAAGGAATCCATTACACTTGGTACAATAAAAGTGAGAGATAAATTGATTCTAGTCAGACTTGATAGATGCCTAGTTTCCTAAAACTGAGATTTGGCTACATACTTTTCTCTCTCCTCACATTTAAGGGCTGGCTTTGATCACACTCATATACTGCTCAAATGGAACAATCCAATTATAAAAGCTAATTATCCCTTTCATTTTGAATTGATTTGGACTCATCATCCTCACCTCATAAGGTTTCTTGTGGAATGGTGGAATATCAATGCCATATTTTTTGTGATGTTCAAGCTATATTTCAAGCTTAAGAGTTTAAAAATGAATTTGAAAGATTGGAATAAAAACTCTTTTGGTAACATCTTATCCAAAAAAAATATTTAAAGGAATAGCTTAGGAAAATCCAACAAGATGTGGATGAATTGGATGCTTTTAAGGATCTTTCCAATAATGAAAAATCTCTACTAAGTGACCTATACAATCTCCTTGAGAAATAGGAAATTAATTGGAAACAATTAGCTAGAAACCAACATTTAAAATAAGGATATAAGAACACCAAGTTCCTCCACATTTTAGCCATCAAACATAGGAATAATTGAGTTGATAACCAAGGATGGCTCCCTTTTATCATTGGAGGAAAAGTTCTCCTAGGAAGGTGTCATATTTTTCAAAGATCTTCTTAACCTATCCACTGACAATCTTCCTCCTCTAGAGGCTTCAATAAACCAATTTCTTGAGGTGATCCCTTACACCATCTCTAATTTTGATCTCTCCTCTATGGAATTAAGGGATTATAATGATTAAATTTAGGTTATTTTCTTCTCTCTCAATAGCTCCAAATATCTTGGTCCTAATGGGTTCTTCCTTCTTTTTCTTTCAAAAAAATTGGAAAATTGTTGGATCAAATGTACTCAAAGTTGTTAGAGAGTTCCAATCCTCAAGAATAATCCTCAAGGAGTTTAATAACACTTTGATTATCATTATTCCCAAAAGGTAGGGGATAGTAAAATATTATAATTTTAACCAATAAGTTTGTGCAACACCTTTTATAAGATTTTCTCTGAACTGATCGTTAATAGAATATAGTATTTCCTGGATGAAATGATCCACACTGCCCATAAAGGTTATGTGTCAAGTAGGAAAATCACTAATTTTATCTTAATGACACAAAAAATTATCCACTCGATGATAAAAATAAACAAGGAAAGTATGGCCTTCAAGCTGGATATCTCTAAAGCGTACACCACTATTTCTTGGAAATTTCCTTTTGAATTTCTATAAAGGTTTGGTTTCAAAGGTAAAATTATTAAACTAATAAAATATTTTTTTCAATTCCAAATTTTATCAGTGATCATTAATGGCTCTTCCCATGGCCACTTCTTGGTGTCTAGTGGAATAAGGCAAGGGGATCCTCTTTCTCCCTACCTCTTCATAATGTTGGCAGAGGTTCTTGGTCACAAAGTGCATAAATGTATTTCATGTGGCAATCTAAAATGTTTTTGTCCTTCTTCCACTTCTATTGAGTTGGAAACATGATAAGGATGGTTTTTGCATTTTCATTCTATTGTCATTGATGTCAACCCATTGTGAAGATGTAAATGTATTTTTTTGGAGATGACCAATTTTTAAGATAATTAGCCAAGTCTCAAAGTACAATTTCAATCTTACAATGAACCATTTTTGTGGTTTGAATTACTTTGATTTATAAAATTTTGTTATGAAGTTTTGAAGTAATATTGATGTGTATTAAAGGTATTCAGATCCAAGGTTTCAAGGTTGTATGTATTCCATAGCTGAAGATAATGTTGACAGAGTATTAGGTTTGGTAATGGTAGAGTTGTAGTTGTAGAGTGTATGTTGGAATGCTCTGCATTCTACTGTAGATGAATATTATGATGTGCAATTTTGACGAACTATTGGAAGGTGTTCGAGGTGTATGTACTCCAAATGGAAAGTGTTTTGGCTATCCACGTGCTAAGTTATGAATGAATATTTGGCTCATTCAGTTATGAATTTACTAGTTTTATTATATGGTGTTGACCTAAAGGTTTTGGGTTCATTTAAAGTTGAATTGTGTATGGAGTGGAATCATAGAAGTGATTGTGAGTGATGTCAAACTATTTTTGTTTATTTCACAAGGTGCATATGTTGAAGTTTTGATCCAAGAAGTTGTGTGGCACACACTTTATCTAATTAGGCCAACCTAATTGATGTTTTGGTTGGTTGTGGTATATAAACAAGGTTGACTAATTATATGAAGAAGATAAATGAGTGCATGTAATATGTATGTGTGAAATATAATGTACTGTCAAGTGTGAAAGGTGTAGTGGTGAAGTATGAAGTGTCTTAAATTAGTTTTCAAAGCTTAATTAGAACTGTATCTTCAACATGTTGTAGATGCATTGTTAGCAATTCATTTTGGTAGTGAGCCACACTTTCTTCTCTCTTTCTATTTTGGATAGTGAGACCTTGGTAGTGAGCTATTATCTCTTTTGGAGAGTGAATCGACTTTTTTCTAATCTCCATTGTAATCGATTATAATATATTATGAGCTAATCTTCGCCATTGTTTTTCTCTTTCTAGGATTTTCCATGTAAATCTAGTGTTCTTGTGTTCTTTGGTGTGATGCATAATTTACATGTTCCTTTCCATTTCTAAAAGTTTAATGTGATTCATTGAATGGATGTTTAAGTTGATAAAGCTAATGATTTTCAGTGAATACCGATTCACCTCCCTCAGTATTTTGGGTGCTCAACAATTGGTATCAAAGATTGGTTCCTTCAATTGGCTTGATAGATGAGGTAGATCTTGGAGGTTGAAAAATTGGCTACAAGGAAGTATCTTATTCCTTTGAAAGAGATTATACCTAAAATATTTACTAAAGAAGACCGTGATGTTGATATGGAAGAATAACTCAAATCAAATCTTGATGATTTGGATAAAGTAGAATGTAAGAATAAAGATCTAAAAGAGAATATTAAGGATGTATATGAGTATATTATAAAGTGAGGGAACAACTCAAGAAAGCTAAAGAAATATTCAAGGAATGAAATGAGTAGCTAAAACAATAAAATGCGACAATCACCAGTCTAAAGTGCAAGTTGAAGAAGGAAAGAGAGTTGAAGACTGCTTGAATACCAAATTGAAAGACAAGTCTATAGAATGTTTAAAGCTTGAATAAGATATTGTGAATTTGAGATAAAATTCGGAGAAATAAAAGATTTAAGAAGATCTCCACCTTTCTTTATGAAATGATTGCAAATCAAAAGGCTTCTAAGGACAAAAAAGGATCAGGGTTTGGAAAAGGAGAAATTTTAAAAGAGAATCAAACTTCAAACAATGCTGAAAATAAGAATGATAAGAAGAGCAATATTAAACAAGTATGGAACCAAAAGAAAATTTTCAAAAGAAATCCTATTAGACAACTTGTTTCAAAATGGTACTCTTTTAATGGTTATTATTAATCTTGCAATAAATTTGGACATAGAGGAGTAGAGTGTAGAAGCAAAATGAATCATAGTTCTCAATAATTTTTCAGTTAGTGCTATATATGCAATAGATTTTGCCATAAAGCTAGTGGATGCAAAAGTCAAATTATGAATGGTTATAATAATGGTATGATGTTTCAAAAATTCAATGGTTAGTGTTATACATGAAATGGATTTGGACATAAGGCTTTTGAGTGTAGATCTAAAATTAAAAATAAAATGATTTTATTTAGAAAAAAAGGTGTCATATATCATAAATGCAATAAACTAGGACACATAGATAAGTTTTACAAAAGCAAGTATGTGAGACCCTTAGTTTCAAAAAAGAAGATTGCTCCAATAAAGAAGAGTGGTCTAGTGAAGACGATTGATCCAATGGAGATGAAGAAAGAAATGAAAAATATACGCAAGAAAAAGGAATATGTTGAAGTGAAGAGTATGTGTCAGCCCCTGGTGCAAGTGTTTCCTTTGGAAAATAAATAAAGAGCTTTGGCTCAGGGAGAGTTTTAACAAAAAACATTTAATGCCCCGACCAAAGATGTGGTCTTTATGCCTTCAACACACTGGTACATGTGTTAGGTGATATGGTTGATCTTTTGGTGGTATCTTTGGTGTGAAATATCCTATTGTAGAGATTTATAGAGTGATTAAAAATTCTTGTGATGACACAATGAAGGTTTGCCAAATTTTTTACCTAACTTTATATGCTATAATCAATGCATTTTAGCTCATCAAAAAAGTGTTTGTATTGGATTCACATATGTTAAAGTCATTTGTGAACAACAATTAAAGTGAAGAGCAAAGAAAAGGTGAATTGAAGTGATTGTGGTGTGTTGTGCAAAACCCTACCATTGAAGATTATACAAGGTATTTATCATTTTCTTGAAAACCCTAGTTTTGTGAAGGTTTAAAATGCTTATCCCTTAAGTTATCAATGTTTTGGAGTAGACACCACCTAAATTTAAGAAGCATCCATTTAAGTCGATCGAATGAGACCCTGAAGGAAAATTTTCAAGGATTATATATGGTGTAATGCACGTAGAGGATGTGTGGATCTACATTCACACTAAAATGGAAGAGTATATTCATGGAAATATGTTGGAGTACTGGGTAAATGAGTTGACAGGAGATGATTTTGAGTTAAAACTCGAGGTTGAGAGTTTGACAAAGAAGAAACTAGATGTATGGAATAATTTCCCAGATTTTTGCTATGAGGATGAATGGGTTAAATAAGTGTTAAATTGAATTCATGATAAGCTCATGTTGGTGGACATGTTGCACATAGGAAACGAGCAAGAAATTAAGGTGGTTATAGGGTTGTTCTCCGAAGGATCCATTCTGGCACTAAAGGTCATGATGAATGAAATGGTAATGAATCTCACTAGTGTGAAATTTGACAAATGAGTCCTAATGGTGAAAGATATTGATGATCCAACGATGAAGTATGCCTTGATGGTGATTTAGTATAATATATTTTATACAAACTAAGAGAAATATGTGTCGGTTACTGCTATTCACACATCTCACTAAATGGTGAAGGAAGGCTTGGATGTGAGTTACCGCTATTTATTTTGAAGGAAAAGATTCCTATGGCACACAATGAATGGGGCTAAAAATAGGGTGTGAGTGAGAATATTATAATTTTAATAGTAAAATTATTTAAATTATGTGTGCATGTGAAGAGTTGTAATCATGTGACACATGTTGCAATATGGTAATAAGTGAGGGATTAATTCAAATATTTAATTTGAATTATTTTGAGACATGTGAAGGAGAATTAATTAAATAAATGAGATTTATTTAATTAATTGGGAAGGTGATTAAGTGGAATAAATGGGATAAGTGTGATAATGTAATCACTTAAGTTAAAATATAGCAAGATGTTTTACAAGGTCGTGTATGATTAGATAATATTATGGCATGGATAATTTTGGGTGTCTACATTTTTTCCCTCTTTGAGATGATGTGATTTATATCAAGTAACATCATTTCAAAGAAGCTAAGGTATGGATAGAGGAGAAAAATATGATGCCCTAGCCACTTGAGGAAGTGAGGAGTAAGATGAATGAAGAAAAGGGATGATAGAAGAATATAATGTTGTAAAAGATATGAAGAAATGGGATGATGATATAGGATATGATAATAATGATGATGCCCCTTCGAGAGGATAGGCAGGTTGGAGAAACATGGGTATGCTCTCAAAATGAATGAAACAATAAAGGAAGGGTAAGAAGAATTATACAAGATAAGCAATTAATGAAAGAGAAGAATGGCACATTATGCTGCAATAAAGTGAGCAATCATATGTTTGATATAGCACTAGACGTTATGCACCAAGGTATAAGGACCAAGCTGAAAATGTGTCTCATGCCTTAGTGTAATACAACCTTGTCTAGATACAAGATATGAATATTAACTCAAAGTGATTCGGATTCGATGCAAATGCAATATAAAAATGATAACACACACAAGAAAGAAAGCAAACATGCACAAATGATACAAAAAAAAGAGGTATTTCCCTTGTCAAGCTGTAAACCGAAGATTAATTGATTGATTGATGATGATGATAGTGTTGTCATTGCAGGGAATGGTAGATCAACACAAGGATGATTGATTGATTGATTTATTTATTAGGTACACCAAAGCTAGGATAAAGACCATTGATGCAATTGGATAATTTGGCAAGATTGATTAGCTTGGTTGGTATGGATTAAGGATTGACTTGCATTTGGATTATTGCTTGGAATGATTGAAGATGATTGATTTGAAGATTTGGGTAATGATTGTTGAATTGAATTGAGGAATTTATTTGCTTGGAATGATTTAAGTTGGAGCAATTTGATTAGAGGATTTGATAGATTGATAATTTGAAGATTGATTTGAAGGATTTGAATTGATGCATTGAATTGATTGGAAGAAGTGATATGGTTTGATTTTATTGATTAGATTTTTGTTGGCTATTTGGATTTTTTTGTCTTTTTTAAAGACCTTTTTCTATTTTTTAAATTTTTTATTTTTGGGTTTTTGGTTTTTGGAATTATTTTATTTTTTTTTGAATTTTTGGGATGTTTTGATTTTTTTAGATTTTGAGAATGTTTTGATTTTTTGTATTTTGAGAATGTTTTAATTTTTGGATTTTGAAATGTTTTGATTTTTTTGGATTTTTGGGAATATTTGATTTTTTTGGATTTTTTCAGGACCTTGTTTCAATTTTTGTGTATTTTTTCAAGACTTTTTTGAAATGTTTTGAGATGTGAATGGATGGAAATTTGGGTAGCTTTTGTGCTAGATACCAATGAGAAGGGAAAACAAAGTCTAGGTGCAAGGAGATATATGGGATTGATGGATGAAAGGGTGGGTGATATGATAAGGGGTAGAAGGCTCATGATAGATGGATCTATAAAAAGGATAGGTCATAGTGAATGGAATGGATGTATTCATCATAGGAGAGAAATGATTTGATCTCCAAATACTATGTCATATAGGAATAACATGCCACATTCTAGGTACAATACTTGGTATTTTTCATGACAAAGCTTATGACAATAGGATAATGATAGGATTGTTTGGAAGGATGAGGTATATCAAAAGATATCCAAAGCATGTTTCAACATTTTTCCCCCTATTTTTATCAAGATCAAAAGGAGGAAGAGAGGATGAATGAAATCAATATGATAAGTATATGGGTATGATGGCCAAGGATGATAAGATAGGATATGATAAGATAAAAAATGATATGATAGGATGAGACAATGTGCCCCCAAGTGTAAATGACATAGAAGATCAACCTACACATGACGCATGTTTGCTAGGTTTTCATCATGGTACTTATCTAGGGCACCTATTTACCAGGTTTTTATCGTTGGATGAAGGGATTTCAAATTACTTTTTATTTTATTTTATTTTTTACTTTTTTTTAATTTTTTTGAATAGGAGAAGGATAGGAGGGACTCAAGTGTCTATTTCCATGAAAGGTGATAGTCCTGCTAGATGGATGTCATCACATGGACCATGTCAAGTGTGCTCATAGATGTTGGTAAGGAATTGCATAAGTGTGAGATGGATTAGGTAGATGGCGGATTATGAAACTCTTATGCAAGGATTGATGGGGAATAGTGTATTATGATGTGGATTATGGAGATAAATAGTTGATTATGTAGGAACTATTCAAAATATGAATGGGAGGTTTAGCCAAAAGAATGGACCATAGAAAGGTGATGGGAAGATATGTAGGATAGTGGATGAAGGATGAGGAGATGGAGGTATATGGAATTGTTGTGAAATGGAAGGGAAACATGACCAACGATTGCACACACCATGTTAAACATTAAATATTTTGATGGAAAGGTGGTGTAGGAAGCAATAACAATGTTTGCTTAGGAGATGGTTGACAAAGTGCTTTAGGTACCCACATAAACTTAATATTTTCATGATTTTTGCTTTGTTGGTGGGATTTTTGAAATGAGTGGGAATTTTCTATGGAAGAGGATGGCTGGGATTTTTGTGATGTGGATGCCTCATTTGACTTGATTTTTTTTTTTCTTAGGTACCTAAACCATTTTGTTTTTAGACTTTTCTTTTGAAGGTATGGGCTTATATTGCTTTTTGGATGTACTTGGTTTTAAAGTTTTGCAATTGTATGCTAAGGCATTTGGAGCTTTAAGTTTTTTCACTTTATGTGTAGAGGCATCCAAATTTTTATTTTAGAATCCCTTGGGTTTGGTGGAATGAGTGGAAGCTTTATGTTTAGACAATGTGTGCCTTTGTTGGTCATGATTAAGATTTTTAGAGGATTTATGGGTAGGCAGATAAGGGGATTAGATAATGGGGATATTAGGTGTTGGGAGTAGTGGAGGTAGATTAGATGGAGGGATATTAGGAGTTGGAAGAAATGGTGGTAGAGTGGATGATGGAAGGTGTACGGTCACATGCTTTTGTGATTTGTAGGATGATGGAGGTAGAATGGAAACACATTTTTTGGTTGTATGATAGGGATTATTATGGAAGGAGGTGGACTTAGGATGCATGGAGGAAGTACCAAAATCTTGAGATTGGTGTCCTTGGGGTGTATATTTAAGGCCATAAGAGCGTGGAGGGACCTTGACATGGATTGGATCCAAAATACCTTGTTCATAAAGTCCTAAGACTTTACCTTGATAGTTCATGTTTTGAAGCATGTGATGGGAAATGGGACTAGGTGTGTTTTGGAAACTAGATATGAGTTCATTATAAGGTGAAGTGGAGGATAATGGTTTTTGTTGTCCTAAGGAGGAACATTCATGGATGAAGGTGGTAAGACCAATAGGATATGATACTGGACTTGACATGGGATTGATAGTTGACGTGGAAGGATCAGTCAGATCTTTATTATGTTCATGTAGATCTAAGTTATTTGTTTGATCTTCTATGTGTTCTTGGGAGGCACATGTCTCATCATGACAAGTGAGAGTTTTTTCATCATGGATAGGGCTATATGGAGGGGAAGTTTCTTCGCTTCAAAGGGAGGCCATGAAATGAGGTGAATGTTCAAGTAGGTCAACGCGAATTTCATTATATGGATCTTGGGTGTCTTGTTCATGAATGGTAGTGGGGTTATGGATAAGATCAAGCTGCCCATGGATAGATTATTCATCATTAATAGTTCCTTGATCATGGAAAAGATATATGTTATGAATAGGTTGAATGAAAATGATTTTATCTTGATTAGTAGGAGGGATTTATGTTTCCCCATGCTTAGGATTAGGCTCTTGACATACCGTTTGGCTTGCTTGAATGGAAGTGGATGAGGAAGGCTCTTGGAGGGGCTCAACATGTTCTTGATGGTAAATCTCATGAGGGAATGATGGAGGTTGAATTGGGCTCATGGGGGGAGACTCTAGAATAGGTTCAAGGGGTTGTGGGTAACATGATGGAATTGGAAAACTAGGCATGGTGTTGGAAGAATATTTTGTAAGCTCAAGGATGGGAAATGGTTGACATGGTTGACTCATTGCTAGTAGCCCTTGGGTCACATCCTTTGTAGGTGGATGGGTGGATTTTGGTTTTCTTTTGTAATGTTTGAACTTAGGGTGTGTAATTGATGGAGGGTTGGATGATGGTGTGGGTAATGAAGGGTGATGGGTTGGAATGTGTGGGGACCAATGGATTTGGACTAGGATATGGTGGCTTTAGGATTGGCCTTTAATTAGATGGTGGTATAATATATTTATAGGATGCATGAGCTAGATTGGTATTTCCCTTATCAAAGGTGGAATTAAGACTTAAAGTATTTTGATCTTGTTGCAAAAGTAGACTTTGGCTCACATGTGCTTATTGTGGGATGAATTGATAGGTTGATGTAGGATTGACGTGGAAAGAGGTGGGATAAGGTGATGTGGAACTATTATGGAAGGATGTGGGATAGGGTGATATGGAATTATTTTGATAGGTGGATGGATTATATTGATATGGAATGGAGGGAGATTCCAAATAGGAACGAGGTGTAATTGATTGGTATTGAATGAATAGAGTATGATGTTCTTGTTGGGTTTGACAAGTGGCTATGAGATATTGCACTTGCACTATGAGATGTTGAATTTGAGGTGATTGGCTTGTTTGAAGTTTTTGGACCATTTCTTAGATTCCTTGAATGATTTATTGGTTTAAAGGTGATTGGATTGTTTGAGCTTCATGAATTATGTGAAAAAGATCTTGTGCTAGGTCTTCTAATGTTGGCATGGTGTCACTTTTGGAAAATATTTGATTAAGATAACAATGATAGTAGTATGTGATTGCTTGAATGACTAGGATGATTTTCCTTGGAAATATTAGATGATGTGGAAAATATTATTAAAAATTTGACTTGGGCAATGTCAAAAAAAAATCTCACATGTAAATGCATGAACACACACACCAAAAACAATGATAAATTTATCTTTCAAGATTAAATGTTATGATCAAGAAAGCACTTGAATACAAAACAAAAAGCCTAATATTAGTATCATACAAAAAAGAAAACTAAGTGAGGTTTTTTAGATCTCCAAGATCAATTTGCGGCATGAGGAAAGAGCATACACGCATGCACTTGATTCACACTCACAGTTGTTAATTTTCCTTTAGAAAATCAAAATGTGTGTAAAATAGTTCAAGCACTTGTTATTTTTAGATCCCAAAGTCAAATATGTAGGAAGGTAGTTGTTTGTTTTAACCTAATTTGAATGATGTGACAACAAACAAGATGTTCTTTCTAAGCCCAAAATTCAAGTGTGTGATCAAACAAGTACTTTTTAATCCCCAAATTGAAGTATGTTGACAAGAAATGATTAGAGATGAAAGATGGAATGTGTGCACCTGATTGTTTTTGTCCTTAAATATGTTGTAGATGTTTATGCCAATGTTTTTATAGTTCCTTAGATTCACCTAAAAATTAGAAAATGATATTATAATGCAGCCATAAAAAAATGCTAATCAAACAAGGAAAATTGTAATTTCAGATACATGTTTTTAACATAACCAAATTAGATTCAATTATTTGAAGACAATATTTATCTAAAAAATAAAAAATAAAAAAATAGACCCCTACTAATTTTTTGAGAGCTTTCCAGAAATATGAAGAAGTCAGAAAAATTCCCTATTTTGCACCTAGAAATGTGGATTTATGAAAGTCCTAGAGAGAACAAAGATTGGATCATTTAGCACCTTATTTGACCTCAAAATAAAAGTTGTAAAAAAAGGACTCCCATTAGAATTCCAAGAAATTTTTGGAAATGTAAAATTTCTAGAAAATTTGTTGATTTGCACCAAAACATTCAATTTTATGAAAAAATATAAAATCAAGATAACTTCTACAAAATTGTTGATAAAATCATAATTTTTCTAGTGTAGCTTTCTTTGATGATCTTAGATTATAGGATTTTTTTGTAAAAATATTATAGAAAATTTCATAGTTGTTTGGAAGATATGAAAAAATCTTTAAAACCTAGTGTTTTGTCCAAAAAATGACAGATCTGCGACAAAAAGTCAATAAAACCTGCAAAAAGCAAGCTAGATCAAAGGATTTCACATTGGGTTCACCAATGTGGTTAGATAAAATCATATATTAAACTAAAACAACAAGATATCAAACCCTAACTATCACATTAGAGTACGAGCAAGCATGATCAAAATAACAAGCGAATGCAAACCCAAATCCATGCTAAACTCGATTGATCTCGATTGCTCTTCTCAACCTCACATCAGAATGAAATATTTTGAAGGATTGTTGATGGAGGAATGTTGGTTTCTCACTTTCAAAGTATAACGTTGAGATGAAAGATGATAGAAGAAAATAGATAGATAGATGAGAAAATTGAAAGAATTTTGGTAGAGTGAGGATATTAGAAGAAGATCGATCTACATGGCTTGTGAAAGGATATATTTATAGGAAATAGCTAATATAATTCAACGACAAATATTAAAATTCAATATTGTGATGTGTATGGCCAGGATTTAAAGTTGATTTTAGTGCATATGACACACATTAAGTGGGTTATGACATGAGGCTAAAATAAGAATGTGAGGGAATAAGTGGGATTCTTTTATTTATTTTTGAGGAAAAGGTGTCTATGACACATAATGAATGGGGCTGAAATAGGATGTGAGTGGGAATCTCATAATTTAATTAATAAAATTATTTAAATTATGTGTGCATGTGAAGCATTGTAGTCATGTGACAAATGTTGCAATGTGGTAATAAGTGAGGGATTAATTCAAATATTTAATTTGAATTATTTTGAGATATGTGAAGGAGAATTAGTTAAATAAATGAGATTTATTTAATTAATTGGGAAGGTGATTAAGTGGAATAAATGGGATAAGTGGGATAATGTAATGACATAGGGTAAAATATTGCAAGATGTTTTACAAGGTCATGTATGTCTAGGTAATATTATGACTTGGAAAATTTTGGGTGTCTACGTTCGACATAGATTTATGTGAACTCCTTATACAAAAGCTGATGAAGAACTTGTAGAATACCAAGGAATCAAGGCACCCGTTTTGGTATGGTACCCTAGTTATCTGTTTGGTATTTTACTTTCTTATAGAAGTGCCTAGAGAAAAGGACATTGTGTGGTTAGATAATATTCTAGTTGTAGTACTTGAGAAGGTTAGGGAACCTAGAGAACCAAAAATCTATGTTGTGGGGTTTCTTAAAGATATTTCAAGGAAAAATGAAAGAAAGGTACATGATTCTAAGAAGTGTTGTTGAAAAGTATGAGAATTACATAACCTTAATGGTTAGCAAAGATAACTACTTTATGAAAGTAGTTGAACCCAAAACAGTTTGGATTCCAAAACTTGGGCATGAGGTAACTGAAGTAGAGCTTAGCAGTCTTGCAAAGATCATGTTAAGCAAGCCAAGAGATCCATCTATGGAAATATTTGAAACTTATGCAAAGAAATCCAGTCGGGTGAACCTATAAAAGTAGAAGAAGTATGTAGCTGAGAGTGTTGAGAAGATGAAAATTCACTTGGAGGAGATCGTGAACAAACCCCAAGGGTTTTATAGAGAAAACCAAAGCTATATTTGTTTATTTGCAAGGTACTCCAAGTACAAGAAGGCCAATCAAGAAATTTTACCCTTCTCCTACTATTCCTAAGTCCTCTAAAAAAAATCCTTCAATAAGTTCAAAGAAGAAGGAAACATCTAATGCCCTTGAGACACAAAAGTCTCCTAAGAGGAGAAGAAAAGAAAAGGCTACCAGGGAAAGGTACATCAATTGTGAAGATGAAGAATAAGAGGAAGAGGAAGAGGAAGGATCGCAACTGATCCAAAGGAAGAAGTCTCAAGCCACTGTGGAAGAGACAAGTGCAAAAAGAACGAAAGATGATATAGTTGACACTACAAGTGAAGAAGAATTAGAGAAAGAAAAGAAAGAATTTATTATTCAAAGAAGAGAAAAGAAGTCAAAAAAATCTCCTAAAGGCAAAGCAAAGAAGAAAGAAAAGGCCCCTCTAGTAAGAAAACGTAGTTCCTTAAATTTAGATGCTTAGTTAATAGTATTGCAAAATTTGGTCTTTTGGAAGAGATAGCTAAAATGTATCTAGATTCAAAAGATGAGGATAAGGCCACAATAGAAGAAGCTATTGTAAAATATATGATAACATTCAATACATTTTTTAGAGGATTTTATAATCAATTTCTTGATGATCTTAAAGGTGTTTTGAGTGTTAGAAGGCAAGAAGCTTTTGATGAAGATGCTAAGTTAGTGACATTTTCCTTAGAGAAGATTGGTTCTTCTCTTATAGTTGAAGATAGAGATAAGTGGTCTAAGTTGTATAATAAGAAATTCAAGACAAATAGAGAGTTGGTACTCTTATGAGAAGAGATAAAGAAGATATTGAAAGGCTCAAGAATGGGATAGTGCAAAAATTTGAACTTGAAAATGAGTTGGGAATGTCTCTGAATAGTGAAGATCAAATGCAAAATGATACATCTATCCTGAAAATTAATGAACTTATTTTTGAACAACATGAGCATGTGCCTAAGGATGAGAATGCACAAGAAGACATGGTAACAAATGATACCCCTCCAATTATGGAGAATATTATTGAAGAGAAGAACGATGATAAGAAGTAGAACATGAAGAAGGATGAAGCTCAAAATGAACAAGAATTTCCCCTCTGAATATGGAGAAAGCCAATGAGAAGAAATAAGAAGACAAACAAGAATTATTGGAGAAAACAGAGGCACAAAAAGATGAAAGCTTGCCTCCTTCGTATGGTGAAAAGTATGCAAAAGAAGAAAAGAATGTTGAAGCATGTTCTATCAGTGAAGAAAAGGAGAAGAGTGAGAAGAAGGAGAAAGTGCAAAAACTATTGGTGAATCATTTATAACCTATAGAGATTCATTAAAGGCTCTAATGGATATGCAATTATAGTTTTAAATAGTGGTATTTGCATGGCTCCTATAGATTCGAATGCAACAGGAATGGGTAGATATGAACAAGATTTATCCCTTGCATAAGTTACAACTTGGTGATGCTTTCCATGCCTCTACAAGGAAGGAAATACTTTAGATACACCAAAAGAGTGTAGAAATGGTAGAAGAAATAAAGGTATTGTAGGAAGGTATTCTTGGATAAATGGTTGATGATTCTTTATCCAGTGTACAAAAATTGAAATTATTTCATGATTCTTTCAAGCATTATTCTATTTGTCTAGAAGAAAATATTGAAAAAGAAATGGTAAAGAAGGTCAATGAAATGACATTAAACGTTATTTCTAATAAATGTAATGTTGCACAAGGAAAGTTGAAGTGTAACTTGAAGGAAGTTCAAGAGTGTTTACGAGAAGCCAAAAAAATATTTCAAATTTTCTTGAAATGACCTATTTCTACAAGGAGCATAAAAGATCAAATGTACTTAATAGAATCACAAATTTCTCAAGCCTTTGGTGCATATGATCCAGAAAATGATGCATATGGTGCTACAAGGGAAACTATTGAGAATCTGCATGGTTAATTCTTCCTACTACAAGGAAAAAAAGGCAAGATCATAATGTAGTATAGTTAGCTTAGAGATTTGGTAAGTGCAAGGCTTACATCTTTGACCAAATTTTTAGCTAGTGAAAAGAAGGTGACACAAAATTATCTGATGTCTAGTTCCTCAGATGAAGGAGAAGACCTCCATACTCATTTTGAGACTTAGTGTTGTATGCTTTCCTTCGCTAAGGAGTGGAAAGTTGCAAAGAAATACTAGAAGGCACACCTTGCAAAATTTAATGTTTCTTATCAGGGTATTTTACCCTCTACTAGTTGAAGGTGTGCATTTCCATTTTGCAATTTATCTATTTTAATGTACATATGTGGAGTTAGTAGATAGTGTTGCAGTACAGTTTTATATTTTTGGTGATGGATGCTATAGAAAGGGGGAGTGAAGAAGATAGGGGGATTCATTACCATGTAAATATATCAGTAAGGGGGGGTGTGAAAGATAAGTATTTTTTGTACCATTTTCCATTGATGTCAAAGTGGGAGTAATTTGAGCATTGAATAGTTTTATGTGTTTCCATCAATGAAAATGGGAGAGATTGTTGGAAACATGAATATTATTATGTTTGTATGTGTATGGGTGCTTTCATTGATGTCAACCCATTGTATAGATGCACAAGTATTTGTTCGAAGAAGACCATGTTGGTTCCCAAATTAGTAGATGCAATGAGTCCTAAAGTGTAGCCACTCTCTCATGGTCAAACTTAGAGATTTGATTTGGCCAACGAATAAGATTCAATCAAAGAGACTAAAATCTTATGTACTTCTAGCTCTATTAAACCAGGGAAGGTAATCCCAATAGTATATTTATAGATACTTGTGTGGTAAAGTACCAAATATATTGTAAACATACGATTCTCCTCTAATTATTTAAGAGACACAACACACTAAAGGTTTGGTTGAAATTCATAGCAGTATCTAACTCAAACATGGGAGATGTAATAAAATGAGCTCAACAGAAAAAAACTGAGATTGATAGGTAAATTAATTAAGATTTGTAATCAGCTGTTGAATTAATCACCAGACTAAAAAAAGAATAACACACTTAGATCAATGCTTTATCCATTGGAATGGAGTCAACTTCAATACTTGTGCAACCGAATATAAATTTAATACACAACATCCTCTAAGCTTTGAAGATATTGTATTACATTATTTCAACATAACATCTCAACCACAAATTCTTATCAGAATCCTAGCACTCAGCCTAACATAAACCAATAGCTTCACTCAAGAATTTACATACATTCATTGAATGGATAAGAAATAATAAAACTAAACATACATTGGAATTTAATGGAGACAAATAAAATAAATTTTGATTATGTTATTCATAGCTTATAAAACCAATACATAGGAGAGAAAATGGTTCTAAATTTTAACCATTCTATATTAACTTGCTAGTATTGCTATCAGAAATACAAATGTATTGACATACTACAACCTAAAACAAAACCTTGAAATGTTTTTTATTCCTGTTACAATATTCTCTGTGACTAATTACAAACACAAATCACTTCTCACAATGAATCAAAAACTTGCACTTAAGGAAAAATAAAACCCTAAATGCTCATCAAAATAAGACACTTGGAAAACTGAGGATCATTGATGAATAACTACCCACTGTCTGAAAATAAATCCCTAATCTATACTTTGATTCATGCTTCATGCACTTGCTTCTCTTCAACATAAAAATATTCCCTGGCTTGAATAATCATCATTCCCTTTATTCCACCTGTAGTTGAAAAATATCATTTCCTTGTGAAAATATTTCACCTCTTCATTCATTTTTCACCCTACTCTATGAAAATATGCTCTCTCTGTGAAAAACTCTTCTCCAACAAAAAAATTTCATTTAGTGAATATTTTATTCACTTTATAAATTTTCACCTATGTATACCTTCTACTTTTATTTTGATGGCACTTTATCTTCGAAGGCATTTTAAAATTATTATCGGGCCATTAAAACTATTTACTTGTGCCTTCATATCTTTCAAACTACACATTTAAATTCCCAACATAAATTTTCTTACCTTTATTTTATCCGGACAATGGAAATATTTTCCCTTTCATCTTTTACATTTAAAAATATTGTTTTTAAATAAATGCAAAACCCACATCCTTTCAGACAATATTTTGATTCTCCATTAAAGGAAAACCTTTTAAAAAAATTGTTAGACCCACCTTGTCTTCCCAGCCAATGCACGTGCACCCGTTCCATTTTCACATGAAACCAAAAGATCACTCAGGCTCACGGGCAACCCTTCTTTTCCAACCAAATAAAAATATTTAAAACATTAAAAAATGTTGCTCGCAAATGTTTCCCTTCCAATCCCCATTGTGTTGTGGGCTCATGCTAACGACATCAAAATCTTACTCAGGCTAGCGAGGGAGCCTTCAAACTGTTCAATAAAATATTTTAAAAGTTAAAATATGTTTGCCACATATTTCATTCCCTGTGCTCCCATGACTTCCTTCTAACATCAGACCTTGCCTTCATAGGCTAGTGGGGAAGGCTTATCTGATGGTGTTCTTCACAAATCTACTCCTGCTCTACTTCAAACTATGATCGACCTTCCTACATATTTCATTTTTCTTTCCCAAAACTACATCACATATGGAAGGGGAATGAATGTGGCCATAGACTTCCTGCAAGACAATGCTACTCTTGAGCAGACATCTTGCCAATTAATACAAAGACTCTTCTTTAGATCCAACTGCTACTTCTACTTTTTTATCCTGAACCACCATTTGCAATTATGTTGTTGCTTCTATTTTCTATAGATTTTAACTCATTACAAATTCCAACCGGAATTTGGTTGTGCTTGATCACAATGGAAACCAGTATATGTAATAAGACATGTTGTCAAGACATCACTCAGATTTGGTTTCACCTTTACAATAAAAGGCATTAATGATAGTGTAGAAATTTCCTTTGTAATATCTACAAACCCCTTTTCTATCTAGCAAAAAGGCCGCATCACTTTTTCAATCCTAAGACTCTATAAATGTAGTGTTTGAGCCTTTTAAGATGTATAGCATATACTTTGGATCTTTCCTCTCATCAAAGACGTGGTGTAAAATAATCCCAATGTCCAGTGAAATGTGAACATGGGAATTCTTTGCAATGATTGATTTTTTGCATCATTCAAATGTTTCATTCTCCATGAGATATTAAGGGTCAAACTTGAACTCCTTAAAGCATTTTGAAAGTGTAGATGTAAAAACAGAGAAAATTGCATTTTCTTTTGGCTTGGAAAAAAATAGCTAATAAAATCACAAGACTTTGAAATCAGAAAAGGGAGTACATGAATATGGAGATAATGGAGAGAAACAATCCATTTGACATGAAAATAAAATGGCTCTGAATTGTGACCCTTCAAAGTAGGCCACTCAAGCAAATTTTGTAGGTGCACTTCTGAGTGTGTAGAGGTAAATTTTTTAATATGGGCCTTCAAAATCTGAAATTTTGAAGGTTCCATCAATGAATCTGACTAGGGATGTATGCCTCTTGTGGCCATAGAAATAATTTATATTCTCTAGAGAAGCATACTAGGTTCCAAAAACATTGGACAACAAAGTCTTTATTTTTTCAACTTTTTAACCTCATTTGGTGGCCCCACGCCACCAAATGAAAAAGGATAACTAGTGTTTGCCTCTGTCAAACACCAATTTGTTAAAAGAGTTGATCTATTTTAATCCATACTTTCCTTTTTCACACTGCATTAACATCAGTGACTTCATTCTTTCAAAGACAAGTGTCGGGCTACCTTTGAAAAAGTGATAACTTGCTCCTTGTTTTGCTTTACTGTCAAATGGAAACCAAATGACATAGGCTACATCACTGCCACTCTTTTCATTTTCTAATTCTATGGAAAGTGACAAAATGTGAGGATAGTGATTAAGACCATCTAAAAACACAGTCTTATCATATTTACCAATTCCCTCACAATGATTAGGCTCAGAAAATATATGATGCCACAAAAATAGTGTGCAATCCTCCTATTTGTTAAGCAAATAATTATCACACATTTGTAAGTCATCCAACTGAATTGCATCACATGTGATTTTTTCATCATCCCAACAATACTACCCCATCACATTACCATACGCCTCATGGTTCTAAAAATAAGACTCATTAACACCCACAAATCCATTGTCCACATTCAAATCATAGCATTCAAAATAAATGTCAACATCCCAAACAATATTTTCTACTTCAAGCTCATATATAAGACTATCCACATTAGTAATGTTATCACACACAAAATTTTCAAGAGTACGTTCAAATGACTCATAATTTACTTCTACGATAAATTGTTCACAATGACTATTTAAAACACATTCACTGCTGCAAGAAGTACCATATCGAAAACCACCTCCTATTGCATCAACATGAAAATCTGAAGCATACTACTTATGAGGAAGAATATGAGTTTCAGATCGAAAAAAAGATCCTCATATGCATCCATGTGATTGACACAATCACATTCTTCAAGTTCAAACTCATCATAGAAAATGTCATTAGTTGTACTAGCATATATCACTATATTTTCACTTTCATGTACAACTACATTAATGCTATCCTCATGCAAATATTTAGTGATAACTTCAAAGTCAGAAAAAGAAGTAGAAGAAGGTAAAGCATAAAAAAAAACATGAGTTCCTTGTTTATCATTATCAACATATGCATGCTCCTCATAACCAACCACTTGAACTGATTCATCCAATGAATCTCTTGCATACATGTCTCCTTCTTTGTTCACACTACTACAACAACTAGCAGAGCTACCTTCTTCATTGTCAAACTAAAAACCATTATGTGTCTCTTCATTATAGCTTCTTGTGAACGATTGATTCAACTAAATTCATTGCATACCTTGTCAGTTGCATCATAACACTACTGATCACACATTTCTTCTTCAAATAATTTGTTCAACTAATATTCATTATCATGTTTTTGTGAGGTTTCAAAAAAGTTCTCATTATTTTCTTTATTTAAACACTTTCCACTTAGAGAAATCAATTTTGCCTCCTCTTCTTGAAAGGAATCATAATCATCAGGGTTGCAAGCAAACTTGCAATCATCTTGATCACCCAAACAAGAATTCTTTTCAGTTGGTTCCAAACTTTGATTTACAACACCATTGTTCTCATCATGAAGACATGAAACTTCATAATCAACATGCTCTTCAACTTTATATTCAAAATCCATAGAAGAAAAAATACTTTCATTATCATCTATATCATTGCACCCTTCATCTAATACAAAAAATATGCTCTGTATTTTTTATTTTCAAAGAAAATAGAAGAAACTTCAGATATTTCATCTTTCTCTTCATGTTCTTCTTGGGTATGCAGATTTCTTTCTTCAGATAAGCACTCATTATTCACTTCACCAAAATCATCAATGAGCAGTATCTCAAGCTCTTGCCATGAACATATTGAATGCATTGGTAGACAAGAAAAACAAAATTCAATAGTATCTTCTAAAGTTCTTACAAAAAACTTCATGATAGCATCCTCTTCTACTATTTGACTATCTTCCATTACATCAAGAAAACCTTGTACATGTTGTGATGACGATTCTTCAAAACCTCCTCTAAACTTAGGAAAACATTCATTAATTTTTCTTGGGACAAAATATGGGTAACCTTGGTTTTTACTAGAATCTAGAGGGTCACATCTCTCACTACTAAACACCTTTTCTTTGAGGACAGGGTTGTGCTCTAGGCATGATATTACAACTTGTAGAGAGAGAACTAGGACAACAATACATATTTGCAATTAAGAGTTTATTCCCTCTACAACTAATTTCTTCTCAATATTCTTTTTAGAATATCCTACTTTCTTATTTCCCTTTCTATTAGTATCTCAAAATACTGAATAAGGGACAATATTAACTAGAAACAATAGAAAAATACCTCAGAACTATTGCAACCAACTCCTCTGATGATGTTGAAAATTATATAGAGTCACCACCTCTTTAAAAGAGGAAAAGATCTTCAAGTAGTAGAAAGCTTCTTCCAAGATCTATGTATTTTTGAGTTTTCTCTCCACTAGCAAAGCATTGTACTTCAAGAATACATCAAAAAAATTGCGTCCTTGGATCATTTGACCCAAAACTACAGATCAACAAACTGATTGACTCTTTAAATATATAATATTGGATTTGGATCCAATAGAGTCAACAATCTATTGATTTCCAAATCAGCAGATGCAATAAGTCCTAAAGAGTAGCCACTCTCTCATGTCTAGACTCAAAGATTTGATTTGGCCAACAAACAAGATTTAGTTGAAGAGTCTGAAATCTTCTGCACTTCTGGCTCTTTTAAACCAAGGAGGGTAATCCCAACAATATATTTATAGATACTTGTGTGCTAAAGTACCAAATACGCTATAAACAAATGATTCACCTCTAATTTTTTAAGAGACACAAAACCCTAAAGGTTTGGATGACCTTCATGGTAGTATCTAACTCAAACATGAGAGATGTAATCAAATGATCTCAACACACACAAAAACTAAGATTGATAGGTAAATTGATTAAGATTTGTAATCAGTTGTTGAATTAACCACCATACTGAAACAAGAATAACACACTTAGATCAATGCTTTATCCATTGGAATGGAGTCAAATTCAATACCTGTGCAACCTGATAACAATTTAATACACAACATCATCTAAGATTTGAAGATATTGTATTATAATATTTCAATGTAACATCTCAACCACAACTTCTTATCAAAATCCTAGCACTCATCCTAACATAAACCAATAGCTTCACTCAATAATTCACATACATTCATTGAGTAGATAAGCAATAATAAAAATTAAAAATCCACTAGAATTCAATGGAGACAAATAAAATAACTCTTGATTATGTTATTCATAGTTTATAAAACCAGTACATAGGAGAGAAAATGGTTCTAAATTTTAACCATTCTGTATTAACTTGCCAATATTGCTATCAGAAATACAAATGTATTGACAGACTACAACCTAAAATAAAACCTTGAAATTTTATGTATTCCTATTACAGTATTCTCTGTGACTAATTACAAAAACAATTCACTCCTCACAATGAATCAAAAACTTGCACTTAAGGAGAAAGAAAACCCTAAATGCTCATCAGAAGAAGACACTTGGAAAACTCAAGATCGTTGATGAATAACTACCCACCGCCTAAAGAGAAAGCCCTAATCTATACTCTGATTCATGCTTCATGCACCCGCTTCTCTTCAATATAAAAATATTCTCGAGCTTGAATAATCATTATTCCCTTTATTCCACTTGCAATTGAAAAATATTCTTTCCTTGTGAAAAGATTTCACCTCTTTGTTCATTTTTCACCTTACTCTATAAAAACAGGCTCTCTCCATGAAAAACTCTTCTGCAACCAAAAAAATTCATTCAATGAATATTTAATTCACTTTATAAAGTTTCACTTGTATAGCTTCTACTTGTATTTTGCTAGTAGTTTATCTTCGAAGGCATTTTAAAATTCTTATCATTCCATTAAAACTATTTACCCATGCCTTCATATCTTTCACATTACACATTTAAATGCCCAACATAAGTTTTCTTACATTTATTTTATCCAAACAATGGAAATATTTTATCCCCTTGCACTCTTCATGGAAATATTTTCCCTTTCATCTTTTACATTTAAAAATATTGTTTTTAAATAAATGTAAACCCCACATCCTTTCGGGTAATATTTCAATTCTCCATTAAAGGAAAACCTTTTAAAAAAATTATCGGGCCCACCTTGTCTTCCTAGCTAATGCCCGTGCACCCGTTCCATTTTCACATGACACCAAAAGATCACCTGAGCTCACAAACAACCCTTGTTTTCCAGCCAAATAAAAATATTTAAAACATTAAAAAATGTTGCTTGCAAATGTTTCCCTTCCAATCCCCGCTCTCCCATGGGCTCATGTTGATGACATCAAAATCTTACTCGAGCTAGCGAGGGAGCCTTCAAACTACTCAATAAAATATTTTAAAACTTAAAATATTGTTGCCACATATTTCATTCCCCGTACTCTTGTGAATTTCTTCTAACATCAGCCCTAGCCTTCATGGGCTAGTGAGGAAGGCTTATCTTATGGCGTCCTTCACAAATCTTCTCTTTCTCTACTTCAAACAGTGATAGACCTTCCAACATATTTCATTTTTCTTGCCCAAAACTACATCAAGCATGGAAGGGGAACAAATGTGGCCATAGACTTCCTGCAACACCATGCTACTCTTGAGAACACATCTTGCCAAGTAATACGAAGACTCTTCTTTGGATCCAACTTTTGCTTCGACTTCTTTATCCTGAACTGCCATTTGCAATTATGTTTCTGCTTCTATTTTCTATAGATTGTAACTCATCGCAAATTCCAACCTGAATTTGGTCATGCTTGATCACAATGGTAACCAGTATATGCAATAATACATGTTTTCAAGACATCACTTAGATTTGGTTTCACCTTTATAATCAAAGGCGTTAATAATAGTGTAGACATTTCCTTTGTACTATCTACAAACCCCCCTTTCTATCCATCACAAAGGTCGTGCCACTATTTCAATGCTAAGATAGTAAAAATGCAGTGTTCGAGCCTCTTAAGATGTATAGCATATACTTTGGATCTTTCCTCTCATCAAGAACGTGGTGTAAAATAATCCCAATTTCCAGGTGAAATGTGAACATGAGAATTCTTTGCAATGATTCATTTCATCCATCATTCAAATGTTTCATTCATCATGGGACAATCTTCATTCTTCATGAGATATTAAGGGTCAAACTTGACCTCCTTGAAACATTATGAAAGTGCAGATGGAAATGTAGAGCAAACTGCATTTGCTTTTGGCCTAAAAAAAATAGCAAAGAAAATTATGAGG
This sequence comes from Sequoiadendron giganteum, assembly GCA_007115665.2. Taxonomy (NCBI): domain Eukaryota; kingdom Viridiplantae; phylum Streptophyta; class Pinopsida; order Cupressales; family Cupressaceae; genus Sequoiadendron; species Sequoiadendron giganteum. The sequence continues at coordinate 639,804,068 of CM021101.1, read as the reverse complement.
CTTTGAAATCAGATCGAGGAGTAAATGAATGTGGAGAGAATGGAGAGCAACAATCTATTTGACATGAAAATCAATTGGCTCTGAATTGTGACCCTTTAAAGTAGATCATTTAGGCAGATTTTGCAGGTACACTTCTAAGTGTGCAGAGGAAATTTTTTCAATATGGGCCTTCAAAATATAATTTTTTTGAAGGTGTTGTCAAACCAAATGTTTTGGATGATAGGCTAAGTCTCATAGTGCAATTTCAATGTTATAGTGAACTAGTTTTGTGGTTCACATTGTTCTATTATGTAGAATCTTGTTATGTGGTTTTGACATAATATTGATGTGTATTGAAGGTGTTAAAATCCAAGGTTTCAATTTTGTATGTCTTCCACAGTTGAAGATAATGTTGACAGAGTATTGATTTTGGTAATGGAAAAGCTATAATTGTAGAGTATATTTTAGATTGCTCCACATTCCATCATGGATAAATAATATTATGATTTACACTTTTGAGGAAGCATTGGAAGGTTTCAAAGGTGTATGCACTCCAAGTAACAAGTGTTTTGTGGTCTATGTGCTGATTTATGAATTAAAAGTTGGTTCATTAAGTTATGAATTCCCTAGTTTTGTTATATGGTGTTGACCTAAAGGTTTTGGGGCTGTATAGAGTTGAATTATGCATGGAGTAGAATCATAGGAGTGATTGTGGGTCATGCTAACCTATTTTTTTGGTGTTGTAAAAGTTTTAGTTTATTCCACAAGGAATACATGTTAAAGTTTTGAGTTGACAGGTTGTGTGGTGCATGTTTCAGCTAATTAGCCAAACTTGATTGATGCTTTGGTTGGTTAAAACATATATACAAGTTTGATTTATTATACGAAGAAGATGTGTGAGTTCATGTAGTATGTATGTGTGAAATGTGATGTAGTGTGAAGTGTGAAAGGTGTAGTGGTGAAGTATGAAGTGTGTTAAATCAATTTTTGAAGCTTAATTAGAATTGTATCTTCAACATGTCGTAGATGCATTGTTAGCAATGCATTTTGGCAGTGAGCCACCCTTTCTTCTATCTCTTTCTATTCTAGGAAATGATCCCTTGGTATTGATCCATTGAGAGTGATCCATTCTCTCTTTTGGATAATGAGTCCTTTGACAATAAGTCTGCCATTTTCTAATCTCCATTGTAGCAAGTTATAATATATTGTGAGCTAATATTCATCATGGTTTTTACTTTTATAGGGTTTTACATGTAAATCTAGTGTTCTTGTGTTCTTTGGTGTGATGCATGATTTATATGTTCCCTTCCATTACTACAAGTTTAATGTGATAGACCGAATGAATTATTAAGTTGATAAAGTTAATGATTTTCACTGAATACTAATCCACCCACCTTCTCAGTATTTTAGGTCTTCAACATACTAGTTTCTCATCAATGTTTTTTTGATGATACCATGCTTTAGGAGTAAGCCACAATTATGAAGGCCAAGGGTTGGATTTTCATCCTCTCAAATTTTTCTTCTACTTTAGGCTAGTTTATAAAAATTTCTCAAAGTTTTTTTTCTGTATTAATGTTCCCTCCTCTTTAGATCAAGATCTCCAAGATCCTCAATTTCTAAATTCTTAGTCTCCTATCTTCCTACTTAGGAATTCCTTGCATGGTTGATAAATTTGATAATTTTGTTTGGTCTAACTTGTTGGAAAGGGTTCAAAGGAAACTAGTGGCTTGGAAGGGATCCCTACTTACTAACACTAAGAAACCCCTTCTGCTAAAATATTTGGTGTAGAGTACTAAAATTTACCTCCTCTCCCTCTTTAGTGTGCTTTCTTTCTAGATAGATAAACTAGAGATTTCTTTAGTCAGGAATTGAAAAAGAAATGCTTGTATTTGGTTAATTGGGATATGGATTTGTTGGCTGTCTTGACATAAAAAAGACTAGACAAATAAACTTGGAACTTCTATCCATTGTTAGTTGGTGCTTGATTAAAGAAAAAATTGAATGGATTAATATATTTAGAGCCAAGTATTTGAATAGAGGGGAATAAATATCTCTCTTGCATAGTGGTCATATCCTAAAAGGCTTGATAAATCAGAATAATCTCATCAAAACTAAGGAGATAATAATAAAATGTATTTTGTGGTAGATTTGGAATGGGGTCTTAGTGAGATTTTAGGAGAATACTTGGATTTCAAATTTAGATCTTGAGCTCAATCTAGTCTACTCTACTATTCAATCAAATATTTGTAGTAGATTTGGTTCTAAAGTTTTTTATAACCGAGACCATTCCTTTGATCCCCATATTTGGAGGACTAATCCTAATTGGTATGATCCCCCAATTCATTTGGTTGCTATAAAAATTCTTAGTCTAATTGGTAAATTGATATTCTATAGATCAAACTCTTAAGAATCCTTGGCTTGGGTAGATTCAAAGGATGGAAATTACATGATCAACTCTGGCAATATTTGTTGGCTACAAATTGGGATTCTCAATTCTATTGGCTAAAAATATTGTAGAATAGATCCATTCTTAAGGTCAAATTCTTCTAGTGGATCGCCTCCCATGAGAAAATCCTCACATTGGATAATCTCCAAAAGAGGGATGCATTGGTCAATAGGTGATTTATTTATGAGAAAGAGGAAGAAACTACTTCTTGTCTTCTATTTTATTCCTATTATTCCCAAAGAGCTCATTAAAAAATTCAATATTTGTTTCATGTCAATTGGGTGTGGAATAAAGACTCCAATATTGTGGTAGATAGTTGGACCCCTCTACTCAATCAACCCATGATTTTTGAATTATGGTGGAAAGCCCTCCTCATCATTGGTTGAGAACTTTGGAAGAAGCACAAGAATAGGATATTAAAGGGGAAAATTTTCCCTTGGACAGTTCTTGTTGATCAAACCATTAATAAGATAAAGGAGAATTTCAAATCAACATCTTTCAACCCTTAAAAGAATTCCAATAATCTAGAATTTGATATTGCTACTACTTGGGATTCATATAATATTCTAAACTCCATGTGCTCTAGAATCCCTATTGACCACAATAATAGTTATTGGTCCCCCAACCCAAGATTGTTTAAATTAAACTTTGATGGCTCGACTAAAGCGAAATCAGATTGGGTAGGTGGGGGTGGCATTATGCAAGATTATAGAGGAAATGTGATTCTTTTATATACTATTAATATTGGAGATTAAACCTATATTTTTGTTGAGGTGGTTGTAGCTTTCCACAAGTTGCAAATTACAAATAGCAAGGATATTTATGAACTGGATTTAGAAGGATATTCTCATAACTATAATGATGCTAAATGGAAAATCATCTCCATGCTAGTATTTGAGGGATCTTATCATTAAGGCTTTCCTTTAAATCATGAACTTAGGGAATTATCAAATCAATCATGTGTTTTGTGAAGAGAACAAGGTGGTAGATGGGATGGTGAATCTTGGAGCTTATGTGAGAAAGATTAAAATTTAGGAGGATCATTTAACAATCTCAAAAAATGTGAGAATGCTAATCAATAATAAAGAAAATGAAGTTCATAATAGAAAATAAATTAAATTCCCATCAAGTTCATTATGATAATATATAATACCTGATTTTCATGAAGGAAAATAATTCTCTCCCATCTATTTCTTATTAAAAGTTGGAACCACCTATTGATTCTATTTGCAACTTGTGATTCCTAAGATTTCTTAGCCCCCATTCCTCTATTATTGCAAATGAAAAGATGGGTGGGGATCTAGTCGAGGAAGAAATAAGTTCCTAAGGGAACTTGAGGAATGATAATGAATTATGGAACATTCTTCAGAAAGGTAAGCTTGCCTCCTATATTGAGGCAATGAAAGGGCATGAACCAAACCTTTTAGCGGAGTTCATCAATTCTTAGAAGGATGGGCAGGTTGAAATTAGGGGTCTTTCTTTTTGCAATTTCAATGGAGCTCATTTTGACAGCTATTAGTCTCTCCTTGGATGGTGTTTGCATTACCATAAAACCTAAGGGTCACTACCAAAAGGAAATGGAGATTTTCCTTAAGAAATGGGAGAAAGTGAATCAAACACAAAACAGGATCAACACAGATTACTTTCTTGGAATCTCAAAGAAGATGGATGAGGTGCTTATGATGTATGCCACTTTAGAATTAATATTTAAAATCTTTCATGCTCACCTCTTTCCTATGCTAAATTTTTTTTATTACAATCAATAAATTAAAGTTGTTCAAGATAAAGGGAAGTAGACTCATATGCACCAAGGCCTTATCTATAGGCTTTATTGGTATAATATGGATCTTTCCCCTACTATTACATCTATTTCAAGGGTGACGAACCCTACCTTGGTCCTCAAAAGTGCCTCTATATCTTTGAAAGGTAATACCTCCTCTCTTGTCCTTAATAATTTATCTACCTCAATCCATAAACCAATAATTACAAGGTCAAACCCTCCCCATTCCTTTAATAGAAAAACTTCTATTATGGAGGACCCCACCCCTACTAGCAAGAAAAAAGTGGCCTTTATCAGCCCCCAAAATTTCCTTATCAAATAACTCTGATTCCTCATAGTACCCCACTTTCATGGATTCTCCTACTATTTATCCTTCCAAGGACACTTAGCCTAATATTTATCCCCCCAACTCCCCCTTGATAACCTCTCTTGCTAGTTCCCTGAACTCCCTTCTCCATAATTCTAACCAAGTTCAGAAGCCTACAAATACTACAGTATTCTACTATTTGAAAGAGTTGTGCTTTGTTTTTGTGTAAACTTCACGAAATAAGAAAATAAATGAACATTAACAATCAAATTTTGAAGTGTTTTCTATCCCAACCCATCATAATTTAAACCAAGATCTAGAATTTGGAGTTGTCTATGTTCAAAAAAACCCTAGACTAGCTAGGTGAGGTGGAAAACTCTGGTCATTGTAATTCATTGTCTAGCCTAGGTAAGATGTTTGAGAAGTCAAATAGCATTGATAAATAGGTGGAGTTAAAGTTTGTAGTTGGGACCTCTAAGGAGAGAAAAAAACTTCAAGAAAAGGTGACTACACTGTAAAGAATTCATATTCTATAAGAGATTTTTTAGTACAATAAAAAGACGATGTCAAATATTGCTATCACCATTCAAGTGTTTGAGCAAGAGATTAAGAAATATCGAGGTAAGTGCACTAGGGATGACCTATCGAAGGCTGCTCAGAATAGCTCTAGAAAGAAAGGAAATAAAGTGGAAAGTTCTACATCGCCCTATTGATGATGGTGGCAACACTTTCTCTTCAACTTTGTAAATTTGTTTGACTTTAGGAGGCACAATGAGATTTTCTTGATTATCTCAAGGTATCTTATAGGAAATAGGTAGAGGATTTGTCTTAGGCTAGTCTTGGATATTTGGAAGGGCTTTTGGTTCAATCATGGTTTTGTCAAGAGTGGGTGGCTCAATCATGGGTTGAGGCATATTGGTAAGGGATAATTATGTTTAACAGTGTTGATCATCAAATCTTGCACCTCTCCAATATTCTTATGGGAAATTCAGTGAGTGGGAGACCAATTTGTACCTCACTAAATACCTCCAAGATTTTTATAGAAATCCGACTCTTCTCTCAGTTTGGGAAAAAGGTAGAAAGAAAAGTAAATGTAAAACATAAAAAGTGGCGATGCACCAACACTTTTATGAAATTTCAAAACTTAAAGTTCTTTTCTATGAGTGATATAATAGACATATAATGCCACAACACTTCATTTTTGGGAAGAGAATGAATAGAAGAGGCTAGATACAAGCACAGTGTAGTCATTCAATCTACCCACAAGAAGTGTTTGTTAAGATCTGATCAAGCATAGAAGTTTCAAGAGTTAACAAAAAACATTAAAAAGTTGCATAGACTCTTCCTCTTAATATAACATAACACAAAGAAATAATAACCTTTAAAGAAAAAAAAGAATTCCAATGACATAATCTAGTTTCTACATGCTATCACTTTATCATATAAGCCTATAGCATGGAAATCAAATAATAAAACTATTTGAATTAAGCTAGACACAGTGTTCTATTCTGAATGAAGATATAAAGAAGTAAACATTTACAAAGGCTATATCATGCACAGTTTCAAATATTTCTCCCAAATATTTTTTACTTCAAATATTAAATGAACTTTAAAATGGAGGTCAAATTCCAATCTGACAATGGTTTGAGTTAAAAGAGATATAAGATTCCAGAGTGAAGTGGTGTTCTACAAAATTTATTAAAAATACTTCCTATAACTATGGAAAACTAAAGAACTTATTTCCAAAAGGGAAAACTTTAAAAACCCTTTTCTTTTGTTGTCGCCTCAAATTTATAGTTGAAAGGAGAGAGAAACACCGCCTCCACCCAAAAGTAATTATTGCTAGATGTCTACACCTAATAGCTCACAATTTGATCATAGATCTTTAATTAGGTCATGAAAATATTTTCTCATAAACTCTCAACTTATGCATTAATATCCCTCAGATATTTAGCAAGATTGCCCTCCATAAACGCCCAGGTCCTAGAAAATAGGTTGGCAAAATTCTTGTTGACCAATCATGTGGCTTGGAGGCACCAACTCAAATCCTTCTACTAAAAAACCAAAGAAAATTACAGTCTAAAAAACTCCAAAGAGAAAAATACTTAAAGCATAGCTTCCTTCCAACGAAGAGATGATGTGTCGAGTGGGTGGGTATTCTCAGATTTGCGAAAATCATTTTTGAGAAATTTTATGCTGAGATGAAACGTGGCCCGACTTTCTTTAGAAAGGAAAGTGATAAAAAAATGTGTGCAACCACCATGTGGTGTATTGCACGCATTTTGGAACCAAACCTTCTTTTGCGCATGGATCCTCCTGAAGCCAAAAAGTAAAAAGCCAAAAATCAAACCAAGGAAAAAATTTCTTCAGAAAAATTCTAGATAACTGAGAGGTGGTGAATCAATTATCCCAAAACAATTTTATTTTCTTTAATTAATCTAAAGCAATATTAAACCAATCATATATTAATTAAAATAGATATGAACATACAGGCACTTAACAACACCATGCATAATGAACACCAGAATTTACATAAAAACCCAAGATGGGAAAAACCATGGAGAATGCAAATTGTCAATTATAAAGAACTGATTAAGGTAACACCGGTTAAGGTGATTTTTACAAGGGATCACTACCAAAATGATCACTACAGGTAAGGCTCACTGTCGGTGGGCCCACAACCCAATTAATACAAAAATCACTAATTACAAAATAGACAAAATATGAACTAATAAAGTTGCATCTATAGATGCATGATTTTAGTTTTGATTAAGAGCACAATATCTGACTACAAGAGATCTAGTGAAGAATCTTCTATACACCTTTCTTGCACAACCTCTACAATAAAAACTACTTCTTCCTAACACTTTCCTTTACTTCCTTCTTTGTTTCTTGTCGCACAATATTTTGCACCCTTATCATTGATCACACATACCACATTTCTTGTTTGGATACTCACTAAGATGTTCTACATATATGTATATATACATACCCAGAGAAAAAAATGAGTTAGCATAGAAAAACATGTTGGCTTGAAGAACAACCTTTAAATATTTAATAGGGCTTGGCATGCTAGCACCAAACCCAAAAGATAGGTCGCACATAAATATCTTCTTACCATGTTACACCAAGACCCACAAATAGGTCATACATAAGATATAGCATTATTACCAAAAGACAGCTAACTTTGAATTACATGAGATATATTCTGGAGCTGATGGAAATGCCACAACCAAGATCAAATCTTGATCAACATCAATTTTAGTATCAATTGAAGGAATACAATTAGACATACAAAAAATTGTAACATGCTACATGAATGTATGGATAGCAAGGACACCCAAAATAAGCTTTAGGCACAACAACCGGTATCAAAAGATTAGTATCCATTGTTCTGCATTAAGTGTCTTCCACAAATGTCCCAAAAAGAAATACCACCATATCTGGATCAAGGATAACATCCATATTTCAGAACATCATAGCATACGATAGGATAGATGATTTATGTATATCATTTGGAGCACAACCTTTCAGATCTCGGGTTTTGACATTAATGACAACAATGTCATGTCAACAACTTCTCAACAATCTCCCCCTTTGGCATTGATGACAAAACAAAAAAAAATCAAAACTAGAAAAACTGCAAAAACTCCCCCTTTGTAAAACAATTTAATTTATCTTTTTGTTTTTGTTTTTGTTTTCATTTTCTCCCCCTTTTTTCCATCAAAGGAAAAGGGCCAAATAAGAACATTTAGAAACTCAAGTAAAAATAACACTTTTCACAAGAATTTTGTTTTGTACCTTTCTCTCACAATTGGAAGAATATTCTTTCAAGCTTCCACTTCAAAAACCATTCTTGCACACACACTTTCATGTAGAACCAACATCCCAAATGAAGATGACCAGTCTAGAGATATGCACTATCGTTCACAATCCTCTACATCAAAAAGTATCCTAGAGAGATGATCCAACCAGACCTCAACAATTTCTTTGACCAAATAGAAATTTTTAACCAAATCTTCCCTCTGTCTTTGAGTAGACAGCAAATTAGCTTGTAGCTCATCATCTCTTATTCTCTGTTTTCCATCTTTAGCTTTCAAGAATTCAAAAAACTTCCAAATTTCATTCAATAAGATTCAATAGCTTCAATTTTTCTTCTAAAATTATCAACAACAACATGCCATTAGAGATAGTATTTGTAGATGTCAGAAATCTCCTTAAGGAAATATCTTGTCTCACCAATGTGTTTAAATAACTTATTTTTTCTTGTGACACACCTTCTTTCAATCATAGCTTGGAATTTATCTCCTTCATATTTTTCCTATGACAACCTTTCTTAAAAAAATTCTACCAAATCATCTAATAACGAGCCAGAAACAATAGAAATAGTAAAACCTTTTTGAGAAAATAATCAACCAAGACATCTTCAATTCTAGGCCTACTGATCAGAGAGTAGGCATTCCACATTTTACCAATATTTCTCATATCACCTTCATCCAACACAAAATGAACTTCATCTATATCAATTAGAGACTCTTCTTCCTTCTGCTTCTTTTTTGAAATAGTGATGACATCCTTTGTCTTAATTTTCTTCCTTTTAGGTTCTAGAGGGGAACCACTAATGACAACCTCTAACTACCTCTTACCGAAGGATGAACCCTCCTCAAACCGATTGATAGGTGTAGCACTAGAAACAATCATATTGGAGCACAGACTCATCTGCAAGGATGAGAAATAAACTTTGTATCCATTTTCTTTATCTTCCGTACATTCTAAATATATGTAAACTTTTTTTCTAACAGGGATGCTAGACTTTCACTTAACATTCTCCTTTGATGGTAATGAATTTATAAATTAGAATACTAAACACATGAGTAGAGACCCAAACTGGAAGGGATAACTCTCAACTATAGGCATTATGACATTCTCAATTAGGTTTTCCATTACTAGGCTACATAGATCAAACTGTTGATTTTACTTTACCATCTTATGTGCAACATACACAATAATAAAAAATGTAGAACCTTTGTGATTTTGAAAATAGATTTTGTATGAGATATCATAAGCAACATACCTTATTGCAGTATTGGAAATGGTATTTATCAATAGAGCTCAAGGGTCTTTGTTGATACTAGTAAGTTCCTCCACATATTTGTATTTCACCATTTTCTTCCTAGGGAAGTCACCAACTTTGCACAATCTAGAAACAACTTTATGGCTTCCTTTGTGATTGGATAGGGTTTGTCCAAAATGATGTTGCCATCCGAAATGGCTCAACAAGAACAAGATAGAATCTTTGTTAGAAAACTAGGGGAATTCTCCCCATAAATCCATGCCAAGGGCACAGACATTTTTCAATTCATCAACCTTCAACCCTAGTTCCATTTCCTTCATCTTTCGATGATCAAATTCATCCAACTCAACTCCCTTCAACTTCAACAGAATATCACCACTTGATTTTCTACCAATCAACACGGATTCCATCGTTTCACTTAGCTTCCTCAATCTTTTATCTTTCAACGGAAACCTCTTCTTCTTCTTTGAAAACTATGAGAAATGATTTGAAACTCCATCTTTTATCCTTAATTTCTCATGATGAATTTACCACCAAAATGTTCATTGATGACTCTAGCAATTATACTTTTCTTTTTAATTAGCCAGATTAAGCTTCATCATGTAACATCACCTCAATCCAGCTTAGTCATGTCAAAAAAACATCAATCTTACTTTGAAGAGGGAGAACCATTAGGATATGCATTGCAAAACTCCCCCTGAGCCAAGGTAGTAGGCTCAAATTCTAAAAGAGCTTGTATCGGGATCTGATACCACAAAAGATCTCTCCACACTCTTTCCTTTTTATTCCAAACCATGACTGTCTTCTTCTTGGATTTATTTGATTTTGCAATCTCCTTTTCATTTTCAATCTTTTCTAGAGAAATGTATTTTCATGTGCTAGCATAGTGTCTGGATGTATTACACTTGTAACATCTTTTCCCAAACTTAACTGAGTGAACCCTAGATCTACACTAATTAGCTTTATGACCATAACTATGGCATAAGTAGCAATAACCATGAAAGATATTATTCATTCCATTCCTTCTAGCCAGATTAGATAATTGAATTATGCAATGACTTGATTTATGACCGAGCTTGTGACAGTTAAAACATTGAATACTTAGTTCCATATTTCTTTTGCACTCTACAACCTTATGTCCAAATTTTTTACATAGAAACTAATTATCATTAAATGATAATTACCTTTGAGCATTTTGTTTCCTCACTCAAGGTCTTTTGTAGATGTTCTAGAGTTCTGGACCTTGCTTGTTACACAAGATCTTTCCTTAGCTTCAACTACATTGTATTTACCCTTAGCATTATGATTTGAGTTTTCACCTGAGAATACAAGTCCTCCCTTATCCTTGTGAAATTTATGTAGGGACAAAATTTGATCTAGAATCATGCTTCTTTCACATGCTCTTGCTTCTAATTTTAGCCTTCTTAACTCTTGATCTAACTTCTAATTTTCTTCTAATTTTTGTTTGATGGTATCTTTGAGATTTTCTTTTGTCTTCTTCCATTCTTCCATTTTCTATTTGATGGTGTCCTTGAGACTTTCTGCTATCTTCTTGTATTCATCCAGCCTAAGATTTAGATTTACAACAATTTTCTTTGACTCTTTTAATTCCTCGTTGACCTCTCTGTGTATTTCTTTGAATTTTCAAATTTACTTCCTTAGCTTTGAGATGTAGACATTTGCATCCTTGATGTTTTCTTTCAGTTCCTCATTCTCATATTCTATATTTTCCATATCACTTAATATTGATTTCAGTTCTTCCTCAAAGTAATAATCTCCTACCATTTGTTGAAATTGCCAAGATCTCCATCAAGTACTTAAGCTCTATCTGCAAGGGAACAAGCTCTAATACCAATTGTTGAATAGTCTGGATAACTGAGAAGGGGGGTCAATTAGTTATCCAAAAACATTATTCTTTTCTTTAATTAATATGGAGAAATCTTAAACCAATCATATATTAATTAAAACAAACATGAATTTGCAAGCACTTAACAACACCATGCACAATGAACACCAAAATTTACATGGAAACCCAAGATGGGAAATCCCATGGAGAATATTAATTCTCAATTATAAAGAATTGGTTAAGGTGATTTTTAAAAGGGCTCACTTCCAAAATTCTCACTACAGGTAAGGCTCACTGCCAGTGGGCTCACTACTCGGTTAATACAAAAATCATTGATTATAAAATAGACAAAACATGAACTGAAGAAGTTAAATCTACATATGCATGAATTCAGTTCCTGCTAAGAGCACAATATCTAACTGTAACAGATCCAATGAAGAATATTCTTCACATCTTCCTTGCACAACCTCTACAATATAGATTGCTTCTTCTTGACACTTTCCTTTACTTCCTTCTTTATTTCTTGTCACACAATCCTTCGTACCCTTATCATTGATCACACATACCACACTTCTTGTTCAGATACTCACTAAGATATTCTACATATATGCATATATACACACCCAAAGAAAAAAATGAGTCGGCCTAGCGAAACATGTTGGCTTGAAGAACAACCTTGAAATATTCAATAAGGCTTGGCACACTAGCACCAGACCCAAAATATAGGTCACACATAAATATATTCTTACCATGTTACATCAAGACCCATAAATAGGTCATACATAATATATAACATTATTACGAAAATATAACTAACTTTGAATTGTATGAGATATATTCCAGAGCTAATGGAAACACCACAACCAAGACCAAATCTTGATCAACATCAATTTCAGTATCAACCATAGGAATGTAATTAAACATACCAAAAATTATAACATGCTACATGAATTTCCAAATAGCAAGGATACCCAGAATAAGCTTTAGGCAGAGTAGTCGGTATCAAAAGATTAGTCTTCACATCATATTATGCAACATCATAACATATGATATTATATATCATTTTTTCATATCATTTGGAGCACAACCTTCTGAATCCTAGGTTTTGACATCAATGCCAATAATGCCACATCAAAAACTTCTCAAAAAACTCTACTATGCACTTTTCCTTAAACTTTTGATAGGATTTGAAAAAAAAATATTCACGAGGTCTAATAGGTTCAATAGGTTTGGGCCAAAATAAATCCAATGAAAAGTTCCCACGAGAAGACACAAGATTAAAGCCACTATGATGCACAATAAAAATCTCATTGCCAAATGGAAAATTTAAACATTTATGCACAACCGATGGGATAACATTCATGGAGCGAAGCCATGGATAGCCTAATTTCACATGAAATTGGTCTGATGATGAGATAATGGTGAATGAGATGGTTGATTCTTTCATACCAACCCTTAGAGAGAGATTTATCGAGCCAATTGTAGGGCACAAAAAAACATTATGCATTTTGATCCATGCTTTCAATTTTTCATATGTAGCTTGATAAAGTTCATGCACAAATATGAATTCTTCAGTTATCAGATTCTCTACACAGATGAGATAAATTAATATCTTATTAGTAGGCTTATCATTGATTCTTCTAGCTATGTAAAGAGGGCCATCAAGTGAATGCTTAAGTATGTCCTATTGTGGAAATAAATTTCAAGTAGAATCTTAGTTAGGACCTTACAATGTTTAACGTTAATAAATGAAATCACACTAATTGCAAGGTTGTTCTCATTGTCTTATGATTAGGCATGGGATTGGTAAAGATTAGAAAATTTTAATTATGAGGATCCATAGACTTATTACCTTGACCATTAACACCTCCAATTAGGATATGATTAGAATATATGATGTCTTTCACAAGATATTTTAGAGGCTTACAATATTCTGTATCATGTCCATTTTGTTAATGGAAATGGAAATAGGCATTTGGTCTATAGTTTGTAGGTAAATGTTTAGTAGGATTAGGATCTCTAACAAGAGGTAAGGAAATCAAATTCTTCTCTAAGATTTGAAACATGGTATTATGAAGGTATCAAGTAGCGATGTAAACTATCTATTTCTATCAACAAAGACATATGGTTTTGTCGTTTTTATAGAAGCCACTTTAACATTTTGATTGGATTGAGGGGTATTAAGTTGGAGGAAGCCCTTATTTTGTTTCTTGAAAGGTTGGTAGTTGGTTTAAGTTATAGGTTCAAAATTTTCAGGATGGTTAGAGGGAGTTTTCAATTCACAACTGCTAATTGAATTCTAGTAATCATGAAGGGTTGTACACAATTGTGTGAAGGAAGGAAACCTCATCATCTTAAGCTTAGTTTGGATTTTATCTTGTAAATTGAAAATAAAAATTCTTTGAAGGTCGACATCAAGAATCCTAATTTGATATCGTGTTATGAAATCAGTGACCTTTTCATCATCCTTTTGTTTAAATGTCATTAGATCAACTAGGGTCATCACAGGACCCATGTGCATTTGGAACTGGTTGTAAAAAGCTTCAATAAATTCATTGAATGAACCAATTGAATTATTTAGTAGGGAGAAAAACCACTCTAAAGAAGTATCTTTCAAAGATCGAGGGAATATCTTAGCCAAGAGTTTATCTTCAAAAATGAAGTCACTACATAGGGATATGTAAGCAGAAACATGACTAGTGAGATCTCCTTTCCCACCATATTTCTCAAACCTAGGAACCTCTATACCTTGTGGCATTTGTTTTCTCAATATCTCCAAGGATAATGGATTGGTTTTGATGAATTGTGAAGATTGGACATAGTTATTTTGGTTTAAGGTGGTGATTTATTGTTGAAGGGATGGCATGTTTTGAAAAAGTGTGTTAAGAATTGGATCATTGTTGGTATTATGAGATGGAGGTGAATAAGGTGGAGTGGTGTATGTTTGTGGAGGGAAAGTGAATTGTAGGTTTGTGAGAGGGGATAGTTGGGGAGATATGAGATTTGAATGAATAAAGGTAGATGGATTCCTAGTGGAAATACCTAAGGAAGTGTTGAAATTTCTAGTAGATTAAATGGTTGTGGTAACATGAGTACTAGTTTATGTAGGAATAGAGGTAAGGGTTATGGAAGGAGGAACTAAATTTCCACCTTGTCTTTGAGTATACCACAAATCTTGAGCACAACTAGTCATGGTAGGGATGTTCTTATTGACAATATGAGTTAGAATTCACACAATCTCTATTCCATGTTTAGTTTGAAGCATTTTCCTCATATTATCTAATATAGGAATGACACTATTATCAATGCTTTTAGAATTCACAAAGTTTTATAATTTTTCTATTTCTTCATCCATCTTATTTTTTCTTGCGGGATATTAGAAACATCATGCACATTGTTTGTAGGTAGGGAAGTCATTGGAAATGAGGTATGGAGGTTATGATACATAGAGGGTTGATTATCAACACTATTAGTGAAAAGAGTTGGATAACCCAATATCCATGGTGAATGGTGTATCACGGGATGACATGAGTCTCGAACTACACCTCACAATAGTATTGCTAATAGGAGACCAAGTTTTAAATCTCATACAAGTTTCACAAACTTAATGTAAACCCAAAATGGAAGAGGGTGAAATGCAATGCAATGACCTAGAATGTAAATACAATTTTTAGATTCTAAACAAAGTAATTTTCAGATTACACTATGCAAAAACCTAGAAATAATGTCTTGTAAATGAAATTTTGAAATCACACAATGCACTAATTATATTAGATGAAGCTAAATATGATCAAATCCACAAAAAAAATTATGCAAACTAAAATAGAAAACTAAATACAACAAAATAGAATGCAAAAACAAATGTTTAATGCCCAAAAAATTAGGAAATGACCCTTGATGAGACAAAATAATGACTCATCTTTTAGCCATGTAAAAATGTATATTTTGCCTAGTTATGAAGTTATCAAGACTCAGCATGATGATGAAAGTAAGATATTTTTAGTTGAAGTAGTCAAAGATTTCATCATATCTTGAAAATTATGATCTAGGTTCTAGAGAGTTTTGGTCTGAAATTCAAAGACAATCTGGTGACATAACCCATTAAATTTCACGAATACCCAGTTTGTGGTTTGAGAGAAAAAATTCACCCGAATATGTTGCTCTAGAATTTGTGGACAGGTGCTCTGGAACTTGGGGGACAACACTTGAAGTTGTTCTAGAATTTGTGGGTTGCTCTGGATCCTTTCTAGAAGTTGTAAAAGCAACATTTGTGAGCATTAAAATAAAATGGGATGACTTGGATAGAAGTTGAGAGCATCTTGGAGGCAGTTCCAAGAATTAAGGCAAGTTGTTGGATTGTGCAAACAAATGGAGAATATTTAGGAGACAATTTTGGGTAGTTTGAACCATTTTGCAAGCATCTAGGAGTTGTTTTATGAACTTTAATGATACACAATGGGAAGGCATGAATTTTTCAGCAGTCAAATGTCTTTTTGGAGCTTGTTTAAGGGCTGCAAAATAGGCATATTTGTTTTGGACGACCAAAGAAGATTGAGTCAACAAGATGAAGAAAGATCTATCTTTTTCTCTTAACACATGTTCCTATCTTCTAGCAAGTGGTTGCACAATCATAAAGCTTATCTTTCAGATTAGTTGAAGACAAGAATTCTATAAATTCATTGTAATCAATAAGTCAAATGGGAGGGAAGAGTTCAAAAAATAATATAGTTCAATATTTTAGCAGCAATCTCTTTGTTTGTAGTTCCATTTCTTAGTAGTCATTTCAATTCTAGCTCTTTACATTTTCAGTATTCCATTTTACAAGTTTCTTAGGATAGATTTGATTCAAGCATTTCATTTACAAGCTCTTAGATTAGATTTGATTTTAGCAATTTCTTTCATACATTGTCTTTCAATTTTGTTTGTAGAAAAAAACATTGCATTCAAATGATTTCTCCTCCCTATTGCATATAGTTATGCACACCATCTTGGATTGACATTTATAGTTAAATGATGAGGATTACAATGACACTCATCAACCCTGATCAACGAATCATTCACCCAAGGGTGAATGGGTCCTAGGTTAGGGTTTTTGAAAATGTTTACAAATTTCAAAGTTTATTTCAGTGATTTATAGATTCTAATTTAAAACACTAAGTCACAGTTTTAGTTTTCTGTGAAATTAAGGTTGAATGCAAATATAAAATATGACAAAATGACAATCTAGGAGACCTAGTTTCATGTGCAATTTTGTTACAATTTTCCAATGCAAGTGAATGATGATGTAATACTATGTAAATGATTTGCAAAATGACTGATTTTTTTGTATATTTTAGATTTCAAGAATGCAAAGATGCAATCCTAAAACCTCTAAATGAAATACAAAGTTAATGTATTCTAAACAACCCTAAATAAAACTCAATTCAATGCAATGAAATGCAAATGAATGCAAGATCTAAATCTAGGGTGAAAATGCATTGCAAAATCAAAAAAATTGCAATGATCAAAAGTTGGGTTCATTAAAATGAAACAAAAGGAAATAGGGAAGGTCACCAACATTGGATCGATGACATTAATTAGGGGACCTGTTTCTCTATATTTCATTAGAAAATGAGATCCACACAATGAAAGGACTATCGACCTTGAGGTGAGTCAAGTCAAAGTGTGAATTTGTTGATTTACTTTTTTTGCAAGGACAGGGGTCTTGATTAAAAAAACTTTGGGGAGAAAGATTAAAAATAACAAACTAACTCCAAAATGCAATCTAAAAAGTGCATTTAATAGATTAATTTCAATATAAATAGAACCAAAAATCAAATTACAGATTTCAGATAGGTAAGAAGGTATGTACCAATCACCAAAAGTTCTTTGTTGAAGCTGATTTGGGACTAATTCACATAGGGGAATGGATTGTGGTTTAGGGTTTGATTCCAAATTTTGGGCGCCTTTGCTCCAGATCTAAATCTCTCAATTTTACCAGGTTTCTAGTTCAAAGTGCTAGAAATAAATTATGTAATTGATTTTCCATGAGATGAAAACTTTTGCAACTTTGACAAATTCTTCAATTTTTCTCTTTAAGAGATCTTCAAGATATCCTCCACCTAAATTTGCAAACATAAATTAAGAGATAATTTTTATTTATTTATGGTGAATGGGGGTTTTCCTTTGTCAAACCTCGTTTTGGTAACAAACCTTGTAATGAAATAATGAAACATGAAGGAATGATGAATGAACAAAGGGATGTCACAACTAACCAAACCTTTGAATGGACCTTGGAATGTAGGTCTGCAACTAGCATGAAATGGTTTCAATGGATGTGGATATTGATCTTGAAACTTGATTTTAAAAAATTCCTTTGAATGCTTGAATGGATCTTGAATACTACATCAAAAAAATAGCTCAAATAACATGCGTGATGCAAGAAGAATTTGACATGATAATATGATCTTGTTGTGTGGTTTTAAAATGTGCTAGTGAAATAGTTAACTAAACATACACACATAATCAATGAAATGTATTACATCTAATGAAAGAGAAATAATAAAGAAAACTATTATAACCCTACATTCGAAATCATTCCATTGTACTCTATTCTTGGCGATTTCTTAATTCATGCTCTTAGAATTATTAGTTGCACATGAATCTATGAAATGACAACCCAAAAAATGAGAAGCTATTATGCAATGTGAACTAAAATGCCTACCTCATTATATTTTTGTATTTTTGAATGCTATAATGTTGAATGATCTATGATGGGGTGTTCTTGTAATTGAAATGATGGTAAGAATAATGATGCAAATCTAATTATAATAATGTGTAAAAGATGTAATGAACCAAAATGCTAAAATGGAAATGGGCCATGATAATTCTATATGAAATAAAATGCTAAATGCAAACTACAATGCTCTCTGAAATGCTCTCAAATTGCAATAAGATTTCTGCAGCATAAACTTGTCAAATTCTCCTCATCAAAAGTTGTAGAAATTCTCTTTATTTATAGAATTTTCCAAGCTGGGAATGATGTGTCTATGATGAATGATCGAGATTGTGATCCTAATGCATCAACAGCTGAGCACAAAGAGGTTGGAGAGAATCATGGAGGTGGTTCCCTACAAGAGAACACTTTTCCAAGTGTTGAAGGGAATCAAACAAAAGAAGAAGCCATGTGTCCAAAGTGGTTTGAAATTTGTTACAGGTTGTTGATGAAAAATCTCTTTTTACAAATTAGAAAAAACATTTTAATGTGACACATGGTGAGGCGCTAGGTGAGGTGGAAGGAAATTAGAAGAATATGTAGAAATGTGTCAATTTGAATTAAAAATTCAAATTTATTTGAAGAGTGGAAATTAGCTAAATGAAAAATTAGTTAATTTGTGCATAACTAATTTAAGAGGAAAATGATTTTTGAGGCCAAAAATTCAAATTTAAATGAAAGAGGGAAAATTAACTAAATGACAAATTAGTCAATTTCTGCATTTAATTCATTTAAGAGGAAAATTATTTTAGATAAGAAGAATATTTAGAAATGAACTATATAAATAAATTTTGCAATTTATTTATAAGTAGAAGATTTAATATTTTATTTATTAAATAACAAGTATTGAATTAATTTGTGCTGACCATTTTTATGTGCATACATTTTGCCCCTCTTTGAAGTGATGTGCATAGATGCATTGATTCAAAGAATAATTTTTACAACTGTGATAATAAACTTTTGACATGCCCTAGGTGTTGATTTTCAGTGATGATGAATAGATGCCCCCTTGGGAGATAAATCAAGGATTTTGAATTTTTAACAATTTTTGAAATTTTTTTTGATTAAATGATTTTCCAATGATACACTGATGATCTTCGAATTGGAGGATGGTGACTTGATTTATCTCCTAAAAAATGATAATAGTCTAGCCACATTGGTGATAAGTTGATTAAAGCCCCTTTTGAAAAATTAAATAAACACCACCATAATTACCCCTTTAATTAACCCTTAAAAGGTCAAAAATGTTGAAAGAAAGCTCATTTGTAACTTGTGCATTGTGAAAATTGAGAGCTTGAAGAGCCAAGATAGATAGTATTTCGTGCCACGATCACAAATTCGAGTGAGTTCACTGCCATCAGTGTCCAACTGCATACCGACCTCCCGTATGTACCCCTAGAGCCACCTTTTTTCAAATTTAAATTCAAATTTTCTCACTTTTTTACCTTTTTAAAACTCAATTTTGAACGTGTTTTAGTGCACAAGGGTAGGAAAATAGCGCATCAGGCATCCGATACAACACATTATGTGTCTAAAATAGCGCATAGGGTTAGGTTTAATCCTTAAAATTATGTAGCGCATCCAGTCGTCGCTTTAGTGCATTAGGTTGTTGAAATAACACAGGGATTTTAGCACATCGGTAGGATAATGTAGCGCATTTGAGATACAATGCATTAGGATCCTATTCTGGTGCATAAAGTTTGTTTTCTAGCATATCCAATAATTGGTGCATAGAAGGCCTATTCTAACGCATTTGGTAGATTAACACATATAAACTCTGTTTTAGCGCATTGAGCCAAAATTGATGATTTTGAAAGATTCCTCCTAGATTTTGATGGTTGATGATCATGTCAGCCAATGATACGATAATGTTGATTGATAGATTAATGATCGTCCTCATGATAGGTGAGGAACGATGATAGGATAGATAAAATTAATTGATTGATTGAACTCATGACAAATGAGAGTCAGAGATAGGTTGATTGATGTTGATCAATCTCATGACAAATGAGAGTCGATTGATAGGATAGGTGATCCTCAAGATTTGATCAAAATATCACATGTGCTGATTTGATTAATTGATAGGTAGATTGATAGGTTTATTTGATTGATGTGCCAACTTGATGCTTTAATTTGATCATAGGAGGGTGGCTTAGGAATTTTATAGGTTCGAGAGTGATTTCCTTAGACATGGGACATGATCCCATAGCTGACTCCGACAGACCTAGCCATTATTGAGTAGTGTAGACTTACTTCTTTGATTGACATGTCCTAGTATCGGATTAACCGATGGCTATTGAGGACACTTGCAGAGCGGTGGCATAGTGACCACAACACCTTCCATTTGGTGACTAGAGAGATTATAGTTACCCCTGAGGATGTTTATCGTATTTTGAGGATACCAGTTGTGGGTGATCTGGTGGTGTATGATCATGAGGAGCAAGGGGGATTGATGGTCTTTAGTAGATTTTTCATGATGACCAATTCATTGGATACAATATTTCTTGGTGGGAGTTGATCGCTTCCCATCAGCCCTTGCCATGTGTGCTAGCATGATTCATTGGTGGTTTTCTCTGCCCCAACCGTAGGTCGAAGGGATTTTCAGCTGGCTGGGGTCAGATTTTGGAGAGTGTGATTTCCCATGGCACTATATATGCTTAGGGTTCATACATGATTTCACACATGTATCATGATCTTCATTAGGTTATATATCTTCGAGCTAGAAGTCTCGCAATAGGGTGTACATTATTACAGCTTTGGGCTTGGGAGCATATAGTGGTTACATAGCTAGTTGGAGGTAGGGCTTGACCAGTAGAGCGGCCATATGTTTTTGGTTACACAGGGCCACTTTTCCAACATAAGTTTGGAAAGTTAGAGTATTGACAGAGTGTTCTTGATGACTTGGATACAGTTATATGGTGGCCATATTTTGATTGTGAGGTATGACCAGAGGACAACACCGAGATGCCATACATTTTTTGCAGTTGATATCTTATTGATCGAACACCATACATCATCGAGAGATTCCTTTTTGGCTAAGTGTATAAGAAGTACGACAGGATTCAGGGTATGCCACAGGGGTTAGCACATTATGCTCAATAGAGGTAGGACATTTCAGAGTGGGGACGTGCCCTAGATTATGATGCAACTTGTGCAGATTATTATGGTTTACAACTGATTTTGTGGTAGTATCACAAAGAGGCCATTGATGCCTAGATGACAAATGATTATGCCAAGTATTTTCATATGCATCCATTTCTGTGGATCTCAAGTTCGGATGAGCCTACACCCATTTTGGAGGTTGGGAGGAGGGTAGGGCAGGTAGTGTAGAGGAGGAGAGGTGATGGTGGTGAGGAGGAGGTAGAGGAGGATGTGGGAGATGATGGGGGGATGATGGAGACGAAGGGAGGGGTGGTGGGGGTGGACAAAGAGATATGCTTGATTTTGGGCATGTACCAAGGAGGAGGAGATCACCTCTTGCCAAATGTAGCCAATGATTCTGAGGATTCCCTCCCAGAGGAAGTAGACATAGATAGTTGGGTTGCAGGTTCAAGGGAAGACTCTATAGGGGTAGGTATAGGCACTGTAGGTGCAGTTAGCCTAGGCTCAGGCCCAATTATAGGCATAGGTAGTAGCACAACTACAGACACAGGGGTAGATGGTACAGTTGTAGGAATAGGTAACCACCCTTATAGATGAGAGATGCCACCCAAAGATAGGGAGAGAAGGTAGTGGAAGTGGAAGATAGGATCCAGACAGTCACTGAGGGTGCCGGGACAATGGACCTAGCCCGAGAGCTGAGATAGTTTTCCAAGGAGGAAAAGTATTGCAAGGGCAGGTTCTTTGAGGCAGTTTCAACAGAGCAGAGGGTGAGTTATGCCCACTCCAAACTTGGTCGCTCCCAATCTCGAACTACCAACAGGGGTGTGACACAACCACTTCTCGGGGGGGGCACCAAGAGTAGGACCATCAGGGGTAGGTAGTGTTGGGGAGAGGCCTACAACCTCTGAGGGCAATACCATAGGATCTCGTGGTCACGCCTGATATATTGTATCTTGATTCAAAGACTTAGCTTTTTCCACAATTTTGATGTTGTATCTCTTTCCATTTGGTATCATTGTACACTAGACATTTTATTTTATATATGATATGTAGGGGTGATTGGTGATCTATATGTGTTGATGCTTTTATTATGAATGTTTGTGATGGATGCATTTAATTTATGTTTTATGTGATTATGATATTCTATATGATTATGTTATGTTTATGTATGGATTCCCTAATGAGATGATGATATGTTTTTATGATGTATTTATGAGGATGGATGAGATGGATGTGATTTATGTAAATGAGATGATATGCATTATATTTTTTTAATTTTTCACATGTATATATCAGTGTATGGATGAATGGATGCAAAAATGGTTTACTATGGAATGTAAATGTATTATTTTAAGCATGGATATGGATGATTCAATGTATGGATGAATTTATGTATTGATATGGATGATTCAATGTATGGATGAATTTATGTATCGATATGGATGATTCAATGTATGAATGAATATATGGATATGGATGATTCAATGTATGAATGAATTTATGTTATGCCCTAATGCGACATGGATTATGATTTTATATGCGATGGATTTTATTATGCAAATGGAATGCAACATGCCTTTCTCCATGTTTTTGGTACTTTTTTAATGCACATAGAGGACCTAAATGTATGAATGCAAATGAATTATGATGATGATGCAATTTTATTGTGGATTTTGATGATAAATGCATATATGGATGGATTTAAATGCTTTATTTTTGTGAGGTTTTCATGATGTAAATATTATGATGAATGAATGGATGAATGGTGCATAATATGATAATGATCTATGTATGGATGGATGTATGATAATTATTTTTAATGATATGATATGGAAATGCTAATGCAGGCAAATCATTTTTTTTTTATGTCAACTTTACTCAACCTTATAGCGAGAGATAACATTATGTTGAGAGTTACCAGCCTTGGAAAAATCTATAATGCAAATGCAGAACTAATATGAATGCAATCTTATCTTACACAATGTTTCCATCTAATTCATTGTGCTTATTATCATCATTGAACATTTTATTATGTTGAAAGTTGGTACAAACATCGATGGTATAATTAGACCATGGTAACTCGAGTGCAACTTATTAAAACTTCCATTAAGATTTGATAATACATGATAACACAAGCATCTAGGTATAATTAGATTAAGGTGACCTGAGTATCACTTGTATAAACAGACAAGAGTTAACAATGTTTTCATGCAAATTTAGAATGTCATCAATGATACTTTGTAGAGCATGCTCTGTGAAAATTTGCATAGTAGTAATGATTGACTCACAGATAGCAGACAAATAAAAATATCATTCTCAATAGCTCCTCTAGTTCAGGACATCATCGAGGTACTCTAGACAAATGATAACAACAATCAAGATATATCAATTGAACATGTGTGCTAAAGTGATCCAACCATGATTCAAAAGATAATACTTCAATAATGATCGATTTAATTTAGCTTGATGTTTGATTTGATTTAGATGGTTGTTTGATTGGCTTGATTGATGTTCTATTTTGATGATGATTTTTGTTTTTACTAAGGTCACCTTTTTGTTTGCTTGCCTGTTGATTTTAAGCTCAATGGTTATTTGCCCCTAGTGAATTCAAAATTTTACCCTTAATGAGAAACAAACCAATTTTTTTTATGAATATGTACAATGAAGACCAAACCAAGGTGGGACACAACTGTAGCAGTCAAATATGAGCATGAAGCTCATTGAATGATAGGCATGAATACATAGTGATAGTGACAAGTGGATGATCGATACACGCTCAAATAGATGGAGAAGTTGACCTATCACAAATAACGCCTATTTACCAAGTTTCATCATTTTTTTTTATTGCACTTTTTTTAATTTTATGATTTTTTTTCTGTTACCAAGATGCTTGTTTGCCAAGTTTTCATCAAGGCAATGATTTTTTTTATTTTTCACTTTTTTTGTATTTTCTCCTTTTCTGATTATTTTGCTTTTTTTGATCTTTTTGATTTTTTTGTTGTCACCAAGATGCCTATTTGCTAGGTTTTCATCAAGGTGACCCTTTTTTCAAGATTTTTTTTGATTTTTATGATTTGTTTCAAGACTTTTTCTGCTTTTTAGGATTTTTTTAGGACTTTTAGCATGCACTAGACGCATTATGTGTAGAAATTTTTCAGATGAAGACTGTTCATTGGTTCTTCAAATAGACCCCCCTCTGGTGTAGACATTTGATATTCCCTTGATCTAAATATTGAAACAATAACAAAAGGACCTAACCAATTTGGTTCACATTTTCCTTTCTTTTGTTGATCATGTTGTTTATGGGGATTTTCCTTGAATACTAGGTCACCTACCTGAAATGTCTTAGGTTTGAAATTGTGATTATAGCTTCTGGACATCCTTTGTTGATATTATTTTAGGTGATTCACTACAGACTAATGATGTTTATCTAACTATTCTAGCTCTTGCAATCTAGACACATAGTAATCTTCATCTAAAATGAGACCTCTCAAGGACACCCAGAGTGATGGTATTTCAACCTCAATAAGAAATAATGCTTCAGATCCATAGACAAGTGTATATGGTGTGGCCCTCGTGGGTGTTTGGATTCTTGTATGATAGGCCCACAAAGCGGGGTTCAACTGAATATGCCAGTCATGTCCAACATCATTGATAATTTTCTTTAAGATTTTCGGGATGGTTTTATTTGAGGCCTCTACTTGGTCATTCCCTTGAGGGTAATATGGCATAGAAAACTGATGTTGGACATGAAACTTTTCACAGATTTCTTGCATGTCCTGATTCTTAAAAGGTCTTCCATTGTCAGTGATAGTGGATTGAGGGATGTCATATCTACAGATGATGTAGTTTAGGATGAACGATGAGATCTGCTTCCTTGTGATGGTGGTTAGAGACATAGCTTCAACCCACTTGGTGGAATACTCTGTGGTTTTTATTATGCAATTATGTTCATTGGATGAAGATGGATGAATTTTACCTGCAAGATCCAACCCCCACTAAAAAAATGGCCATGTTGATGCAAAGGGTTGCAGCTCTTGCACTGGTACATGGATAATATTACCATGGATTTGGCACTTCTAACATTTCTTAACGAATTGAAATGATTCTCTCTCCATGGCCGGTCACTAGTACCCCAAATGAATGAGTTTCTTAGGGAGGGTTAGACCACCTGAATGAGTATCATATATACCCTCATGAACTTTGTGTAAAGTCATTTCAGACTCGTTGTGTTCTAGACCTCGTTGGTATAGCACATATGCTATAAGGGCATGACGGGAAGCTTGGTGGATGAAATTTCATTTATGGTTTCGAGAAAGATCAGGAGGAAGGATATTATATTTTAGGTAAGTATAGATCTTTCTGTAAATGGAGGTATCGACCTCAATTAGTTGGCATATGAGTTGGGATTCAAGATCATCATAAGTGGGGGTAAATAGTTGCTCTACCATAAACTCATAACGACTTCATTTTTGTAGAATTTGGAGTAAAGAAGTAATGGTAGCCATAGCATCAGTGGTCTTATTGTCAATCCTTGGAATTTGAGAAAACTTTATGTCAACAAAATATTTATTGAAGTAATCAATCATCCTTTTATAGGGCATCATTTTTCATCCTTGGTTTAGTAATCATCATTGACCTTATTAATGGCTAGTTGAGAATCCCCGTAGACCTGCAGTTTTATAAATTTTCATTCCACAACTATCTTGATTCTGATGATAAGTGCTTCATATTTTTCCATGTTGTTGCTGCAAGGAAACATCAAGCGATATGACTTCAGAATGGTGTGCCATTGGGGATTAATGAATAGGATTCTAGCTCCTGATCCATGTTGAATAAATGATCCATCAAAATACAACACCCATTATTTTGTTGTTATGAAAAAGACATCAACATTTGGAAATTCCACGTGCAAGGGATGATCATCATGAATTGGTGCTTCAACCAGTTGATCAACAATGGATTGTCCTTTGATTGATTTTTTATCAACATATTGGATGTCAAACTCACTGAGTATCATTACCCATTTGGCCAACCTTTCTATTAGGTTTTCTTTGCTAAGGAGATTTTTCAATGGATCTATCTTGGCTATGATTTTGACTGTATGAGTTAGCATATAGTGCCACAATTGTTGGGTAGTGAACACTGCTACTAAACAAGCTTTCCCAATTGATGTATAGTTGATTTCATAACAATTTAGATTTCTATTGATATAATAGATTGCTCTCTCCTTTCTCGTTGAATCTTCTTGTGCTAACAAAGCTCCCAATGATCGATTAGTTGTGGAAATGTTCAATAAGAGAGGCTTTCCTTCTGCTAGTGGTGCTAGAATAGGTTGAATCATTAAGTATTGTGTCAGTTGATTGATAGTTGCCTCACATTTCTTGTCCCATCGAAAGGAAACATTCTTGTGCAACAGATGAGTAAAAGGATGGATCTTATCAGCTAGTTGTGATATGAATCTTCTAATTGACTGGAAACACTCTTGAAGGGACCTTAATTGACTGATGTTTTTTGGGGGTGGCATTTCCATTATAGATTTCACTTTTTCAAGGTCTAACTCAATACCCTTCTCTTACACTGTATACCCTAGTATCTTTGTTGATGTTACCCTAAAGACACATTTCTTTGGGTTCAGATGGACGTTGAACTTCTCTTATCGGGTGAGTATTTTGTCTAATATCTTCAGATGTCCTTCTCTAGTGTAATATTTTTCCAACAATTCATCCACATTGTCTTCCATGAAGGTATGTATCATGTCATGGAAGATGGTTTTCATAGCTCCCTAGTATGTGGCCCCTGCATTTTTCAACTCGAAGGGCATGATGGTCCAAAAAAAGGTTCCTCATGGGCAAGTGAAAGTTGTCTTATCTTGGTCTTTAGGTGCTATCTCAATTTGATTATAGCCAGAAAAGTCATCCATTAGTGACAATATTCTATGAATCGTTGTCAGGTCCACAATAATATCAATGTTTGGAAAGGAGAAATCATCTTTCGAGAAAGCCTTGTTGAGGTCCCTAAAGTCTATACAAATCCGTATGCTTCCATCAGGTTTTGAAATGGGTACAATGTTGGATATCCACTCTACATAGTCAATGGGTCTAAAGAATCCTACATTCATCAATTTCTTTAGTTCTACCTTCACCAACAAGGCAATGTGAAGATGCATTTTTCTCAACTTTTCCTTGACTGGTTTGATCCCTGAAGGGAGAGATAGATGATTCATGATGAGATCCGGATCTATTCCTCGCATGTGTGCATATGACCAGGAAAAGTTGACTTGCCGCTCTTCATAGAACTTGATAAAGTTACGCTTCTCTTATTTTTTCAAGGATTTTTGCTAGATGGAGAGTTTTCATTGTTTCTGCATTGCCCACATTGATGGATTATGTTGGCTCAATCAGGACTTTGGATCTTTCTCAGAAGTGCTTTGGGAGAGTGTCAAATTTCCCATCCTTTGATGCCTCAGAGAGGTTTTTGCCGTTGAATGCACTCTTTATTTTTATTATTTCTTGATCTGATACTGCCATGGAATGGTTTTCAACATCAAATCCTTCTTTTGTTTCATTTAATTTGCAACTGGGAAATTTGGTACTCCCTATATGGAAGCTTCATTATGACGTTCAATGGTGGGAACTATTTCAAGATTACCAAAACAAAGGAATTTGATGATGGCCTCATTATTTTAAAAGGTGGGAATATCAATAGGTTCAGTTTGGTCCCAATCTATGAGTTCAAGATGTATGAATGGTAGGGCATTGTCAAATGGGTTCAGGTCAGAGGTCGTAAGGGTCCTAATGGAAAAAAATTCATTGAATAATACTATGGAAAGGTCAAGGTCTATGATTTTTTTCTCTTCCGAGTGATCCATCTCGCTAGGAGTTTGATTGTCTTAACTTGAACCATTGATATTTTGTGATTCTAATTCAGGTGGTCTTAACCCTAAGCTTTGTCCCTCCTCAAGTGTGGGAGTATACTTGTGTACCACATCAATGTCCTTATCATGGTAGGATTCTTCTCACAATGAGTCCCATTCATATTTATTGGAATCAGTTTCATAGTGATCACTTTCTTAGAGCTACAGGATCCATTCAACAACCTTCTACTTTAGGTCCTCTTTTGTTTCTTCATCCTTTTGGTGTTCTTGATATCCCAACCCTATCTTATCTTTTGGATTTTTTATAATGGTTTGGATGGGTTTTATGATGCCGTCTTTCCTTTTTCCAATAGGTCCTTGTCCATCATATCCCATATTTTCCAAGATTGAAAATCCTTTACCATACTGGGTGGTCTGGACATTTTCCATTGCTGCTTAAGAATTAGTTTCATCCTTGTAGAGCCAATTCAAAATTTATTTTTCATCAAATTCCTTTGCTTGGGTGCTTGATTTTATGAATCGACCATCAAAAAGTGTGACCGATTGTGAAGATGATTGTGACGAGGTTGGTGGTTAACCATGGGATTTTGGTGAAATTAATTGTGAGAGGTAGAGGGATTGTTCAATGGAATATTCACCCACACCTTTGTCTTTGACTTGGACTTTCTTCTCAAACTATTTGGCCAAAGTATTAAGCTAGGTGTTAGGATTGGTAGATGCAGAGGATCTAGGTTCTTCATTTTTCTTGATTTGTTTCGACGAGGAGCTTGGGTGACTTTCTTCATTGGAGGATGTGGCTAGAAAATTTGACAAGGGATTAGCTTGACTTGAATTGGTAGGGATATCGGAGGGGGAATTTTGAGCTTCTTAGTTATGAGGCACGAACGCATCTTGGACCACCTTCAAGGTATTGCACTGTTGGGGACTATTGGAATTAGTAGGAATGGTGATTTCTTTCGCATTATAAGGAAATTTTAGGCATTGATGGTATGTTGAGGGTACAACCTACATTTCATAAATCCAAGGGTGACCCAAGAGTATATTATATGTCAAATCCTTATCCAAAACTTGACAAACCACGTCTTTCTAAATTGTTCCTACCTGAATCAGTAATACAATAAATCCTTTTGAAGCTCTTTCTTCATCATCATATGCTTTGATTCTAATATTTTTCCTTGTGTCTATTGCATTTTCAAAGAACCCTAGTGCACGGACAAGTTTTAAAGTGCATATATTAAGACCAACTCCTCCATCTATTGGGACACGCTTGACATGAATTTTATGAAGTAATACTTCAATGTGGAGGGTCATGTTATGAGGATGGGTGAGAGATATGTCATCATTTTCTAAAAAGGATAAGCAGTGAGGCACAACTAGATGTTCCACCATGGCTTGGAAATATCGACTAGGGCCTTTTCCAAAATCTCTTTGTGAGCAGGAGAAATTTTAAGGAGCTCCAATATTGATATTTGCGTAGGGATCTTTTGGAGTTGATCGAAAATGTTATATTGATGAGATGTAGTAGCAGGTGCTTTGGAGGTGCTATCTTTCAAAACATATTTGGTTTGAGCCCTTGTGGTCACATTTACAGGCACATAATATTATTTTTCATTGATTTTGATGACATTAATTTGATTTTCCCTTACAACCATGTCTTGTTGGATATCATGGATTTAATTAGAGAGGATGTTGGTGTCATTGATTGGATGGTTGGTTGCAACAAAATCTAGTGTGTTAATGATTTCAATGTCGTTTGTGTGATCTTCAACAACTGAAATATGATAAATGGTAGTGTCATGAACATAGTTCACATTTTTTCCTTTGTCATTCGTGTTAGAAGATTCTCATTTGTCATAATTTTGAAAAGGGTTTTTGAATATCCCATGATCAGTATTTATTTGGGGCTCTTCTATTTGTATGATCTTATTGTCAATAAAATCTTGTATCTTGTGTTTCAATTGCATGCAACTATTGGTTAGGTGACCTTTGCATCGATGAAATTCACAAAAAATGGCTTCATTCCACCATGATGATTTTACTTTGGGTTCAAAACCTTGGGTGTCAGGTAGAGTGATAAGATTTTCTGCAATAAGCTCTTTCAATGTGGATTCATATGATTGACCCAAAGTTGTAAACTTTCAATGGTTGTTCGATGTTTGATAGGGTACAATCTTGGATGATGTGTTACTTTGATTGTTTTGAGTATTTCCTCGGTTGGTATTTTGGTTTGTATTTTGGGTGGTCTTTTGATTGGTATTCGAGGTGCTTCCTGAAAAATTGAAGACTGGTTTAGTGTTATGCATTTTAGTTGAGGTATCATTACCATTATTTGTGTACTTTTGCCAAAATTTTGGTTTGTCATTGTTGGAGGAATTAGATGAATTAATTATGTTATAGATTTTCAATATTCCTCATTTGAACAAAGCCTCTTCAATCTTGATCCCATTTTCGATCAATTTATCAAAAGTTAGAGGGCATTGTAATTCAAGCCTATAGCTCATGTCATCATTCAAGTTTTCAATGAATACCTCTATCTTCTCTTTTTTGGGTATGGGATGGGGATACCTTGTGAATAATATTCTCCATATTTGAAAGAATACAATAAATGATTCCCCTTTTTTTTGTTTGACATTTCAAAGGTCCTTCATTGTGATTTCATGTTGGATGTTATATGAATATTGGGTAATAAACTTGTTTACCAATTCCTCAAAAGATTTGATCCATAGAGGTAATTGTGAGAACCATTGCATGCATTTCCCTCCCAAACTACGTGGGAATAATCTCATCAAATATGTTTCCTCATGGGAAAATTCAAGGCTCATCATTCAAAATTCCCTTATGTGATCTATTGGATCAATTTTCCCATTGTACTTGTCATATTTAGGAAATTCACAATGTTTGGGAAAGGGTATCATGTTGACACTTTGATCGAATGGGTAGGGACATATATCATGTATGGAGTATCTCTTGGTAGTCCCCATTTGCATCTTTTGCATTTGTTGTTGAAGGGATTGGATTTTCTATTTCAAATTGTCCATGGGGTCATTGGTTTTTGCTTCATTTTTGTTTCATTTTGTGTTTTGATTTATGTTTTCTTAGGAGTTCTTTTCAATTGTGTGACATCAAAATCATCTGGTAGCTTGAATTCTTTGTTTGCTAACATCAAAAGGTATCTTTCCCCATCCTTTTCGAAAAAAAATTCTAGGAATTTATGGAAATTTGGGTATTGTTGGGCTTGTTGGACATCTTCTTTATTTACCTCCTTAGTTTTAGTTTGATGGATGTTATGAAAGGGGTTTTATTCTTGTTCAACAATGGTATCTTGGGTTTTAATTTATTTTTCTTGGAATTTTAGCCTTTGGGATCTTGTTTGGACGAGCATACAAGTGATGAGGATGTTCTAAGCTTTTGATCAAAGTTTTAGGAGTGCCAAAAGGACTAAGTTCAATCTGATTAAGCAAGGTTTATTTCAGGATAAGGGATGATGAATCTTGATGAAGGATGATAAATCCTGATGGTGAAATGCAGCTGCTAAATCAAAAATAGGTATGATGAGAAGGCACTTTTGAATTTTTGATCAAATTTTAGATAAGGGATTTTCACTTGAAAATGTTGGTTTCAACGAGTTTGAGATTCTGATTTCTTTATTGCATCAAATAATTTGGATGGTTGGAGTATTGTATTGCCGGCTATGGAATGTAAGAATGATGAATGGGTTGAATTTGACTGTGCCTTTGTGAAAGAGCTCTTTGTTGATAATAAGCTTGCAAGTATAAAAACTCTAAATTAAAATCATCAGTATACCCTCTATCAAAGTCATGATATCTATTGATGAAAGTTTGATAATCAAGCAAGACCTTCCTACTTTGGTACAATAAGTGTCTCTTTTTCAAAAGTTTCTTGTAGCTAAGTTGTTTCTTTGGTTTCTTGATTATTTTAGTAAGGGATTTCTTGACAAATTTTGTTGATTTCCAATCCCTCAACATAAAATTTAGGAAAAGGAAAAGATGTTGTTTGAGAAGGAAACATGCAAATTGGGTGTTAACTGATAGGCAGGAAGTCAAATTTAGCTCTTTGTTTGGAAGTTTATTTGATGCACTAAAATAGTGTCCAGATGCGCTATGAAATTGAATAGATGTGCTAAAGTTTTGCAAGTATGCACCAGAACAGGCGATGGGTGCACTAAAATAGTAAATGGATGCATTGTAGGGTTGCATAGATGCGCTAAAATAACAACTGGATGTGCTAGTTTGTGCCAAGGATGCACCAAAACAGTAGCTAGATGTGCTAAAAGATGCAAGTGATGTGCTAGAACATGCAATGGATGAACCGATCTGGAAAAATGTTTTCTAGTTTTTGGTAGTTTGACAACTTTCTCTAGTTTTAGCAGTGACTTTTGGATTGTTTGGTTTGGATTTTCTTTTGAATTAGTAGTCGAACATGTTTTTGTGATATTTGCTTGGATATTTGATTTAAAAATACATTGGTAAAGACACATCAAACAAGCACAATTCTAGGTTATATAAGACAATATTCTTTTGGATTCCACACAGATTTTACTCCAACCACACTTATTCTTAGTTGGTGATTTAGAAGCTTGGCCACACAGGCTCCCCCTTACATTGCACTCACTTCTCAGGTCAACCAAGCTGCAAACTCCTATGAATCTCCCATGGCAAGTTTTTCACCTCTACTAAGAATTGCAAGAATGTGGATGTCTTGGCAATGATCGTTGTTGCACTAAAAAATAGAGAAGGGTAATTTTTGGCTTACTACAACAAAGGGGTTTTAGTAGGGGAATTTTTTTTGTGGGGGATCATCCATGCGGCAAGAGACCATTACTTCCCTTCTTGTCAAAATAATCATCATGATACTCAAACTTTCCTCGAGTACCCACATTTATATCCTAGGTGGAAGTCGCTTGGCTTTAGCGTGTTCCCAGTTGGGTCGTTCCCTCCTTTCAAAGTGGGGAGGCAAGCCATCTAAGGTTTAAAATGCAATAAAATGAATGGTTCTAGCTTTTTGATCACCCAGTGAAGGGGAGAGCATACACACCTACCATTCCAAACATACCAAGAATGGTGCAAATTTATTCCTCCTAATTATGTTAGATTCCTAACTTAACAAAAAGAAATGACAAATAGATTCACCCTTGCAAACAATTGTTAGTAGTTTCAAGATTTGAATTATTTGACAGTGTCCTTTTATTGTCTTAGTAGAGTCTCTGACTATGTACAAGCTTCTTGCAAAACAAAAAAACACAAATTAGTTTTGGGAATCTATAAAATTTATCCTAAAAACTAGATGTCCCATTACAGTAACTAAATATGCTAAAACTCAGACTAAATGTGCTAAACTACTAAATGCGCTAAAAGAGAGACCAAATGTGCTAAATGATAGACTGAACACACTAAACTAGAAAAATACATAATAAAATTTAAAACCCCTTGATGCATCGAAACAATAGTTGGATGCATCAGTACAACAACCTTATGTGTCGAAAAAGAAGCCAAATGCACTAGAAGAACCACCAGATGCACTAAAATAAGATCTCAATGCGTCGATTAATTTCCCAGATGTGCTACAAAAAAAATTAGATGTGCTATTTCATCAATTTTCACATAACCTGCAAGGAAAAACTCAACAGAAAGACAGAATAAAGATGGGGCGGGGCCCCACAGTGGGTGCCAATTTATGTGTGGTTTTAAAATGTGCTAGTGAAATAGTTAACTAAACATACACACAAAATCAATGAAATGTATTAAATCTAATGAAAGAGAAATAATAAAGAAAACTATTATAAGTCTGCATTCAAAATCATTCCATTGTCCTCTATTCTTGGTGATTTCTTAATTCATGCTCTCAAAATTATTTGTTGCACATGAATCTATGAAATGGAAACCTAAGAAATGAGAAACTATTATGCAATGCAAACTACAATGCCTACCTCATTATATTTTTGTATTTTTGTGCTATAATGTTGAATGATCTATGATGGGGTGTTGTTGTAATTGAAATGATGCTAAGACTAATGATGCAAATCTAATGATAATGTTGTGTAAAATATGTAATGAACCAAAATGCTAAAATGGAAATGCCATGATAATGCTATATGAAATAAAATGCTAAATGCAAACTACAATGCTCTCTAAAATGCTCTCAAATTGCAATAAGATTTCTGTAGCATAAAATTTTCAAATTCTCCTCAACAAAAGTTGTATAAATGCTCTTTATTTATAGAATTTTCCAAGTTGGGAATGATTTGGCAGTGATGAATGATCAATATTTTGATCATGAGGTATAAATGGTTAAACACAAAGAGGTTGGAGAGAATCATGGAGGTGGTTCCTTGCAAGAGAACACTTTGCCAAGTGTTGAAGGGAATCAAACAAAAGAAGAATCCATGTGTCCAAAGAGGTTTCAAATTTGTTATAGGTTTTTGATGAAAAATCTCATTTTACAAATTATTAAATTCAATTTCATGTGACACATGGTGAGGTGGCAAGTGAGGTGGAAGGAAGTTAGAAGAATATGTAGAAATGTGCCAATTTGAATTAAAAATTCAAATTTAAATGAAGAGGGGAAATTACCTAAATGACAAATTAGTTAATTTTTGCATTTAACTAATTTAAGAGGAAAATGATTTTGGAGGCCAATTTGAATTAAAAATTCAAATTTAAATGAAAGAGGGAAAATTAACTAAATGACAAATTAGTCAATTTGTACATTTAATTAATTTAATAGAAAAATGATTTTGGGTAAGAAGAATATTTAGAAATGAAATATATAGATTATTTTTTATTTTTTTATAAGTAGAGGATTTAAGATTTTATTAATTAAATAACAAGTATTTAATTGATTTGTGCTCAGACCATTTTTATGTGCATACACTTGCTTGCTGCAATAATTCTTCAGTAAATTTTCTCTTGAATGCCTTGACTTTCTCTTGAAATGCTCTCTTGAACTCTAACTTGATCTCATAAAAATTTCTTAGATTTCTCTCATAAACTTGCTATAGGAATGCTCACTTCAAAATTTCTAGGTGAAACATAGTGGAAAAACTTATATTTATAGGTATGTAACATTAATTCTTGAAATTCAAATAACACAAGCTAGCATATGAATATAATTTGAAATCATTAAAATACTACCAAAAAAATAATTTAAATTTAGGTCCTAGGCCTAAGTGAGGATCCATCCACCTATGGTTGAATGGGTCCTAGGTCACTTACCTAGGACACACATTGCTTAATGAGAAGTGTTATGGTATGTAATTAATGAATGCCATATTTTCCTCTTCGAAAATTACAATTAATTAGGCTTAGATTTGAATTAAAGGGGCCAATTAAGGAAAATTAACCTCAATTAATTAATGAAGCCCTAAATAAGTGTGAAAGTGTAAAGGTACACTTTACAACACCACATTAAGGCACATTTAAGTCTATTTTATTTAATAGGGCCCTAAAATTAATGTTAATTTATAAAATACATATTACAACACTAAATTAAGGCATAATTTACTTTATTTTATTTAATATCGATTCCCAATTAAGTGTGAAAATGTAAAGGATACATTTTCCTACACTACACACATACATTGTCGCCTTTGGCTTACTGCCTTCAACACACTTCATGTACTTCTTCACAAACCTACACACATTCTTTTGCCTTTATGGAATTTCTTTCAACATATTACTCTAACCACTCACGAAACACACTTTATAAAAAAAATAATCTTCTATTATATCCTATGCAAGCTTCAAAAAAAATCTCCTTGTTGGCTAGAAAGAAATGTATGACATGAAACATAAAATAGCCATAATAAGTCAACTTCAAAATAATCCCAGTAAGAGGTAATAAAATTTGGCCCAAACCAATAGATAAGTAGGAACTATTTTACATTAGCACACATTCCCAAGTTGGTGCAGACCTTAAAGATTTAGCGCAAACACTTCAACATTCTAAGTTGGCCCAACAAAAAATTATCCTTATACACATTAGCTCCAAATAGAAGACAATACCAGAGAGACCAAATTTCAACATGTGAATCATTTCACAAACATTATATAATGTCAAAAATCATTCTCATACACTTCCTTCATAAATTCATGCTACTTTATGTTGGCACAAGCAAATAGACATAGAGCCTAACACCTCTAGAAAATCCAAAAAACACATACTTGAGATAGAACATTGACAACCCTACTTATGGTATACCACAAGATCTAAAACCTGAAATGAGAAAACATGTTCTACCATTTGAACTCATCCTCCAAACTGCAAGACCAGAACATCAATGTGGAGAAATGCAAAGCACTTCTATGAACCTTCTTGATTGCAACAACACAGTCCATATTATACTACCTTTGGAAACCTCTGTGGTAACTTCTATCTTCTAAAATTAGGAACATGCATTAATTACACTTGTATCTATCTAACTACCAAATTGTAATGCCATATCTTAAAATGTGAAGGAATGTGGAACATTCTTTTAATCTTTTTTCATATAATTTCTTGAGCCATTGATTGCATGAAAAAAATAACATTCATTCTTTCATGTTATATACATTTTCTTACATCAAGAGACAGTGAATACAACATTCAGAAAACCATGTCAACATGAGGAAACCACAAATTCTTCATAAAAAAAATCACTTTTACATGAGAAAAAAAAGAGAGATACAACTATGTATATCATGCTCATGGCATTCATCATCATGCTTAAAACTTCTAATCAATACACTAATTGCATAACATGCAACCTTCCACATATAACCACTTTATTGACATTAGAGATAACACCTTCAGCAAGACAACACCTACATCAATCTCCAATTAATTGACATCAATGATAACACCTGCAACAACATACAACAATCTCCCTATTTGGAATTGAAGGAAATGTCTAATTGAATATGCAAACTCTCCACCTTTCACATCAAGGGAAAAGGGATAGTCATCTTCAACTATTCCTGCAAGAACATACAAGCTCCCCTTGTCTACTTAAACCTTAACATCCTTCTACCTTCTCCCCTTGAGAGGTAACCCTCATCAATCCAGGGATAAATATATGTCTTAAATTTCTCCCCCTGGATAGATACATCATATATGTATCTAGTTAGAAGGAGGGGAAATAACCCCTAACTTCTATATGAGATATTCAAAATTTCCCTTAGAAAGTGTTTTTGTAAATATTTCTACAAGTTGTTCCTTTGTTTGCACATACTCAAATCTTACCTCTTGATCTACAACCTTTTCTCTTAAGAAGTGATTCTTGTTATACATATACTTGGTTCAAGAATGCATCACTAGATTCTTTGAAATATTTATGGCACTTGTATTGTCACATAGAATATTAATGGGCTCATTATACATTACCTTGATTTCATTCAATGATTTTTTCATCCCAACACTTGAGTGTAATAGGATGCAACAAAAATATACTTTTCTTCTATTGTAGATAAGGACACTAAATCTTGTTTGTTACTAAACCATGAGACCAATTTGTCTCCCAAAAAGGAAGCTCCACCACTGGTACTTATTTTTTCATCAACACTACTAGCCCAATCAACATCAGCATATGCATTTAGAGAAAAATCATCACCCTTTTTATACCACAATCCAAAATATGAAGTGCTCTTCAAATATATGAAAATCCTTTTGACAACCTTCACATGTGTTTCTGTTGATTCAACTTGGAATCTTGCCACCAAACAAAAAGCTTACATAATATCTAGCCTTGGTGTTATTAAGTATAGTAATCCCTCAATCATAGAACTATATAGAGTCCAATCAGCCTTAGTTGACTCGTCATATTTTCTTAAATGAAAACTAGTTACCATAGGAGTACTCACTAGTTTACAATCTTCCATGCCAAACTTTTTCAGCATTTTCTTGAGAGATAAAGATAACATTATGTGATTGAGAAATTTAAAGTACAAGAAAGAATGATAAATCACCTATCATAAACATTTCAAACTTTTTTTCATTTCTTTTGCAAACTTCTTACACATTTCATCATTCCCTCCAAAAATTATATCATCAACATATATAACAATAATTAGAATTTTGTCATCCTCAATTTTGATGTAAAGATTACTATATGCAATACCTTTCTTAAAGCCTTGCTAGAGTAAGTAATTGTCCAACCTTGCATACAAATCCCTAGGGGCTTGTTTGAGACCATACAATTCCTTTTTAAGTTTTTATACCATTTTTGGGGTCTTCTAATAGCTCAAACCCATTAGGTTTCTCTATGTAGACTTCTTCTAAGTCACTATTCAAGAATGCAGATTTAGCATCCATCAAATATACCTTGAAGTTTCTATGAACTCTAAATGCAAGAAACATTCTAATTGCTTCCATTCTTTCCACTGGAGAAAATGTATCCTCAAAATCAATTCCTTCTACTTGTGAATAGAATTTGCACACCATCCTTTCTTTGTTTCTTATCACTTCACCATCTTCATTCAATTTGTTTCTAAATACCCATTTTTTCCGTATCACATTTTTGTCTACTATCCCTAGCACCAATTCCCAAGTCTAATTTTTCTCTATCGTATTTAGCTCTTCTTCCATTTCTTGTATCCATTCTTCATCCTTGCTAGCATCAATAAATTTTTTTGGTTATATTCTTGAAAACAAATAAAATTATACCTATTCATTTATCTTTGAAAATATCATTCTAGTCAACACTCCTTCATTCTTATCTCCAATGATCTGATCTTCTGGATTATTTTTTGAACATACTTCGAAGGAGTCTTGGTGGTCTTCTATGGTATTTCTACTTTTTCTTAAATTTAATCTTCCTCTTCTTATATGCAAGTTGGTTAATCTAATTAGCAGTCTTCGTGTTCATATATTTTTTATGTGATTCTTCATCAAACATTTTCACTATCAACTATCTTCCTAGAAATTTTATTATATAACTTGTAATCTTTGCTCCTAGTTGAGTATCCAAAAAATATTCCTTTATTATATCTTGGGTCAAGCTTCCCCAATCCTTTTTCATCTCTTTTGATATAACATTTTCTTCTTAAATTTCTAAAATAATTGATAGTTGTTGGTCTTTCCATACCAAAGGTCATAATGATTCTTGGTGCTCTCCAACCTTACTTGTCCTCTACTAAGAATGTAGAAAATAGTATGAATTTCTTCCTTCTAATATACAACAATCAGTTTATCCTCATCCAACATTTTCCTTGCCATTTTATAAATAGTTATATTCTTTCTTTCCACTACTCTATTTTGTTGAGGAGTTCTAGTAACAAAAATGTTCCTCTTTATTCCATCTTCTTCACAAAATTTCTCAAATTCATTCAATGTGAACTCACCACCTCTATCAAAACTTAGACACTTTATTCCAGTATTCATTTCATTTTCAACCATTAAATTGAAAGTATTAAACCTACTAAAAGGTTCTAAATTTTGTTTTAAGAGTGTAACCCATGTCATCCTAGAGAAATCTTCAATGAGTAACATGAAATAAATTTCACCTTGGAGGATCTTTTTCTTGGTAGGTCTACACAGATTAGTATGAATCAATTCTAGTGGTATTGTAGAAGAATGCTTCTCGGTTTTGAATCTTATCCTTGTCTTCTTCCCAATCTAATATTCTTTGCACATGGTACTTTCAAGATTGATAATCTTTGGAATATCTCTCACTACTTGCATGGAGCTGATCTTCACAAGGTTATCAAAGTTGATATGTACCATCCTTTTGTGCTACAACTAACCTTCACTTGACTATCCTAGAAGACAACTTCTTCCATTGACACCCTTAAGGTTATCTAATTTTCTTTCAGTCCTTGATCTTTCTGCCACCAGTCTACCAAATTTTTCTCTTCCGATTTCACATCCCTGATCATGAAATATAAGATTATATCCTTTCTTGCACATCTAATGTACACTAAGAATATTGTGCTTGAGACCTTCAACATAGAGAATATTTTTTCTCTTGGATTTCCATCGATACTTATGGTGCCCTTTCCACAAATCCTTGTAGATCTGAATTGTCTCCAACTTGATTGATACCATTCCACTTAACCAAATTGAAGAATGTTCTTTTATCACCTATCATGTGACTTGAACATCCATGGTCAATTACCAACACATTTTTTACCTTGAGCATGAAATTTTGTTTGGTCAACAATTGATTTTTCATTCTCATTGTTTGTTTCGTTGAATTTCTCAATAACATTTGTCTTTTGATTTTTTTATTTTGTTAAAGTACTTCTATAATATTTTGCTATGTTTCCAATATTGTTTCAAATTTGAAAAATCGCATTGACATCCACTAGTGAAGCAAGAGAATTTCTACTTACAAAATTTCTTCTATTCATTTTAGACATGCAATCTATAGCCTTATGCCCATACTTTTTGCAAATGAAACAATAACCAAAAAAGGCATGATTGAACCTAGTTTTGGAGAAAATACTTTCTTGGAATAATATTCCTTGAGGCCTAACTAGATTTATATTTTCTTCTTTAGGATTGTCTATATTTCCATCATTTTCCTTTTCCAATTCAATTTTAATTATTGTGCATTTATTTGTATTGTCTTCAACTAGGGCTTTTAGTTCTTTCTTCTCACTCCTTGAACTTTCTAAATCTTCAAGAGAAGAAATAAGTTCACCTTCAAAATCAAATTCACTTTCTTCTTTGTTCATAGTC
The DNA here is from genome assembly GCA_007115665.2 of Sequoiadendron giganteum. Classification (NCBI taxonomy): domain Eukaryota; kingdom Viridiplantae; phylum Streptophyta; class Pinopsida; order Cupressales; family Cupressaceae; genus Sequoiadendron; species Sequoiadendron giganteum. The sequence goes on along the minus strand of CM021101.1, from coordinate 639,763,231 downwards.
TTGTTTGAACCATCAAAGATCACCTTGGCCATGAATTGTGATTCTCCCCTATCATCATCTGATGAGTAGTGATCTGCTTCTTCTAAGGAGAAATAATCTTTTTTAGAAAGAAGGTTTCTCCTAAAATTATTTTTCTTTAACCCCTTGTTGCTACTTTCATTCTCTCCAAAAGGAAATTTATAAGCATAATGACAATCTTTTCATAATTAATACATTTGAGGGTTAGTTTACCTTTATACTTTCCTAATCCCTTTTTCAAAATTCTCACAATTTTTCTTCTTCTTCCTTATATTCGTTATGTGAACTAGATGCTCCTTCTTTATTCACAACTTTGAAAGTAGATTCTCTTTTGTGAGTACCTCAAACCTCATTTCTCATGTCATAAGTAGTGAGGGACCTAAACAACTCTTCCATAATAAGATTTGTTGGATCTTTGGCTTCTTCAATTGCAAAGACCTTTGAATTAAACTGGTGAGGGAGTGTTCTTAGAAATTTCTTTACAACCATTGAGTTAACTATATCTTCACAAATTCCTTTGATTCCATTGAATTCTTCATCTACTTGGAGAAAATTGTTAGCAATGTTTTCCTCTTCTCTCATCTTTAGATTCTCAAACAATTTTTTGTAATATTGTAATTTGGCTTGCTTCACACTGTCATTTCCCTCATAGATATTTTTACTTTATCCCATATCTCCTTAGTTGTCTTGTACCTACACCACCTTAACAAACTAAAAATAAATTGGACCAGTCAAGAAGCCATTATTTGCTTTATAATTTTTCTCATGAGCCTTTTTGTATTGGCATTTATGATTGGATGAGCGAGTTCAATATAATCATCCTTTAAAGCTCTCCAAACATCATAGTCTATTGAATTAAGGTAGGATTCCATCCTCACACTCCAAAAAAAATATTTGGCTCCATCAAACAATGGTGATTTAGAGGACTCATTTTGAGCCATGTGTTCTAATCTAGGATCTACCTTTAGTTGTTAGGTTGCACCAAGGAACTTGGCTCTGATACCTATTGCTAAAACATGATGATATAGTGAGAGGGGGTGAATCAGTATATCCCTAAATTTTATTAGATTCAACTTTATTCACCAAAAATTATTACTTCCTTACATAGATAACATATGAAAATTGAACTCAAAGGAAAAATCACACAACCATAACACTAGATTCACATAGAAAATCCTAGAATGGAAAAAACATGGTGAGAAAACTACTATCCAAATCCAACCTCACAAATAAAATAAGATTTATAATAGTTTTTATCGCTTCAACCAAAGGAAGTTCATAACTCCTTATAAATCATAATAATTACAAAAAGAGGTTACAACCTCAATATATAACACTTGATGAATTTTGGTGATCAACCATCACCACAACCCTCAACACCTTTGCTACTTCTAGCTCACTACTTTTGGCACCTTCACACATACATTTTCTCACCAACCTTTGCTTCTTTCAGCTCACTACTCCCATCCCTCATCCTTAACACATGCACTTACACACCTCTAATTCCTTTAGCTCACTACCTTCCACACAATTCCTTACACATACACTATTGCCTTTGGCTCACTGCCTTCAACACACTTCATGTAATTCTTCACAAACTCACACACTTTCTTCTACCTTTAGCACACTACTTTCAGAATATTACTCTAACCACTCACTAAAAACACTTTGAAACAAACTTGGTCTTCTATCTATATCATTTGCAAGCTTCAAAAAATTTATCCTTGTCAGTCAAAAATAAATGTATGACATGAAACATGCAATGACCATAATAATTCATCTTCAAAACAACCTCGATAAAAGGGAATCAAATTTGGTCCAAACTAGGAGATAAGAAAGACCTATTTTACCTTATCACACATTCCCATGCTATAGCACACCTCAAACATCTGGTGTAAACACTTCAACATTCTAAGTCTACCCAACAAACACTTATCCTTTTACACATTAGCTCCAAGCCAAAGATGATACTAGAGAGACCAAATTACAACATGTGGATCACTTTACAAACATTATATGATGTAAAAAACCATTCTCATACACTTACTTCACAACTTCATGCTAATTCATGCTATCACAAGAAAATATAAACAGACCCCAACACCTCCAACAAACTAAGAAAACACATGCTTGAGATAGAACGTTGAAAAGCCTACTTGCAGTATGCCACAACATCTAAAACTTGATATGAGAAAACATGTAGACTATTTGAACTCATAAACCAAACCATATGACCACAACATAAATTATAGAGAAATGTGGATAATTTCTATGAACCTTCATGACTACAACATAGTCCTCATTTTGCTAGATCTGGAAATATGTGTGTTAAATTCTATGTTCTGAAATCAAGAGAATATATTAATTACACTTGTCTTTATCTAACTACCAAACCAAAAGGCCATATTTCCAAATGTGAAGGAATGTGGAGCATTCTCTAGAGCTTTTCAATACAACTTCTAGAGCCATTAATTGGGTGAAAATAATTACATATATCCTTTTATATCATATGTAATGTTTTAAATCAAGAGACATTGAATACAACATTCACAACACCATGTCAACATGAGGAAACCATCACTTCTTCATAAAAAAATTCACTTATACATGAGAAAAAAAAGAGAGATGTAACTATGTATCTCATTTTCATGACATTCATAATCATGTCCAACAATTCGCATCAATACATTGATTGCATCACATGCAACCTTCAACACATAACCACTCTATTGACATTAGAGATAAGACATTTAGCAATACAACACCTATAACAACATACAACAATAAAATAATTGAAGTTTGTACAACATGCATGGAAGGGGGGAGTATGCATATTTTGCATCCATTGACTAATTCTACATCATAGAACTATTCATTATTATTGAATAAATAAAATAGTTGAAATAGAAAAAATAAAAGAGAAGTAAATGAAATACAAATACTTGTAAATTATTAATAGATAAATTATATAATATTTTTATGATTTCTTATTATTGTACAATGGTAGAATTGTTTTTTTATTTATATGTTTCATACATGTCTCTAGAATAACTTAGAAAGGTTAGTAAAATCCTCTAAAGAGAAAAATCTAAAGAAAGATGGGAGTTTTCATATGATGGAATGTTCTAGAGGCTAGAATATTCAATAGATAAATATTGTCTCCAACACAAATATTTTTAGATACATTCTATAAATAAGAATTATCTCCAACAACCCCCCATATTTTTTATTTGAAGAATGTTTTCACAAAAATTATAATATTAATAATTATATAGCAACTTCCTTGAGATGTAACAAGTCCTAAAATTTGACATATTTCACTCTAGGTAATGCTTTGGTAAACATGCCAGCAATTTGATATTTTGTTCCACAAAAAACTCCATCACTTTATTTTCAATCATTATGAATAAAGTGATGATATAGTTCTATGTTTTGATCTAACATGATATACATGGTCTTTGCTAGCTTGATAGTGCTTTGAGTATCATAAAACATAGTAGTTGGAAAATGTTTTGCTTTTTTTGTTTCTTCAATTAGTTTTCTAATCCATAATGCTTCTTGATATTCCTTTGATGAACCAATACATTTAACTTCTATAGATGATAGTGATAATTTTTATTGCTTCTTAGTGCTCCAATAAATCGATCTTGAGCCAAGATGCAAGATATATCCAAAACTTGATTTGTTGTAATCAATGTCACCTACATAATTATAATATGCATGCCCTACTAGAGTAGGTTATCCTTTATATTTGTATTCAATTCTAAATTCATAAGTACCTCAAATGTGTTTTAGTATTCTCTCAGTTAATTTCCAATGTTCAATGTGTAGACCTACCATCTACTTAGATCCATGCCAAATATATATGCAATATGAAGTATAGTTATAGTGAGATACAACAGACTTCCAAAAAAATCTATATATTTTTCTATCCACCTTTTGAGTAGAGTTAGCACTTAGTTTTAATCCTACATTGCATGGTGTATGAGACAAATTGCAATAAATATATTAATTTTTCTCAATACATTGAGAAAATATTTGGTTTGAGAAAGCATGGTCCTTGTTTCCATAATTACATTCCCAAAAATAGTGCATCAACCCTAGATCAATTATTTCAAAATATTTTTTGAGTTGATCCTTGGTGTTTTCAATATATTGTGTTTGATCTCTTGTAATGATTAAATCATTTATATATAGTACAATAGAAATAGTTTTACCATCAATATGGTTTATATACACATTTGGATCAACTTTTATCCTTTTAAATATTTCTTCTATAAGGTACTCTTTTACTTTGGAGTACCATCCCCTTACATCTTGTTTAAGACAATATAGTATTTATTTGATGTACATACTAGATGATATTCACCAGTTTTAACAAATATTGGTGGTTGTTGCATGAAAATTTCTTCCTTTAAATCGTCATATGTAGAAATGTACTTTTTACATCCATTTGCTAAATTTTCCAACCAAAATATGTAGCTATATCAACTATCGTATGAATGGAAGTCATCCTAGAAACTAAAGAAAAGGTTTCAGTATAGTCAATACTTATTTTTGTGAGAAATATCTAGCCACTAGATTTACCTTGGGTTTTTTAATAGCTCCATCTAATGTGAAGTTTATTTTGTAGGTTTACTTGCAATCAACCACACTTTTACCTTTTGAAAGAGTTGTTAATTCCCAAGTTTTATTTTCATCAAATATTTGTACTCATCTTGCATAGTTTCTTCCCATTCATATTTTCCTTTTGTTTGTACATATGTACTTGGAGTTCCGGTGCCAAATTTTGTTCTAATGTGGGGATATTGTGTCTTGAGTCTTTTGTTGATGTAATAAGGTCATAGACCATTTCCAATGTTTTAAGTCATCTAGGGGTCGGTTAGGATAATTTTTCAAGTTTTATGTTGTCTCGTGGGAGTCCAAATGGGTGTGTACACCCGGTGGTGATATTTCTAACGCTGCCCCGTAGTAGTCTTCAAATGACAAAGCGGTACTATGGTACAAGTTGTCAAAGAATTTAATGATTGCACCATTTGATTTCCCAAGATCAAAGGCATGTATTAAAACTCAAAATATGAGTAGATTATGAAATATTTTGTATGAATTGACATTAATAGTGAGGTGAACAATCTCAAAAGAAAATATTACTTGGGACTCGATGACATTTTGGCAATCATTCACACAACTTAGCATATCAAAGGCAAGGGATTTCAAGTGAGAAGACTCTGCAACTATTATTTCACCAGGTAAGTTCATAGAAACCCTTTGTAGCAAGTGTATAAGAACTGAATTTTCTTCTACAAGTAGACACTTAAAGAAAATGAAGTAAGAGTAAATTATTCAGCATGCCACCTAAAAGAAGTCAGCTTGTGAGTAAAAAGGAGAATTCCATAGTTTCTAAAAGAGAGAAGAGGTCCCTGCAACAATCCATTTTAGATGTGTTACCTAATTCTATAAACAAAGGATTAAAAAAGGCATTTAAAGACACAACCCATGGATGTAGAGACCCAATTATCCCTATCTTAGGGTGGGATCTATTTTGGTACTTCTATGAAAAAAGGGATGACAGTATTCCAGTTTTGAATCCTTGGACCTTAGATTTGGCCAAATTGATAGTCCTAAATGTCTTCATAGATGTTAAGTTTATTAAAGTATTGACACAATATTATCACTAGGCTACCAAGACTATAAGAATGCTAGATGGTTCACCATTAGTGGTTCTAACTAAAGAAGCAATTATAGAGTATTTTATGTTAAAGAAGCAAGCTATCACTGAGATCAACTTGGACATAAGTGAGGAGGATTATAGGAGATTCAAAAAAACCTATAGGAGTGATGAAATTCATTTACACATGAAAAGGGGTGTAAATAATAGGAGGATACCTGTCTCCCCCTCCTAAATTGAGTCATTTTCCATTGAAAACTTCCAACTATATTTCAAAAGAACTTATTTTTCTTTGTGTCAATTGCTTGGAATAGATGTTGAAGATAGGATGCCAACCTATCTCATGATTATGGCAATGAAGATACAAAATCTTGAAGTCAAGATTGAGTATGAATTTGTTGTTGAAATTGAGAAAGGGCTACATGAGGAATTTTTGCAAGAAAGAGAGAACTTAACTCCCATCACTTTTAGGAAATACTCTTTGCTATGTCATTTAATATTGTACCAAAATAGAAACAAATGGACTAAGAGAATGTGTTTGGGAATGACTGGTGATGAAGGGAATAGGTTTCCTATAAAAAAATGGTGTTACATCTGGGATAGTAGATGTAAAAATAGTGATTATGTAATATTTCATGATGATTTTGTAATAAAGGCCATGAACAGTCTTGGTCGTATTTCACCAAGATTTCCTAATAAAATCATGCAAGTATTAATACCTTAGCATTGAAGCTAGAGCAGGGACACACAATTTTGGTGACTAGTTATTCTTAGTAGACCAAATAGTAGTAAGGGTCTATGGGTGTCCTCAAGCCCAACATGTTTTACCTAAATTTGTTTCTATTTGAATTGCATTTTAGAATTTATGTGGAAAATTTTATGGATGGAGCAGGATGTTATGGAAAGACAAAAAAAGGAGACATTCTTCCCTGACCTAACTAAATGTGAGGAGCTATCTGTAGGGTCTAAAACTCTTGAAAAACTGCAAAACTATTTTAATATGGGGTATTCATTGAAGTCATGAGGAGAAAGGGTCTTTGATACTGAAGGGCATATTAATTTTATAAAGAAAACACTTCTCACTAAAGTTGGGATTACCCATGTAATGGATTACACAGAAGATGTAATAAGAAATTTCTTTACACCTAATGACTTTTTTCAAAGGAAGAGGAAGTGGAAAATCATAAAGAGGCCCGAGGAGGAGAAGAAGAGATGGGACACTAGATTCTAAGGTTTCTATGTTGAAGAAGGGAATATTATCAAAAGGATGAACTTAATAATTGACAACTTTTAAAGATTATATGTTGAACCATAAAAGAAACCTAGGGGTCAATCTTCAAAACCCTCCAAGTTGCCCATCAAAATAAGTAGTATTGTAATCACATAGAACCTACTAGACATTGCCACAATATAATCAGAATCATCCCTTGAGCAACCAAGTCCTAAAAGGCAAAAGACACATGGAGTGGCCCCCTTAGTGGCATATAAAATAAGTGAATGCGTAAGGGATATTGAAGAGGTAGTCAATTTACTTTTGAGTTTTAAAGATGATGAAGTTGATTAGCCACCGCCTAAGCTTGCATCTGATGCTCACAAACCAAAAGAAAGAGTGGATGTACATGGGCATAATGATCAAGAAGTGCATGATGATGAAAAGGTGATTGTTGCCCTTAGATTTATTGAATATCATGAATTTATTCAAACTTCCAAGTTTCAGAATTTTTGGTTTAAGATGAAAATGAAAGAATTTGAGGAGAGACTCCAAATTAATAAGATGGGCACTAAGGAATCGCAACATGACTAGATTGTTTCCCAAAATTTTGAAGAACTCGGGATTAATGAAATTGTTGTTAGCCCCCAAGAAGCAAGAAAATTGGTCTTAGAAAGCAATATATTGGTGTGAATAAATGTCTTGTACCTAGATATTTCACTTACTAGGGGCTTAGGGGACATATTCACATGTTAAGTTTACTTAGGTTGCAAGATTCTTTCTAGAAGGTGTTAGTTGTCATTAGTTGTTATATTATTATTTTAAAACTAACACATGTAACCTAGGTAGTTGTGTCTAGTTGTCTCATGTCATATGATTAAGCGATTTTCATAATCTTATGACATCTTGTATCTCACCTTGGCTATATGACCAAGGGGTCTCTAGTACATTGTAAATTGATTTTTTCCATTCATTGATAAGAATATAGTTTAATATTTTCATATTGATATTTTGAGTATTTTGTGCTTTTCATAGGCCTTTAGATCTTGGGTGGCTATCTCCATAGAAAAATATTACATGGTATCAAAGCAAGTTGAGTGCCTTTGGTTAGTCTTATGGGAGATCTTGAGTGCAAATCTTGTATTTTCTTGAAGCATTGAGTATGCTCTTCTCTTGCATCTTTGGATGATTCGGAGAATCAAAAAGGTGTGATAGAAATACCATATTATGGGGGGGTTCCATTTTGGCTTTATATTGCAGGTGCATTTTGGGAGCTTGTTGCATTAGATCTCAGCTCACCATTATGTTTGGAGTGTCCGAGAAATTTAGATTTTCCTTTTGTTTCATCTCAGTTGTACATTGGAGGCCAAATCTACAAGGGTTTGAAGATCAAAGGTGGTTGCCAAATCCAAGAGGTAGCCATATTTTTGGATCATTTTCAGCCAAAAAGGGCATCATCATCGTTCTAAAAAGGGCCAAAAACCCCTAAATAAATTTCCAAATTATCGAATTTGGACAAAGTTGTTAGCTGAAGAAAAAAAAATTTGTTGGTCGAACTGTATGGCCCAACCATCATTGTAGTCGGTACAAATATTTTAAAATAAATATTTTTCATTTTTCTACATAATTATTTTTGTTAAAAAAATATATATCTAAATTTTATTATTTCGTAATTTATTTGAAAAGTTTTTCTTAAATAATTTTTTTTTATAAGTATCTGTGTAGGGTACACAAAGTATCCTACTACAAAATTGTACCTATGAGGTACGGAGGTACCGCCAGGTGGGCCCCATTTCACATCTATCATGGTTATTAATTTAGCTGGTTGGTATTCTACTACCAACAAAAATAAAAATTTGGGCATTGCTTAAATATTTCAACAACATCCAATATAAACCGACGAATAACATATATTAACTAGTGATAGAAGATTTCGAGTGGCATACCGAAATATTATAGATTCCCACAAATATTTCTATAGAAAATATTCCTTCACGAATTCTAAATTTTGTCAAGATTCTCTAAAATATTCTAGGTAGACTAAAGAATATTTCGACCAAATTGCACAATTTACAGTGATAGGTAGATGACTGTCAATTTTCACCCTTTGTAGATGTGTGACAAACAAATTTAGCATTGTGGATAGCTGACGTTAGTGTTCTCATTTGGAATTTTTCCACCCCCTCATGGTTGCAAGTTTTTTTTGTTGTTGTCAAAATTCAAACACATATATCTTTCTCATTTCAACTCCTTTTTCTAAGCAATTTTTTTACTTGAGCTATTTTTTTGCACTTTATGCACCAGTGCAATCAGTTTCTAGTTTTGATGCATGGATTTTTCATAAAATTCAAATTGTCACAGGTGTTGCTGCGTTGTCACCATTTTTTGAAAATTTGGGGCTCCGTTTGAGCTCATATGGACTTCTTTTTAGGTGATTTTTTTTAAAGTGCGATTTTGTTTTAGAGCTTCACAATGGTGTCAACATTTTGTATTCATTATAAGCATAAATTGTACTTTTAGCACATAGCCTTATTTTCCTTATTTTCATAATTTTATTGCATATATCACAGTTTGATCTTGCCTTATTGTGGCAATTGTAAGCATTGAAATCAAAAGACCACTTTTATATTTCTTACAAGTGGCAATTGTAACTGCACTAAGTATAAAGTGCCAAATCATTTTCTTAGGGAGTCTCTTTGATTGAGTGAATTCAAGGGTGTTGTGTTGTGTGATTTTTCTTTGAGTTCTCCCTTTTTCTCTTTACATTTTAACCATGGTTCATCCTAAGTTTCCTCTTTAAACTCCACGTAGCTATGCAACATGGAAAATAAATGCATGGAGCAAACTAATGGAAAAAGGATAAATTCACTGCATTGATGGATTCGTTGCAGAATGAACTAATCCAAATTTAAAAAGTGAATGGCTCATTAAAATTACCATGGCTATTGGAACACTAAGGAAACATGTTTCTCTTGATCTTATCTTTCATATTGACAAGTGTAAATTAGCAAAAGCAACTTGGGATAAACTTGCTCAATTGTATGGCAAGATTGATGAGATTAGGGGATACAAACTTGATAATGATCTCACTAATCTAGATCCAAATAATTTTGATACAATCCAATACTATGTTACTAAGGCCAATGAGCTAAGAGCACAACTCAAAGATTGTGGTATTGATAAGAAGGATGCACAGTTGGTCTTCAACTTTTTGGACAAACTTTCTTCAGAATATGAAAATTTTGTTTCTAGTTTTTATACTCATCAGTTGACTATGGGAAGTGCCTATACTACACCTTCATTTGATTCATTTATAGAAATTTTTATGCTTTAACAATCAAAGTTGATCATTGTGGGTATTATCAAGTAATCCAATTCACAAGCTTGGTTGGCAAGACATGGGTCAAGATCTAGCAATAAACTTAAGCAATCAAAGAATAAGCCACACAAAGATCGAGCATAATCCTCTCCTCCTTAGCAAGGAGACTCTTCATCATCTTCTAAGAAGGGGAATTCAAAAAAGAAGCAGAAACTGGTCCTTGTGCATATTGAAAGAGAGTTAGTCAAGATGAGCATCATTGTCATGTTAAAAAAGTTCATGAATTGACTAATCTCCTCAAGAAGAATAACATCAAATTGTCATCTTCCTACAAAAAGTAAGCATCTCCTTCTACTTCTTCACAATCAAAGAAATGAAAAGGATATGAAATTTTTGTAGCCATAGGATCATCACAACAATGGATACTTGACTTGGGTTCTACACACCATATGGGTTCTAACAAAGAATAGTTTTCTTCATTGGAGCTTTGTACAATACCTCACATTTTTACAGGTGATGATACTCAGGTGAAAGTTGTTGGAAAAGGTTTGGTTGGCATGGATGATGGATCATTTGAGAATGTTCTTTGTGTTCCTGACTTGTGTTCCAACCTTCTTTTAGTCTACCAAATCACTCATCTTGGGAATGGAAAGAAAGTTGAGTTTTCTCCAAATAAAGTTGTGGTAAAATATCTTGAGGATAATACCTTGGTTGCAATGGGAAAGGCCAATCATGAGTCTCGATTATATCAATTTTTAGCTTTGTGCCATGTTCTTCTTCTACAACATTTCTCACTCACTTGGATTCAATAATTTATGGCATGAGCAGTTTGGACATCTTAACTACCACTATCTTCAATAGCTTAGCTCACAAGATATGGTCATAGGTCTCCCTCGCATCAATGTTTCAAATGGTGTATGTCTAGGTTGTGCTATGGGTAAGCATCTAGAAGATAAGTTTGATAAAGGGAAGTCTTGGGAGGGTTTATAAGTTCTTCAATTGGTTTAAAGTGATCTAGTGGGCCCATTTCTAGTCTTGTCCTTCAAAAAGGCTCACTATGCACTCACCTTCATTGATGACTACTCTAGATTCACTTGGGTCTACTTTCTTTGCCAAAAGAATGAAGTCATTGAAAAGTTTCAAACCTTTAAGGCTCATGTTGAGAAGCAATATGGAAAGTATATCAAGATTATTCGTACTGACAATGGTCAAGAATATGTGAATCACAACCTTGTGCAATTTTGTACTCTTGAAGGGATCAATCTTCAACATTTAGTTGCATACACATTGTACATACTAAAATTTAAAAATCCAAACTGATTTAAACTATAAGCCTCAAATCAAAATTACAGCATGACATCAACATAGTCTTTCTTAATTAAAAACATATGCAAAAACTAAAGCAAATGCCTTCAACAAAAATTAAACTCCATTAGTATCCTTTTCCATAATATCTTGTCTTTGCTCTCAGATTTTTATGAGATAAAGCACAAGAAGCTATGCAAAGCCGGATATGAAAAAAATGAGATTGGAGTACATCCTCAAAAGTGAGGAGGAAATGAGCATTTATAGATTTCCTCATGGGAAAGATCCAGATTTCAAGGAGAATATGGATAATTAAATGAGATGGTGAAAATGCATTTTGGAATTGATTAAAATGGATTGAAATGAAATTAAATAGATTTATGATATAATGTATGTTAAAAGCATAGAATAAAGTGCATTTATGAATTTAAATAATTGATTTGATTAAAATAGATTTTATGATTAATGATTTTATGAATTATTTAACGAAATATGTGAATGGATAAATGTTTGTGTATGAATGAAAATGATATTTTAATGATCAATACAAATATATTTTAATGAATTTACGGAGATATGATTATGCAAAGGATTTAAGTGATTATGAACATGCAAATGATTAATGTAATGATAAGGATATGCAAATAGATCATCTAAATGAAATGGATAAATGTTAAATTATTTTATGGACTATATATATGGATAATGATTAGTGTGAATACAAATGGTATTTTAGTGATTAATGCCTAAATGATAAATGATTGTGATTAAATGCCCACAAATGCTTATAATATTTGGATGGTTTTATAAATATGGATATGATGGATAAAAATGATTCTCAGGACATTTTTATGTGTCTACATACACCACATAAAAATGGTGTTTCTGAAAGGAAAAATATGACCCTCAAGAAAATGGCTAGCTGCATGATTCATGCTCGTTCTCTTGGTCTATAATTTTTGGTTGGAGCCATTCGCTATGCTACACACTTTCAAATTTGGGTTCCCCACAAGGCATTAAAAGGCATGACTCATTTTGAGGCTTAGTGTGGTAGGAAACTAATTGTGTAGCATTTCTGAGTTTTTGGCTCTCCAACTTGGGCACACACTCCTCCAGACAAGTGAAAGGAATTGGAACCTCAAAGAAAGCCTTGCATCTTTGTTGGATATTTTGATGATCTCAAAGGGTATCAAATTTTCAATCCAGAGACACATGAGCTCTTCATAGAGAGGAGTGTTCACTTTGAGGAAAGATCTCCTAGCTTGACCTCGAATCCTCCTAATCCTTCCTCCACAATGGAGTTAGCTAATAGTGACTCAGATGATTCTACCTCACACTTACTCGAAGAGTTTTTTTGATGTGTTTTTTATGAACTTCTCAACACAGGTAATGCATAGGTACATCACCTCTCTTGAAAGATAATATTTCACAATCACATTGTAGAACACTATCCCAAGGTCTCTAATGTCAGGTTTTGATAGTGCTTGGAATAATTCAGTTGATTTATGTGATTTTTTGGAATCACAAGGCGATCTTTTAGATGAGTTACAAAGTGGGGAATTTGGATCTGCAAATGAATTTTTTAAGATGGGAGAGTTGTGCATTTAGCATAGGTTCAAACAATAGTCTTGAACTCCATTTCAACATCATATTTAGCTTTATAATGTGCAATGAACCTTGCCTAAGGTTACTTATTAAAAAAAAGGAAAAACAACAAGGAAGAGAGTAAGTTCCTGGACCTAAAACTATGAATGAATAGTGATCATGGAGGCTGCTACAATAGACAAACTCCCTAAACTGGGTTTTGCTTGGCCAAGAGGATCCTACAGTTACACAAAACTAGTGCAATCTTCTAAGGACAAGAGATTTTCAGATTGCATACACACATCATGAACATGCAATTGAACTAAGTTGCAGCAATGAAGTAAGGAAGCCCAGGCTAACTTTGCACAACATCTTGTCATCAACAGTGCCAAAAGTATGGGTGGGAAATTCATCAAATACAATAACATAAAACACCATCATCACTTCCATTCAAGAAACTGACTACTAGATTAATAAGAGAAGTATAGCCGCTTTTTTTTTCCCTATTTTCTTTTAGTGCCCAGGTGATGTACCAGTTTTGTCTTCTCGCTAATTTCCCTTTTACTGTAGCTGAAACTACTTGAAAGTTTCCCTTTTCTTGATGAAATTGCAACATTCTTCATTGGATCAAAAGGGCTCATCAATGATTGGCATCAATGCATTGGTTGCCACTGATTTGGGCAGGTGGCCCCATAAAGATCATCATCATTTGTTGAAAAGTAGGATAGCACCCCTGTGCTTTCTTCAAGGTCACCCCCCCTTACATTTTTTCATTAACTTCCTTGGCACATGCCTTATTCTAATGTGAGCTCTATTGATGGGTGTCATGAGGAGAGGTGGGCATAAAATGAATGGTGATAGGAGCTATGTGATTTCCTTGTTCATCTTTCTCAATGGGTCTCCTCGATAGACCCGTGGTAGGCTTCTTGAAACCTGGATACATGAAGTGTCGTAAGTGCCTCCATACACAAATCAAGGAAAATTTTAGTCAAATCTTACAAACTCCTTGTTAGATTCACCCATGCATCATCAAAAGATCATAATATTCAGTGTAAATTGCCATTAGCAATTTACTGGAGGGAGTTTGGATGGTCCGAGTCCGAGAGGCTAGACTTCCCTAGCTAGAATGTTGTTTTGAAAGGGAAAACAGGGTAAGGTGACCCAGATGGTTTCTCTCGACTTCAAATTTGGAATTTTAAAAGTTCATGCAAAAGAGGGTCCAATTTGAGCATGTGGGTCAATGTTCATTTCCAAATTAGGAGGCATTTAGGCCATAATTAGGGCACCCAGGGCCATGAGGAGGGAAAGTTGTCCAATGTTTTTTGTATAGAACAACCATGGTGAGGTGGCATTCCAGGGATAGAGTTCTGGGGTTTGAGACCCAAAGGGTGGAAGATAGATGATAGGTAAAGGGATGGACGTAGTTCCAGAAATAGCTAGGGATGGACAAAGTTCTTGGAATAGCCGCAAAGGGACAAAGTTCCAGAAATGGCCATGGAGGGGCCGGGTTCTGAGAGCTGGAATGTCGGGGGCGGATGAAAGGAAAAATGAAAAAGGATGGATGGGGTTCTAGAAATAGCTATAGAGGGATAGATTTTTGGAAATAGTCAGGGATGAATGGAGTTCCTAGAACAGTCGTGGAGGGACGGAGCTCCGAAAAATAGCCATGGAGGAGCCATGTTCCGAGAGCTAGAATGTTGGGGACGGATGGAAGGAAAAACAACAAAGGAGGGACGGAGTTCTCAGAACAGCCGCAGAGGGACAGATTTCTAGAAATAGCCATAGAGGGGCTAGGTTCTGAGAGCCAAAATGCCAAGGGTGAACGGAAGGAAAAATGACAAAGAAGGGATAGAGTTCTAAAAATGGCCATGGAGGGATGGAGTTCAGGAAATAGCCAGGGACAAACGAAGTTCCAGGAATAGCCGCAAAGGGACAAAATTCTAGAAATGGCCATAGAGGGGTCAGGTTTAGGGAGTCGCAACACCGAGGGCAGACAGAAGGAAAAATGGAAAAGGAGGGATGAAGTTTCAGAAAACAACCATAGAGGGATGAAGTTCCAAAAACAGCTAGGGAGGGACGAAGTTCCCAGAATAGCTGCGAAGGGATGGAGTTTCGGAAACGGCCATGGAGGGGCCAGGTTCTAGGAGCTGGAATGCTAGGGGCAGACGGAAGGAAAAATGGAAAAGGAGGGACAAATTTCAAGAAATGGCCATGAAGGGATGAAGTTCTGAGAAATATCTAGGGACAGATGAAGTTCCTAGAACAGCTGTGAAGGGACAAAGTTTTAGAAACAACCAGGGACAGATGGAGTTCCCGAAATAGCTGCGGAGGGGCAGAGTTCTAGAAATAGCCAAGGAGGAACGAAGTTCCATGAATAGCTATGGAGGGATGGAGTTCTGGAAATAACCAAGGAGGGCCTAGGTTCGAGGAGCCAGAACACGAAGGGCAGATGAAAATAAAAATGACAAAGGAGGAACGAAGTTGGTGCAGGAGCACCCAATTGGTCACCATAGGAAGGTTGTCTAGAAGGTCATGTTTGGCCAATTTGTCTAGCCCAATTTATCTCCCTATTCTTGTTCCTTCATGTTTGTGCCTTAGTGGCATGTGTGATCAGGTGTTGAGTTGATAAAGGTCATGTTGACCATTGAATAGGTTTGAGGTTTTGGCTACAAGAAAGGCTTAAGACCTTTTTAGGTGTTAGTTTTTCTAAATTTTGAAAATAAGGCCTAATGGAAGCTACAAGCGGCCAAGGATTAGTTAAGACTGAGCTTAACTGATTTAGAGACCCTATTTAAAGGTGCTCTCGAGATGATACCGAGGTTGGAAGCATTTACATTGTTTTGGAATTTTGAATTCAAGAGAAACAGTGGTGTTTTTAGTGTGAATTTATGGTTTTGTCTCAAAGTAGAGCTTTAATGGATTAAGTTTGATACTATAGTGTGTGTAGGATGTAGTGTACTTGTTGCTTAAGCACTGTGTGGTAGTAATTTAGATTCTTAGCTCAATTTCAAGCACTGTTTTAGATAGTTTGTTTCCTTTCATTTGTTGATCTAACAGATTGTTAGAAGAAAATGGAGGGTTAGATCACATTCCCATTGTACATATTGTACGACCCTTTGGGAAATGTGACTAGACTCCATGGGTGTATATACAATAGGGTTAGGAGTCCTTAAAATTATTGGAATCACTGTGGGAGTCTTCTTCTAGGCGAGCCAGGAAGTGTCCGGCTAAGGAAGACAAGAAGTGCAGAGCACTTGATTTGCAGGGGTGTCCATTTCCTGAAAAATCATGATGTGGAGAGGATAGGTATGAGCCTTTCCAAGGCATAGAATGGAGGAGAAATCTCCATCAATCTATTTGGTGAAAGGAACCTCTAACAGTTGCTACATGGTTAGAAAAAGGGCTTAAAAAGGCCTAATTTGCCAAATTGAGGGTTAAGCCTGTGTACGGATAGTTGAGGATTAAGACCTCTAGAATATTTGATGGATGGGAATAAGGACCAGGAACCCCAAGGAAAGATTTTTTTCTCTTTGGAAAAATTTGGAGAACTAACTTGTTTTCTCAGAGAAGGAGGCCTAATTGGGGCTCCTAGGGCTAGTAGCCTTTTTAACCCTAAATGAGGGTTTGGTGGAAGCGATGACAAGATGGAGTTAGGTGGACCCTCAAGAGCCATAATGGGATGGATTGAACCTATTAGAAACACCTCCACACCCCTGCAAAGCTAAGTTCTAGTTTTGGAGTATGTTAGCCTTTAGGGTGGATTAAGGGCTAAGGAAGAGTTCAAACATTGCACCAAGGTTGACTTTGTAGGTAGAGCTGTGATGGTAGTTGGGTTGGCAAGGAGAACCAGGGGAACCTAAACAAGAAGAAGGTCCTATAGGTTAAGGTGGTGAAGTAAGACACCATGGAGGTCTTCCAGGTAAGACCTAGAGTAGGAATTAGTGATTGATTCCTCCAACCTCCCTATCAGATTGGTATCAGAGCAACAAAAGATTTGGGATAGATTGATGTATGTCAGAATTTGAGTCTAGTGGCTCTACAACCATGGTGAAAAATATAGAGTTGGACAAGAAGATTGAAGATCAAGAGGAAGACAATAGGAGATTGAGAGAAAGAATAGCTCAACTTGAGCAAGCAATGAATAATGTGCAAACCAAGACCGATGAGGTCAGTGATAGATTGTAAGGTAGGGTACCAAAGAGTGAAGAGGTTGTAGAGGAAGACAAGATCCCTGAACCTGACCCTGTTTTGCAAGAAGATCCTTTCTTGAAGACATTAAAAGCTATGAGTGGAAAAGCACTTGAAGGAATACCAATGTTTAGTGGGAAATTTGAAGCTGATCTAGTTATGGATTGGATAGAGGGGATGGAAAACCATTTTGAGTGTGATGGAGTCACTAAAGCATAAAAGGTGAAGGTGGAAAAGTCAAGATTGAGAGGATCTTCCTTGAAATGGTCGAAGTTCATTCAGATAGAGAGGGAAAAGGAAGGCAAGAAGCCTATCTCTACTTGGAAAGGAATGGTTTCCAAAGTGAGAGAAGCATACATGCCAGATGATTATGAGATTTAGTTGCATAAGAAGAGACAGAGCTTGAGACAAAGAGACCAAGATGTGAATACTTACACTGAGGAGTTTCAAAAACTTTGTATGAGGTCTAATTTTTTAGAGGACAAAAGTCTTAAGGTGGCTAGATATCTTAACGACTTGAAGTGGAACATTCAAGAGGAGATGACTCTTTTAAGTCCCAAGATAGTACACCAAGGTTACCAATTGGCTATAAAGATTGAGGAAAGAAGCAAGAGGAAACAAGATCAGGCTTCTAAGAGTAGAGGCAAAGGCAGATATCAAAGAGGACATAGAGGTGGTTACCAAGGTAGAGGGACGGAACAAAGAAATCAGGGAGAGTCAAAACTCACAGAGCATGGTGGTGAAACACCTTCTAGAGGAAGCTATGGAAGAGGTAGAGGACCTCAAGGAGGATCAAATAGAGGAAGAGGAGCAGGCAGAAGCAACTCATACTTTGCTAGTATGAAGTGTTATAATTGTGGTCAAGTGGGACATCCAGCTTATAGGTGCCTGGAGAAAGCATCTTCATCAAATACAGAGAAGAGAGTAGCATATGCTCAAGAGGACACCATGAGTTCCAAATCACCTGAGGTTAATCACATTGAATTAGAAATGGGGGAGAAGATTTTTGGTCAAACAGCCGGTCAAGGAAGAGCCAAAGCAAAGGACAGCCTTATTCAGGGTAAGATGCAAAGTACTTGGAAAGGTGTGCAAGGTTATTGTGGATTCAGGTTCAATTGATAACATCATCTCAGAGGAGGCAGCAAGGAAGTTGAAGTTGGAGAAGGTACCCCACACTAACCCTTACAAGGTGACATGGTTGAATAAAGGGTAAAGTGTTCTTGTCAATGAGAAAACAACGGTGGAGTTCTCCATTGGAGAGTACAAGGATAAGTTGATTTGTGATGTATTACCCATGGATGCATGCCATATTCTATTGGGTAGGCCATGGCAGTATGACAAAGGTGCCATCTATGATGGAAAGTAAAATACTATCTCATTCAAGAAGGATGGAAAGACATTCAAATTGCAGTCACTGTCAGATGAGGAAGAAGGACATTCAAAGACCCCTAATGTCTTATTAAGCAGTTTTAAAGAGTTTATTAACACCCTGCATCAAGGAGGTGAAGGATATGTGGTTATGGTGCAACCCAAGGAAGAAGACAAGGCCAAGAAAATAATCATACCAGAAGCAGTTCAGAAGTTGTTAGAACAGTTCAAGGACATAGTTAGTAATGGGACACCAGCAACCTTACCTCCAAAAAGAGCCATCAATCATCAGATTGACTTTATACCAAGAGCTTCATTTCCAAACAAAGCAGCTTACAAGCTTACACCAGATCATAACCTAGAGGTAGCTAGACAAGTGCAGGAGTTGTTAGATCAAGGATTAATTAGGAAGAGCATCAGTCCATGTGCAGTACCAGTGGTCTTAGCAACCAAGAAAGGTGGTAAGTGGAGATTATGCACTGATTCTAGAGCTATAAATAGAATCACAATCATGTATAGGTTCCCTATTCCTAGGATTGAGGACTTGATGGATTGTCTTGGAGGAGCTCAGTACTTCACCAAGTTGGATCTCAAAAGTGGATACCATTAGATCAGAATTAAAGATGGGGATGAGTGGAAGACAGACTTTAAGAGAACTAATGGGTTGTATGAGTGGAGAGTTATGTCATTTGGCCTCTCTAATGCCCCTAGCACATTCATGAGGCTCATGAATGAAGTGTTCAAAGACTTTACAGGGATACTTGTGGTGGTATATCTTGATGATATACTCATATTTAGCAAGACAGTAGAAGAACATCTTAAGCATGTGGAATTGGTTCTTAAAAGATTGCAGGAAGAGAGGTTAGCCATGAACCTAGAGAAATGTGAGTTATTCAAACAAGAGCTTGTGTATTTGGGGTTTGTAGTTTCCCAAGGATCATTGAAGATGGATCCAAGCAAGGTGGAAGCTATCCTAAATTGGCCTACACCAACCATAGGGATAGAGGTAAGAATTTTTTATGGATTGGCTCAGTTTTATAGGAAATTTATAAGGAACTTTAGTGGCATATGTGCACCAGTCCTTGATATAATCAAAGGTGGCCTAAAAACTAAGTTCAAGTGGACTCTAGAAGCTGAGAAGGGTTTTGAGAAACTGAAACAAGAAGTGGCAACTCAACCCATCCTTTTGTTACCTAGTTTTGATAAGTTGTTTACTGTGGAATGTGATGCCAGTGGAATTGCAGTAGGAGGAGTGCTAAGCCAAGAAGGCAGGCCTATAGCTTTCTTTAGTGAAAATCTCAATGCAGCTAAGAAGAAGTATCCTACCTATGACCTAGAACTCTATGCCCTAGTATAGTCACTTAAGAAATGGAGGCATTATCTCCTACCTAAAGAGTGTGTAGTGTTTACTGATAATCAGGCACTTAGCTACATCAAAACTCAAGAGAAGTTGAGCAATAGATATTTGAAATGGATGGAATACATCCAAGCCTTCACTTTTACCATCAAGCACAAGAAGTGATAGTTGAACAAGGTGGCAAATGCACTAAGCAGGAGATTGTTGATAGTGCAAGAGATATAGATAAAGAGCATTGGAATAGAGAGTTTCAAGGATCTCTATGGGGAAGATGAAGATTTCTCGGAGGCATACAAGGTATGTTTTGACTTTGAGAATCACTTTCATAGTCAATTCTTAGAGTATACATTACAAAGTGGACTATTATTCAAGGGGAATCAATTATGTGTTCCAAGAGGATCAATGAGAGAGAATCTCATCTAGGAGAAGCACAATGGTAGTCTTAGTGGTCATTTTGGTATCAACAAGACAATGGAACTAGTGCAAAGGTTCTACTATTGGCCTAAGTTGCCAAGGGATGTCAAGAGGTATGTGGAGCAATGTGTAGTGTGTATGAAAGCCAAAGGGGGAGCTAGTAATGTAGGTTTGTATCAACCCCTACCCATTCCTAACCGACCATGGGAATGTATTAGCATGGACTTTGTGGTAGCACTCCCTAAGACTAAGACAGGGTTTGATAGTGTCTATGTAGTGGTAGATAGATTCAGTAAGATGAGTCACTTTGTTCCTTGCAAGACCACCCATGATGCTAGCTACATTGCTCATCTTTTCTTCAAAGAGATTGTGAGGATCCATGGATTGCCATTGAGCATTGTTTCAAACAGGGATGTGAAGTTCATGAGTCATTTTTGGAAGATTCTATGGAGCAGGTTGGGTACTAATTTGTCTTTTGGATCAGCCTACCATCCTCAAACTGATGGGAAAACTGAGGTGATCAATAGGGTGTTAGGTAACCTTCTAAGATGCCTAACCAAGGAGAATGGACAAACATGGGACATGGTCATCTCACAAGCCGAATATGCCTACAATGACAGTGTGAACCAGACCATAAGTAGAAGTCCCTTTGAAATAGTGTATGGAATGCACCCAAGAGGTGTGTGTGAACTTATATATTTAGGAGCTATGGAGCATAGGAGTGGCCAGGCTGAGGATTTCTCTCAAACCACGAAGGAGATACAGGAGCAAGTGAAAAAGTCAATTACAGAGGCTACTCACAAGCTGAAAGCTAAGGTGAATTTATCTAGGAAGGATCTACAATTTGTAGTAGGAGACTATGTCATGGTCCACCTCAACAAATCTAGGTTGCAGAAGGGTACATCAACCAAGTTACAGATGAAGAGAGTGGGACCATGTAAGGTGCTAGCCAAATATGGAAAGAATGCCTACAAGGTGGAACTACCTGCAGATTTAGGCATCTCACAAGTGTTTAATGTGGCTGATCTGATCAGATATAAAGGACCAGTCACTGACATGGATCAGAACAGTAGGGATATCTTAAAGCATGTGAGTAACATAGCCTTACCTACTAGAGACAAGCTGCAAGCAGAGTGGATCTTGGAGTCAAGGGTGAAGAATTCTACCCGGCATAAGGAATACATGGAACATCTCATCAAATGGAGGGACAAACCAAACTTGGAGGCTACATGGGTGGATGAAGCTCAGTTCAAGAAGCAGGGTATTGATGCATCTCTGATCTCTCCCCACATTCCTTCATGTTTGTGCAGAGGGGGGGAGAATGGTGCAGGAGCACCCAATAGGTCACCATAGGAAGGTTGTCTAGAAGGTCATGTTTGGCCAATTTGTCTAGCCCAATTTATCTCCCTATTCTTGTTCCTTCATGTTTTTGCCTTAGTGGCATGTGTGATCAGGTGTTGAGTTGATAAAGGTCATGTTGACCATTGAATAGGTTTGAGGTTTTGGCTACAAGAAAGGCTTAAGACCTTTTTTTGACCTTTTTACGTGTTAGTTTTTTTAAATTTTGAAAATACGGCTTAATGGAAGCTACAAGCAGCCAAGGAGTAGTTAAGACCAAGCTTAACTGATTTAGAGACCCTATTTAAAGGTGCTCTCGAGATGATACCGAGGTTGGAAGAATTTACATTGTTTTAGAATTTTGAATTCAAGAGAAACAGTGGTGTTTTTAGTGTGAATTTATGGTTTTGTCTCAAAGTAGAGCTTTGATGGATTGAGTTTGATACTGTAGTGTGTGTAGGATGTAGTGTACTTGTTTCTTAAGCACTGTGTGGTAGTAATTTAGATTCTTAGCTCAGTTTCAATCACTGTTTTAGATAGTTTGTTTCCTTTCATTTGCTGATCTGACAGATTGTTAGAAGAAAATGGAGGGTTAGATCACATTCCCATTGTACATATTGTACGACCCTTTGGGAATTGTGACTAGACTCCATGGGTGTATATATAGTAGGTTTAGTATTCCTTAAAATCATTGGAATCACTATGGGAGTCTTCTTCTAGGCGAGCTAGGAAGTGTCCGCCTAGGGAAGACAAGAAGTGCAGAGCACTTGATTTGCAGGGGTGTCCATTTCCTAAAAAATCATGGTGTGGAGAGGGTAGGTATGAGCCTCGCTAAGGCATAGAATGGAGGATAAATCTCCATCAATCCATCTGGTGAAAGGAACCTCTAACAGTTGCTACATGGTCAGAAAAAGGGCTTAAAAAGGCCTAATTTGCCAAATTGAGGGTTAAGCCTGTGTACGGACAGTTGAGGGTTAAGACCTCTAGAAACTTTGAGGGATGGGAATAAGGACCAGGAACCCCAAGGAAATATTCTGTGCTCTTTGGGAAACTTTGGAGAACTAACTTTTTTTCTCAGAGAAGGAGGCCTAATTGGGGCTCCTAGGGCTAGTAGCCTTTTTAACCCTAAATGAGGGTTTGGTGGAAGTGATGAGAAGATGGAGTTAGGTGGACCCTCAAGAGCCATAATGGGATGGATTGAACCTATTAGAAACACCTCCACACCCCTGCAAAGCTAAGTTCTAGTTTTGGAGTATGTTAGCCTTTAGGGAGGATTAAGGGCTAAGGAAGAGTTGAAACATTGCACCAAGGTTGACTTGGTAGGTAGAGTTGTGATGGTAGTTGGGTTGGCAAGGAGAACTAGGGGAACCTAAATAAGAAGAAGGTCGTATAGGTTAAGGTGGTGAAGTAAGACACCATGGAGGTCTTCCAGGTAAGACCTAGAGCAGG
Organism: Sequoiadendron giganteum; assembly: GCA_007115665.2. Lineage (NCBI taxonomy): Eukaryota > Viridiplantae > Streptophyta > Pinopsida > Cupressales > Cupressaceae > Sequoiadendron > Sequoiadendron giganteum. Next base: position 639,740,013 of record CM021101.1, on the reverse strand, counting down.
AATCAGTGATTGATTCCTCCAACCTCCCTATCAGAAGTTCTGGAAATGGCCACGGAGGGATAGAGTTTTGGAAAAAGCCAGGGAGGGATGAAGTTCATGAAATAACCATGGAGGGACATAGTTCTAGAAACGGCCACGGAGGGGCCAGGTTCCTGGAGCCAAAATGTTGGGGGTATATGGAAGGAAAAATGGCAAAGGAGGGACATAGTTCCAAAAACAACCATGAAGGGATGGAGTTCCGGAAGCATCAAGGGACAGATGAAGTTTTTCAGAATAGCCATAGAGGGATGAAGTACCAAAAATGACCATGGATGGGCTGGGTTCCAAGAGTCGAAATGTCAGGGTGAACGAAAGGAAAAACAAAAAAGGAGGGACAAAGTTCCATAAATAGTCATGGAGGGATGGAGTTCTAGAAATAGCTAGGGAAGAATGAAGTTCTTGGAATAGTTGTGAAGGGACGGAGTTCCAGAAATGGCCATGGAAGGGCCAAGTTCCGGGAGCCGAAATGTCGAGGCAGACGGAATAAAAAATGACAAAGGAGGGAAAAATTTCCTGAAACAACCGTGAAGGGACGGAGTTCCAGAAACACCCAAGGATGAACGAAGTTCCTAGAACAACCGTGGAGGGACAGAGTTTCAAAAATTGCCATGGAGGGGCCAAGTTCCAGGAGCCTGAATAAAATTTATGCAACCCAACGAAACCTCGACAGTTCACTTAGGCACCACAAAAAAACTCAAATCCATAGGCAACTTGTCCCCAAAATAAAAAATGAAGGAAAAAGCGAATCGAGCGAGAAGGAACGAGGCATGGAGAATTTTGGGGCAACAGAAAAAGGGAAACCTGCAGGGGCACCTCCATGAAAACAAAAGACTTAGCAAAACTCAGGTAAGTGAATTTGGCCAGGGGAATTTGATCATTTGATGACAAATGACCAATCTAGGCTCATAGAAAGGGGCACACAAAATGAGACAGGAGCAAAGGATCCCATCAAGAATGAAAAGAGGGAATCCCTGCCCATGGCAAGGCATGTGTGCAAAACATGCACAACAAATAGTATCTTCTCTAGGGAAATGGTCTAGAGCATTTTGATGAAAAACTGGAATCACAAACCCAGAATCTCTGGTTTCAATCTTCATGCTAGGGAAAACAAGCCAGATGCTCAATTGAAGGATCAAAACCACTAGTTAATCCAACCTTCAATATACTAAAAATCCAACTGTGTGCAATTGCATCAATTCCCATCCTTCAGCTTTTATAGGAACCTAATCTTCATCAAGTTAAGCTACGTATTTTATTCTAACTCCAAAATCATCCAGGATATTGCATCACTGCCAGTCAGGCATCCATATCCCTAATGAGGTTATCATTGTGATTCTCTCGAACATTTTTCTACTATCGATTGGGCATCCATAGTCCCGATAGAGTTGCACGGATACCCCTAAAAGGCTTAATTTATTTTCTTTTGATTTTCAATATTTTATTTTCTTTCTTTTGTTTCTTTTCTTTTCATTTTTTTTCTTTTTATTTCAACCCACAAGCATTGAATCTCATGCTCAAGGTTGAGAATCACAATGGTGTTGAAGCAAAATTTTAGATTTTTCACATAACTATACTTTGCAAAGGACCTACGGAGGCCATCAAATTCTTAAAATATGTGAGAGATATAAGATTCCATAATACTTCAAAATCATACCAACCAACAACTTATCCACTTTGAATCAAACATCCAAATCACTACACACTAACATAAGACCCTCACCATCCACTCTAAAAACTTGATTAGATTTTGACAAAGAAATACATAGAACAACCCTAGGTGATAAGTATGGTTGTTGTGCACACAGATGTGCCCAGATAAAATAAAAGGGACCCCGAGAAAAGCAGCAACACACCAAGAACAAAATAAAACAAAACAAAACAAAAACAAAACACCCAAAACTAACAAAATCGAGACAACGAAATAAAACAACGAAGAAACTACTCTAAAGAAAGTAACGTACAACAAACAAACTAACCTAACGAAAGAAGGAAAATCAAGTATTTACAGGAAACTTACACTACTCAAAATGAACTATGTACAAAGATATTTACAAAGAACTATGTTTAGGCAAGGCCAACTGAAACTCATGCCCATTGGATTTCGCAATGCATGTACAAGAAAATGGGAAATCCTTATAGTTCTCAACCATGCAAATTTATCCTTATATTCAAAGAAAACAAATTCAATATTCCAGCATTCAAATTCTACCCCAACATCTCGAAGAATCAGCAATTGAGGAGGCTCATTAAACCCGTGATTAATCCATAAATACGTCCATTTTTCCTCATTCCCATAATCAAAATGATAAGTGCAACTATGGAATTTAAAGGAGCAAGGAAGTAGAGAAATTGGATTTTGTTGTGCAATTGTAACAGTGTTTGATAGTCGAGAGTGAGCACTGCATCATCAGTCTTTACATCAGCAACCTCGGGTGGGCATGGTGGAGGATGCAACATTTTAGGCATCAAACCTGCATAAGGTAGGGAGAATAGGGCAGAAAACACATCTTCCATGTCTTGCGTGGGATCGAAAAATCCATGTTAGTTGTTCTTCAAGATGATAGACTTCATATCGTTGATCTTCTGCAAACCTATTGTCCACTTGATTGTTGTCCTCAAAAGGTAGCATGTTGTCCCACTTCCTTTCCCAACTGTTGTCCTTATTTATGTGGTGTTCAATGCTGTGGGAAAATGACATGCTTGAATCTGTCCTATTGCAGCCATCTGAATATGAAGGAGGATCAACAATGATCATGGTGGAAGGATTCCAAGTTACATCTTGTAATCGTCCAGGTGCTTCATCTCTGTTGGCAGCTATCTCAACACCCCTGCCTTTATCTTCTTCTCTTTGTTGTTCATGCATCTCATAATGACATTCACTCAGTTCCCCTTGCTCACTATCTCTATAGACACAGAAGGAACCCCTTTCCCAATCTGGAAACTCTAGTGCATCACCATTTGGAGGCTCAAAGAGTAAGTCTTCATCACTACCGTCTTCCGGGATGTGCTCTTCCTTGGCATGATCATACCTTTGTAGTACAAATCCCAATTGAAAGAAGACATCAATTGATGGAACGTCATCAAGGGGACAAAAATCCACTACGCAATCTCCATCCAAGGACTTTTCATAAAGCCTATCATCCATGGTGCACAAATTCTCTTGAAGAGGGAGAAGTTCTTGATGACTGGTGGAAAACCTTCTTGTTTGATCTAATTCATCACTTGGAAGCTTGAGATTCTATTGTTTTCCTTCTTCTATTGTTGTCCCAACATCCTCTTGAGGACTACCTTTAGCTAGGTTTTCACTTGGCTCAAGCTCTTGGTCCTCACATTCCGCCCTTCAAGCAACTGCAGGAAGTGGTGTGCTTGGCTGCCTTGCTTGTTCTTTGAATTGCTTGATGGCTTCTTGGCACAGTTTGCACGTGAACTCTAAGTGTGATAAATCATGAAGTCTGCACCAATTCGGCAGTTGTAGCACCTCTAAATCCACTTGGTATTTTAGCTTGGACCAATCCTTTGCTAATCTGGAGATGAGTTGGTCACATCTTTTCACTATTGGGTCCTCATCATCACTTGAAAAAGAAGCTTGATGGTGGACAGTCATGGCGAGTAGTAGTTCCCACTCCTCCAAACTTTCATTTTCAGATTCTTGATCACTGTCATTGATGAAGGAGAGGTCTTCTAATCTGATTTCACTTATACTCTCATCATCATTTTTTGTTGTTTAGAAGTTGTCAACCTCTTCCTCTTTCTGATTTTTAACATCTTCATTAGCTGCTCTTGAATGCACTACTGCAAACTTTTTTAATTCATCTTCAACTACCAATCATTCCTCTTCTCGACTAGAGGACTACCCCTTACTGGTGAAGGAGAGGCTTTTCAACTCCATTCTTAGTGAACCTTCACCAAAGCTTTTTGTTGTCCCAAGGAAATCAGCTTCTCCTTGATTTTCAACTTCAGTGTTTGTTGTCCCAACATCTATTTCTATGGAGCTTCTTGGTCCCACTTTAAGGTGTTTTCCTCTAGATGCTGACATCTTTTCTGCCTCATGGGATGACTTGTCCTCCTTGATAGTTGGCTACCCCAACGTTTTTGGACAACCCTTGACTTGGGTGATGATGTTTGCACATGATGAACAAGTAAATTCTAAATATGGTGCATTATGAAATCTACACCAACTTGACATTATTACTTCAATCCCGGTCCATCTTTGTTGCCCAAACATTCTTGGATCAACTCTTCAAATGCCTTGGCTGGCATGGTTGTCAATTTTTCCTCCAGGTCTGCAAGGGCTAAAGGCTAATATATTTTCCAAAAGGGAATTTCTCCCTGCAAGACTCTTTCAATTTTGTCCAAGTATTTTAAACACTCTAATTCATTATGTCTGCTGGTTTCTTCAATCTCTTGTTCAAATTTGCATGTAGTTGAGTAATGTTGATATGTAAATGCTGCTCCATCCTTGCTCAATTTTGTTTTCCTTCAAAAATTTTTGGTTTTAATCTTCAACGTTAAAAGAGATCTCCTTATCTCAGATTTCTTCTTTGAAAGTGTTCATTTCAACTTCCAACTTTCAGCTTTGTAGCCACAAAATATCATGCCCTCCTTCTAGTGTCAGTTTTGTTGATGTGTTTTTAATGCACTTCTCAACACATGTAATGCATAGGTGCATCACCTCTCTTGAAAGATAATCTTTCACAATCAAATTGCATAACACTATCCCAAGGTCTCTAATGTTAGGTTTTGACAGTGTTTGGAATATCTCAGCTGATTTATGTGATATGTTGGAATCACAAGGCAATCTTACAAATGAGTTACAAAGTGGGGAAGTTGAATCTGCAAATGGATTTCTTAATATGGGAGAGTTGTTGTGCATTTTCTACAAGTTTGAACAATAGTCTTGAACTCCATTTCAACATCATATTTATCTTTATAATGTGCAATGAACCTTGCCTAAGGTTACCTATTAAAAAAAAAGAAAAATAACAGGGAAGAGAGTAAGTTCCTAGACCTGAAACTACAAATGAAAAGTGATCATGGAGGCTGCTACAGTAGACAAACTCCCTAAACTAGCTTTTGCTTGTCCAAGAGAATCCTACAGTTACACAAAACTAGTGCAATCTTCTAAGGAATGCAGATTTTTTAGATTGCATACACACATCATGAACATGCAATTGAACCAAATTGCATTAATGAAGTAAGGAATCCTGGGCTAACTTTTCTCGACAGCTTGTCATCAACAAGTTCCAAAAGTATGGGCTGGAAATTCATCAAATAGAGTAACAAAAAACACCATCACCACTTCCAGTCAAGAAATTGACTACTAATCTAATAAGGTAAGTATAACCATGCACACATAATGAGAAAGATCAAAAGGAAACACCCATAAATCATGTAATGTTGCTTTCTATTGTTGTAGAATGCCTTTACACTAGGTCTCCAACCAATTATATATGAGGGGGGGACCCCTATTTATAGTTTTTCAAATCCCAAATGAATGGTCAGGATTTAATTACATTGTGTGGCCCAAATTTGACTGCACTAGGGCTTCACCTACCCCACAATATTCAACAATTTAAAATACATCTTTGTTTTTTCCCTATTTTGTCTTTTAATGCCTAGGTGTTGTACCAGTTTTGTCTTCTAGTTGCTTTCCCTTTTACTCTAGCTGAAACTGCTTGAAAGTTTCTCTTTGCTTGATGGAATTAAAACATTCTTCATTGGATCAAATGGTCCCATTGATGACTAGCGTCAATGGATTGGTTGCCCCTGATTCGAGTGGAAAATCCCATAAAGATCATCATCATTTGGTGAAAAGTAGGATAGCTCCCCTATGCTTTCCTCAAGGCCACCCCCCCTTGCATTTTGTCATTGACTTCCTTGGCACATGCCTTCTTCTAATGGGATCTCTATTGATAAGTACCATGAGGAGAGGTGGACATAAAATTAATGGTGACAGGAGCTATCTGCTTTCCTTGTTCAACTTTCTCAATGGGTCTCCCCGACGGACCCATAGTAGGCTTCTTGAAACCTACATACTTGAAGTTTCATAAGTGCCTTCTTACACAAATCAAGGCAAACATTAGTAAAATCTTGCAAAATCCTTGTTAGATTCACCCATGCATTATCAAAAGATCATAATATTTAGTGTAAATTGCCATTAGCAGTTTACTGGAGGGAGTTTGGATGGTTCAGGCTCGAGAGGTTGGACTTCCCTGGGCAAAATGTTGTTTTTAAAGGGCGAACAAGGCAGGGTGACCCAGATGATTTCTCCTAGCTTCAAATTTAGAATTTGAAAATTTCATATAAGAGAGGGTCCAATTTGAGCATGTGGGTCAATGTTCGTTTCCAAATTAGGAGGCATTTAGGCCATCATTGGGGCACCCAGAGCCATGAGGAGGGAAAGCTATCTAGTGTTTATTGTTTAGAATAGCCATGGTGAGGTGACATTATGGGGATGGAGTTTTGAGGTTCGGGACTCAAAGGGCAGAAGGCAGACGATAGGTGGAGGGACAGATGGAGTTCCGAGAACAGTCGTGGAGAGACAGAGTTTCAGAAATAGCTAGGGACAGATGAAGTTTCTGGAACAACCATGGAGGGAGGAAGTTCTAGAAATGACCATAGAGGGTTCAGGTTCCAAGAGACGAAATGTCGGGGGCGAACAAAAGGAAAAACAACAAAGGAGGGATGAATTTCCTGAAATGGCCACAGAGCGAAGGAGTTTCAAAAACAGCCAGGGATGGATGGAGTTCCTACAACAACCACGGAGGGAAAAAGTTCCAAAAACAACTATGGAGGGGCAATGTTCTTGGAGCCGAAATGCTAGGGGTGGATGAAATGCAAAATGGTAAAGGAGGGAAAAAGTTCTTAGAACAACCATGAAGGGACAAAGTTCTAGAAACAACCATGTAGGGGTTGGGTTTTGGGAGTCGTACCACCAGGGGTGGATGGAAGGAAAAATGGAAAAGGAGGGACAAAGTTCTGAAAAAAACCATAGAGGGATGGAATTCCGAAAACAGCTAGGGACAGACAAATTTCTTAGAACAACCACGGAGGGACAAAGTTCAAGAAATAGTCAAGGATAGATGAAGTTCTTAGAATAGCCGCGGAGGGATGAAGATCCAAAAATAGTCAAGGAGGGATGAAGTTCCCATAATAGACATGGAGGGATAGAATTCTAGAAATTTCCATGGGGGGGCAAGTTCCGGGAGTCGGAATGTCGAGGGTGGACAGAAGGAAAAATGGAAAAGGAGGGACAGAGTTACAAAAATAGCCATAGAGGGACTTAGGCACCACCAAAAAACTCAAATCCATATGCAACTTGTCCCCAAAGTCAAAAACAAAGGAAACAATGAATCGAGTGAGTAGGGATGAGGCTTGGAGGATGTATGGGCAATGGGCAAAGGGAAACCCACAGGGGCATCTCCATCAAAGCAAAAGACTTAGCAAAACTCAGGTAGGTATTTTTGGTCAATGGAATTTGATCGTTTGACGGAACATGACCAATCTAGGCTCCAAGAAAGGGGCACGTAAATTGAGATAGGAGCAAAGCAACCCATCAGGAATGAAAAGAGGGAGTCCCTGCCCATAGCCTAGCATGTGTGCAAAACATGCACAATAGGTTGCACCTTCACAGGGTTCTCATTCTAAGGTTCAAGATTCTCGTCCTTCATCCTCATCATCTTCATGACCTCGTTGGGGTTGATAGGCTCTTGAGTCAAAAGGCACTCTTGTTGGAGATCCTACACACACTTGAAGGACTCAGTCACAACATCAGCATCTTCCACATGTCTACATTGCTTCTGCTTTAGACCCATAATCCTTCAAGGAGGCATCAAGAATTCCTAAATGGGATTCAACAATGGAGGAAGAATATAGTTCCTTGATGAGGAATCACACAAGGGACTTGGTTCCTCCTCCTAAGGGGATAAAAACAGTTCGATGTAAGTGGATCTATAAGACTAAATATGTAGTGGATGGAATAGTGGACAAGTTCAAAGCACGACTTGTGGCTAAAGGTTTCTCATAGGTTCCTGGTATTGATTACATGGAAACCTTTACCCATGTTGCTAATATGAACTCCATTCGCTTGACTCTTTCCATTGCAACAACTCATGGATGGGCTATCCATAATATGGATGTGAAGAGTGCATTTCTTCATGAAGATATTGTATAGGATATTTTCATGGAGCAGCCACAAGGATTTGTTCAGGATTCTTCTTTGGTTTGTAGATTCTAGAAGTCTCTCTATGGCCTCAAGCAGGCCCCTCGAGCTTGGTATGCCAAGATGGATTCCTTTATTCTCTTGATAGGATTCTCCAGATGTCACTCATATTCGAATGTCTATATTTTGTGATAGGATGACTGTCACTTGCTTCTTGTTCTCTATGTTGATGACTTGATCATTACTGGGAGTACATCATCCATCATTGGCAAAGTCAAATATTCTTTATACGATAGATTTTCTATGAGTGACTTGGGCCTCTTGCACTATTTTCTCGAGATTGAGATCACACAATCCTCTTTCAAGATCACTCTTGCTCAGCATAAGTATGCTCTTGACCTTCTAGCTCAATTCCACATGTCTAATTGTAAGGATGCACCTACTCCCTTTTTTTCAAGAGTCAAAATTGTGGCCAAGTTTTCTACTCCACTCATTAATGCCACATTGTATCGTCAACTTGTTGGGAGCCTCATCTAGTTGACTCACAAACACCTTGATATTTATTTTACAGCTCTAGGCATGGTTTCGCACTTCATGCAGGAACCACATGAGCTTCATTAGAAAGCTACCAAATGCATCTTTCATTACATATAGGGTACACCACATTATGGGATTCACTATGCATCAGGTACAGGACTCCCAACTTGGTTGGATATATAGATTATGATTGGGTTGGTGATCTTGATGATTGTACATCTACTTTTGGCTATAGCTTTCATCTTGGTTCTTACCCCATTTGCTGGCAAAGTAAGAAGAGGCATGTTATTTCTCTCTCTTTGGTTGAGGTTGAGTATAGAGGAGCTATGAATGTCTCTACTAAGGCTATTTGGCTTCAGAATATTCTGAATGAGTTTGGCTTCACCATTCCATGGCCCATGATACTCCATTGTGACAATTAGAGCTCCATCCAGATCCAAAAGAACTTGGTTCAACATCAATGGACCAAACACATTGAGATCCATATACACTACATTAGGGAGTTGATACAAGAGCGGTTCATTGATTTGAAGTATTTTCCTACAACAAATCATGTTGTAGATATCTTCACCAAAACCTTCATTAAGAGTACATATCACCATTTGTGAGCTCTCTTGGGGTGTAGAATGTTTCTTTATGGGGGGTCACTTGACCTTCTTCATTATCTCTTTTGGGGGGAATTTTTTTCACACTGGTTTTTCTCCCTTTCCCCATTTGTGAGGGATTGCATTGCATATGTACATAGGTACCTAACATGACCTAGTAGTTGAGACCCATCTTTTATTCATTTGCATAGTAATCTTCCCCCTAAGTTGCACTTAAGGGGAGGTGTTGGTGTTAATAAATGTCTTGTACCTAGTTATTTATCTTACTAGGGACTTAGGGTACATATTCACATGTTAATTTTACTTAGGTTATAATATTCTTTTCAGAAGGTGTTAGTTTTCATTAGTTTTTATCTTATCTTTTGAAAACTAACACATGTGACCTAGGTAGTTGTGTCTAGTTGTCTCATGTCATATGATTAAAACACTTTTCATAATCTTATGACATCTTGTATCTCACCTTGGCTATATAACCAAGGGTTTTCTACTACATTTTAAATTGATTCTTTGCATTCATAGATAGGAATAAAATTTATTCTTGTCATATTGATATTTTGAGTCTTTTGTGCTTTCGATAGGCCTTTAGATCTTGGGTGGCTATCTCCATAGCCAAATATTACACAATATACTAATTATTCTTGAGATGGAATTAAAAAATATATTCTTACTAGATCAAGTAAGAAGCCAAGAAGATCCCATGTTGGTTTTTGCATTCAATTCAGATGAGGGAATGAACGACACATGTTACAATCCAAGAATTGAAACCCTAGCCTTTTGGACAAAGCAAAAAAGAACAAAAAAACCAAGATTGCTTAATGTTGTAAAAGAAATGAAAGGCATTTCCATGGTAAAGACACTTCAAGACACATCAGCATTGGAGGCAACTACTATGACAATACACTCGATAATGTTTACTAGGGATGTGGTTGAAGTTATGGAGGTTAGATTGGCAGAATATGAGAAAGCACAGATTGATATGAATGATGAAGTGAATACATTATTCATAGAAAATGTGAAATTGAAAGAGAAATTGACGGGAGTAGGTCCTTCCTAAAGCACATAATTAATTGTTGTAAAATATGCCTCAACTTACTGGCTTGAACCTCTCTTAAAGACTTGGAATTTTTCCTTTGTTGGCCTTCATTGTCAGGTTATCATCGAAATCCAAAACCTTGAAACCTAAGTTGCAGGTTTCTAAAAGTTCATAACTAGGCGACACTGATCTTCCCTTTGTTATCACCATGTCATGGGTTTCGGAAAATTCCTAACCTTCAATGGAGGTTGTGAATTTCGGGTTTCTCTCAACTTGGTGACATCGAGATTGACATGTCACAAGTTTTGAGAAGTTCATAACCTCCGATATTGGTGTTGTGAAGTTTTTTTTTTAAGCAACATAGCAACATAATCAATGGATGGTGGGACTGGTCTACATGGAAGGTGACATCAATTGTACAACAATGACATGGATGTCATGTGGATGGTGGGGACCACATGGGATGAGTTGATAACTTGTAAAGAGGATATTGGTGAGACTTTCTTTTATTGGTGGGAGATGAATTGGTGTCCCTCTAATATGGCAATGGTTGATTTGGTGAACCTGAATGGTACGATAGTCAAAAGCAGTGGATGACTAATGTGTCAACATCTGGCACAAATTCATTCATTCATTCTACATCACTATTGTGAATCAAAATTCATTGGACTGAAAGTTGTATTTCTTGATAGTGATATATTTGCATTTCATTCATTGATTCTACATCACTGTTATGAATCAAAATTCATTGGACTGAAAGTTGTATTTCTTGATAGTGATATATTTGCATTAAATGTATGATCTAATTCAGGGTTGATAGAGAGAAAATATGGTGATATTATTTGTAACCGAATTCATTGTTGGGAAACTCGATGCATGCTAGATGGCGGTGTGAGTGGCCTAAGATTAAGGAAGCTTTTCAGTGAAGATAGAAAAATGAAAACCTAACTAAGGTTGAGATATCTAAAAAAAATAGAGAGAGGAAAGGTGATAGTAATATATTGTATGCAACGCTTGAATTGTAATAGTGTGTGAGAGCGGTTGTAATCAGTATCTCTAAAAGAGATCAATCAATGAAATGTATGCTACTGTGATTTAACACCTAGAGTGGAGTCCATAATTTTGTATGTAATTTACTTACTATAATACAAAGTGACTTTACTTGGTGTGTGGATTTTTCTCTTGTAAGGGTTTTCCCAAGTAAATCTAGTGTTATCTCTATGTGTGATAATTTGTCTATTCTTTTTTTCTGTAAATTTGCATCTCTATGACTGTAACTTGTTAAACAAATGGTTTCTTCTACACTTCTTTCCTAAGGATTTTACATTAGGAAGGCGTTTTCACACCCGTTATTTCCTTTCAAGTGGTATCAAAGCCTGGCCAGTTGTGTTATCCTTGTAGGTAGGGCTGTTTTTTGTGCTAATTTTTTTCAGTGGGAGTCTTACAAAAGAAAAAATTAGTTGTCTAAATTATAGTTTGGGATGGCAAGCACATCAAGAAGAGTAGAAATTGAAAACTTTAATGGCAGAAATTTTGAGTTGTGGAAAATCAATATGGAAGACCTATTGGTGGATAGATACCTCTAGATTGTTGTGTTTGGATCTATGTCCCAAGGCATGAAGCAATAATATTGGGACCTCAAAGATAGAAAAACTAGAGGGTTGATAAGACTGTGTCTGTCTAATTATGTTCTCTTGAATGTCCATGAGGAGAAGACTGCAAGTTATTTAGGGAAGAGACTTGGTGATATTTATCAAGACAAGTCTTTGGTAAATAATATATTCCTAAGGAAGAATTTATACTCATTGAAGATGGAAGAAGGTGCATCTGTAGTAGACCATCTGAATTCATTTAATATGATTTTTGCTCAATTGGCCTCTGTGGGTGTGAAGATAGAGGAGGGGGATCATTGTATGATTTTTTTTTGCTCCTTACTTGACACATGTGATCGTTTGGTAATGGCTATTGGAAGTACAAAAATCACCTTTAAGATGGAAGATGTGGTTTCTTTTTTGTTGTCAGAAGAAATGCAGAGGAAGTCTTATGAGATGGCCAAGGAGACCCTTGTTGTTCAGGGTAGATCAGAGGAGAGAAGCAAGAAGAAAGACAAGAAGTCTAAATCCAAGTTCGAAGGGAGATCAAAGTCTCTTGGAAAGAATTACAAGGTGAAATGTTGGAACTATGGGAAGGTTGGTCATATTTGAAATGATTGTAAGGAGGATAGAAAGAAGAAGAATAACTCTTTGGGAAATGACTCTTCTCAGAGTGATGCAAATTCCTTCATTGCACCCTTGGTGACTCAGGTATCATATGATGTCTGGTTGATTGAAGCGGGTGCATCTTTTCACGTGACATCTCACGGGGATTGGTTCACTAAGTATGAAAAGTATGCTAGTCAAAAGGTGTACTTGGCAAGTGAATCATCTCTTGAAATTTTTGGTCATGGAAGTCAAAATAAAATTCCCTGATGGAAGAATCAAAGGGATTGATGGTGTATTGCACATACCAGGTTTTGCTTGTAATCTGCTTTTTGTTAGTAAGATGAATGATGTTGGTGCGAAAGTTTCTTTCTCAAGTGGATGTTGTAAGATGACTAGAGGCTCAATGGCGTTGGCTAAGGGTGCATGCATAGACATTCTATACAAGTTGGATGCATGTTTTGTTCAATGTAATAGTTCTTCTACAAAGTCAAGCAAAGTTGCTTGTGTTGAGAAGGAGAATAAATTTCCTCTAGGTGAAAAATATTTGGAGGTGAAACTCCCAATAGAGAAAACCATGTTGTGGCATCATAGACTCGGCCACATAGGAGAAAAGGGATTAAAAGCCTTGAAAAATAAAAATATAGTTGAAGGGCTTGTTGATTGTAACCTTGAGTTTGATTTTTGTGAACATTGCATTTATGGAAAGCAACATTGTGTTTCATTTTATTCAAGTCCTCACAAATCTTCTAGCATATTGGATTATGTTCATTTTGATGTATTTGGTCTAGTGAATGTTCCTTCGCTATCAAATTCTAGATATTATGTTTCTTTTATTGATGATTATTCAAGAAGGGAAATTATCTATTTTCTAAAGAGTAAATTAGAAGTGTTCAGTCAGTTTAAAGAGTTTAAAAACTTAGTAGAAAATCAATTTGGAAGAAAAATTAAATGCTTGACGATGGACAATGGCGGTGATTTTTGTTCTATAGATTTTGAAAGGTACTCTAAACACCATGGGATTAAAATACATAAAACTAAACCTTATACTCCATAGAAAAATGGATTTTTTGAAAGGTTAAATAGGATGCTAATGGAATGAGCGAGAAGTATGTTGAGTAGTGCTGGTCTAGAGCAGAATTTTTGGGTTGAGGTTATGGCTACAACATGTTACTTGATAAATCGTTCACCCTATTCAACTCTTGTTGATAAAACACCTTTGGAAGTATGGTCTGGCAAGAAGCCCTCTCTAAGACATATTGGCATCTTTGGCTATGAGGCATATGCATATGTGCCGAATGAAAGAAGATCTAAGTTGGAGAAAAAAATTTCAAATGTATCTTCATTGGCTATGGAATTGGTTTGAAAGGATACAAGCTTTGGAATCCTATTATTGAGAAGGTTGTGTATAGTAGAAGTGTAATCTTTCAAAAATTGAAACCTTCTTCATATGATCTGCAGGTTAGAGATAGAAGAAAGAGAAAAGAAGAATGGTGTAGTTGAAATTACTCAAACTCCAGATAAAGAGGAACTATGAATTCAAAGTGTACCTAATACTGAGGATAGATCTAGCAACTTTGACGATTTTGAACAGGAAGAAGAACCACAACCTCAATCTCGCCCTATGAGGATATTTACACATGAGAAGCAACAACCTGATAGGTATGGATTTTCCATGTTAGATTCAAACCATTCCTATGCTTTGATTACTAGCACTAATGAGCCTAGGACTATAAAGGAGGAAATTGTTTGATTCAAATTCTTGGTTGGAAGCCATGAATGAGGAAATGGTGGCATTGAAAAAGAATGAAACTTGGGATTTGGTACCTTTTCTTGAAGGGCGAAAGCACATTGGTTGTAAATGGGTATTCAAGAAGAAAGTTGGTCTCGATGGTAGTGTTGAGAAGTATAAAGCTTGGTTGGTCACGAAAGGCTATTCCTAGGTGGAGGGAATTGATTATGGATAATTTTTTTCCTCCTATAACTAAGCTGACATCTATCAGATTTCCTTTGTCACTTGCAGTAGCATATGACTTAGCTCAATCGAGCAGATGGATGTGAAGATAGTGTTTCTTCATGGAAAGTAGGAAGAAGAAATCTATATGTCCTAGTCTAAGCATGTCATTGAAAAAGGTAAAGATAATCTAGTTTGCAAGTTATAAAATCTATGTATGGTTTGAAACAATCACCTAGAATGTGGTGCCAAAATTTGGACACCTTTGTGTTGTCATTGGGATTCATGAGATCAAAATTAGATCATTTTATTTATTACAAAACTAAAAATGATCATTTACTTATTGAAATTGATGATATGTTATTCTTTGGGAATAGTAAGGGTGTGAATTCTATTTTAAAATCTTAGTTGTCAGCACAATTTGAAATGAAAGATTTAGGTGCTGCAAGTTATATTCTGGGAAAGGAAATCATAAGGGATAGGGGAAGTAGAAAGATTTGGCTCAACTATAGAAAGTATATTAGTACTATCCTTGAGAGATTTGATATGATGGATTGCAAGCAGTTAGTTGTACCAGTGTTGTAGGGAACAAAGCTATCTATTGAAGATTGCCCAAAGTCTCCCACTGAGATGGAGGACATGACTAGGGTACCTTATGAAAATTCACTTGGTAGTTTAATGTACATGTAGACACTCAAAATTAATCTAATTGATATCATGCACTCGATCCTGATTTACTAACACCAATCCTTCCTTAATCATTTCCACACTAACCTATTAATCAAATAATCTTTATTTAATTAATTCTCCTTAAATCTGATAATGAACTCTGTCAGATTATTTCATCATCTCCTAATGTCCCTCTTTTTAATTAAATACATAAATTTTATTTAATTAAATCCTATAGTTCTTCTATTAATTAAATAAATCAACTTTATTTAATTAAATCCTAATGTTCTTATTTTAATTCAATAAATCAGCTTTATTTAATTAAAATCCTAAAAATTTAATATCCTCTCATTTGATTTAAATAAACCTGAAAATTTAAATCATGTGTCACAAATCAACTAATTCCATTTAAGTTAATTAATCCTAACTTAATTAACTCCTAAAACTAATCCCCCATTCCTCTAGCTTTTGACTCCACCCTTGGGCAAGTTGCACATGTAAATCAATTTATTTGATTTACTAAACACCTTATTTTCAAAAAAGTGGCATATTCTAGGAATATTCCAACCACTTGGCTTTTCCCACCAAAGGACTTTGTCCTCTTTCTTGAGCCACCTTGGCATTAAAATATCTTACATGTCTTGTTCTTACACAAGCCACCTTGGCTTTAAATGGAATCTTACACATTCTCTTACATAAGCCACCTCAACATTAATTCTTCTTACATATCGAATCTCCCAAAATGTGCTCACACATGTCACACATGTGTGAGCACATCTCCTCAAGATTCATTAGCATGTTGACAAGTGGAATTATGCTATTGGTCTATTCTTTAATCCCACATTCATCAATCTTCTTCATTCTTCAATCCTTGGCTTCTATAAATAGAGGCATCATTCTCACAATTGGGATCCATCACCTAAGAGCATAATCACTATAGCCATTTGAGTTCATAGTATTTCTTATTTTCGTCCATTTTAGCAAGATTATAGCCATTTTAATACTTTGTTCATCCAATCCATCATCAAGCTTATCAAGGGGTTACGAAAGGGCTTCTTTCCACATCAAAGGAGCACTAATCCCCCTACAGGATGTTGGTTTGAGCATTTAGAATAGGATTTCATTAATATTTTACTTGATATTCTATTGTGTTTTCAATGTTCTTGTGCTTAGATTAATTTCATAGGGAATACTTTGTATTTACTTGTTTCTCAACTAATGATCACTTTTTTGTTCATATTTGGGTAGGTATAGAAGGAGAATTCATAGTATGCAATGGTTTGTACTAGGCTAGACATTGCCCAAGTAGTGGGAGTACTTAGACGATTTATGGCTAATCCAGGAAGACTGCATTGGGATGCTATGAAGATATTTTTCAGATATTTGAAGGGTACCTCAGAGTATGCTTTGTGTTATCATGGAAACTTGGTTGGATTAAAAAGGTCTCTTAGCATTCGTGGGTATGTGGATTATGATTAGGAAAGAGACATTGACAAATGAAGATGAAGATCCACCAGTAGATACATATTCATTAATTTGGTGGTGCAGTGAGTTGGATGAGCAAGTGACATGGTGTAGTCATTTTATCTACTACTGAGGTAGATTATATGGTAGCAACACATGCTTGCAAAGAATCTGTTTGGTTTAGATGTTTTTGTTCTAATGTTGGGTTTAATGCAGGGCATATTATGATTTATTGTGACAATTAGAGTGCTATTTGTTTGGTGAAAAATCCCACTTTCCATGCCAGGATGAAGCATATCGATGTTCAGTATCATTTTGTTTGTGATATGGTGGAGGATGGAAAGTTTAATCTTGAAAAAGTGGATACTCTGGAGAATGTCACTAATGCAATGATAAAGCCTGTGAGCACAAACAAGTATAGGTGGTGTGCCATTTCGATGGGCCTTGGGGCCTATGAATTTCAATAGCTTCAAGTTTAGAGGAAGCCAATAAGTCTTCGTCAAGTGGGAGCTTGTTGGAAAATATGCCTCAACTTGTTGGTTTGAACCTCTCTTAGAGACTTGGCATTTTTCCATTGTTGGCCTTCATTGTTGGAATATTTCTGAAATCGAAAACCTTGAAACCTAAGTCATGAGGTTCTAAAAGTTCATAACTTGGTGACACTGATCTTCCCTTTGTTATCGCCATGTTGTAGGTTTTGGAAAATTTCTAGCCTATGATGGAGGTTGTGAAGTTCAGGTTTCTCTCGACTTGGTGACATCAAGATCGACGTGTCATGGGTTTTGAGAATTTCATAACCTCTGATATTGAGGTTGTGAAGTTTGGTTTTTCAGCAACATAGTGACATAATCGATGGATGATGGGACCAGTTTGTGTGGAAGGTGACATCAGTTGTACAAAAATGACATGGATGTTGCGTGGATGGTGGGGACCACATGGGATGAGATGATAAGTTGTAAAGAGGATATCAATGGGACTTTCTTTTATCGGTGGGAGACAAATTGGTGTATCTCCAATATGGTGATGGTTGATTTTGTGAACCCAAATGGTACGATAGTCAAAAGTGATGGATGAGTGATGTGTCAACACATGACATGAATTTATTCATTGATTCTACATCGCTATTATGAATCAAAACTCATTGGATCAGAAGTTTTATTTCTTTATAGCGATATATTTGCATTAAATGCATGATCTAATTTGGGGGTTGAAAAAGATAAAATATGGTGATATTCTTTGTAATCGAATTAATTGTTGGGTATCTCGATGCATGTTGGATGGCAGTGTGAGTGGCCTGAGATGAAGGAAGCTTGTCGATGAAGATAGTGTGATAAAAACCTAACTGAGGTTGAGAGTTCTAAAAGAAAACAAAGAAAGGGAAGGTGGTAGTAATAAACTATATGCAACACTTGTATTGTAATAGTGTGTGAGAGCGGCTGTGATCAGTATCTTTGAAAGAGTTCAATCAAGGAAATGTATGATGCTATGATTTAACACCTAGAGTGGAGTCTATTACTCTATATGTAATTTACTTATTGTAATATAAAGTGACTTCACTTGGCGTGTGGGTTTTTCTCTCATAAGGGTTTTCCCACATAAATCTAGTGTTATCTTTGTGTGTGATAATTTATCTATTCTATTTTTCTGTGAATGTGTATCTCTGTGACTATAACTTGTTAAATGAATGGTTTCTTCTACACTTCTTTCCTAATGATTTTGCATTAGGAAAGCATTTACACACCCATGCTTTCCTTACATTAACAATATACTAGCCCCCTACCATCCAAACTAATATAGGCACAATCACTGTTGAACAAGTAAATGTGCTAAAAAAAGAAATTGAGAAGTTGAAAAAGACTACTAAAGAAACAAAGGAAAGAACAAAGAGAGAAACCCTCGGGGTATTGGAGCAAAGGGTTAAAATAATTGTGGAAAAATTAGAAAATGTGTATGAATGTTATGTTTCCTTGTCACAAGCAATTAATCAGATAAAGGCCCATGTACTTATATTGGACCCCTTATTAAAGAATTGGCAACCTGTACATCACACCTTAATGAATTTGTGCAGAATTTTACAAAGGAGTGTTGAGGTCCCCATAGATTTAAAGCCTACTGAAAAAATGGTCTAAATGGCCACAGATGAATTTTAATACATATCTGTAGAAGAGAAAAAGATCAAGGCAAGAATAGATTTAGTTCACACATTAAAGTAGTGGTTTGTGCCTAAGATACTAAGGGATGATGATCAACTGAAAGGCTCCAAGGAGTGGATAGATGAGTTTAGCAAAATTGTTCCCAACTATCTCACTAATTTATAGAAGGATGGTGAGATAAATCCTTTCCGCCTCAATTTAACCTTGGATGGGATAATTGCACTAGATATTGGATACTCAAAATTCATCATGGATGGAAAAGTTTTATTAAAAGCAGATGAAAGAGTCACTTGGCCAATAAAAAAAATCTAGGAGTACAAATGGGCTCATGATTACACAGTGTACCAATGGGAGTAGACATATCTAGCTCCCCCATAAGAATAGGCCTTGTAGTTAAGTACCAATCCTTGTAGGTACTATTATGGAGAGAGGACCTTGCTAGATCTGAATGATCATGGGTAACTTACAATGAGTAACGGACTTTCATATCTTGTGAGTGCTTTGGAATTCAACATTTGATCATTTCTCATCTTTCATTTCTTTTATGTAATCCTATGTAAAAAAAATGTGGAAGCATACACAAGGTGGGTCAATTATTTAACAAAATTCCTCAAAGGGATGTGGTCTCATGGACCATAATGATTACAAGATTTGTAGAAAGTGGATTTGTTGAAAAATCTTTAGAGAATTCCAAGCAACTGTAATTGGCAAGTGTAAAGAATTGTGTAGTTTAAAATGTGCCAAGAGGGGCTAAGGTTATAATGAGAAACAAACAATGATGAACGTGGAATATGAATAATAACAAAAATCAAAGCATTTTATTAAGCATGTATGATAAGGGATGATTAAAAAACATAATAGTTTAAGGAAAATGTAAATAACATGTGTAAAGACTTGACACAACTCAAAAATAGAGGTTTGAATGGAGATACTACCCAATTATGTAGTCTTGTTTTCTTCTTGCATCAAACTCCTCAACAATTTGATTTTTTCACAAACATGCTTGCTTTTCAACATTCAATTGTATATCACTCAAATACAATTACTAACAACAATATAATTAACCAATGTATAATGTTAAATTCCTATAACTGAATCACAACGAACACTGCAACACTACCAAAATTGAAACTTGAATTAATATATATCAAATTCAATGTGAAAACTATATTATTTCCTCCTTCCTAAGTTGGAAAACCAGAAAAAGGTGGTAGAATTTGTAAACAACATGAAAAAGCTTCTCTTTTTAAGAACATGTGCATAACAAGGAGAATAATAGAGCATGTGGGCTAGATCATGGGTTTCATGGCTATTTTATCATTTTTAGAGTAAGCCAAAATGTTCTTGTGTTATAATGTGAGGGCATTTTATCTTGCTATAAAAAATAACCATATTTCAACTTCTTCAAACATGCTCGCCTTATAAAAAAAATGATTTCCTACAGGTTTCCTAACTCATTGTCTCATTACCCACCCCTCTCCCCCTCTATCTCTCTCACACCTATATTTCCTTCTATGAATCTCAACCCTTTGTCCTTAGGCTATAGGTATCTCACCTCTATATCTCTCAAATGGATCTCTAGTTATTTCCCTTCCTCTCCACCTCTCTCCCTCCTCGTTACCCATATTTCCCTCAAGTTTTCAATTTCACTTTCTCATTTTCTTATATCTCTCCCCTCATCTCTCTATCTCTCATCTCTATCTCCCCCTCACCTCTCTACCTCTCCCCTATCTAGGTCTCTTAGTCACTCCTTGCCTACCTATCCATCCCTCCTTAGACATCTAGGTCTCTCACTTAACCATAAACCCTATCCCTAAAGCCTCAACCCTCAATCGTTAAACTTTAAATCATAAACCTTATCTATAAACCATCAACCCTCAACACTATACCTTAAACCCTAATCCCTTAAACCTAAACCCTATCCCTAAATCCTCAACCCTCAACCCTTAAAAATTAAATCCTAAATCTTATCCCTAAACCCTCAACCCTCGACACTATACCTTAAACCATAATACCTCAACCCTTAAACCCTCAACCCTTAACCCTAAACCCTTAACCCTTAAACCTTAAACCCTTAAACCCTCAACCCTTATCCACCCCTCTCTTCCCCTATCTGCCTCACCCCCATCTCTCCCCTATCTCTCTCACCTCTCTCTTCCTAGGCTATAGGTCTCTCACTTGTATATCTCTTAGGGCTCTCTAGATATTTCCCTCCCTCTCCACCTCTCTCCCTAGGTTGTAGGTCTCTCACCTCTATATCTCTAGTTATTTCACTTCCTCTCTGCCTCTCCCCTCTCAAGGTATCTCAATCACTCCTCATCTAACTCTCCATCCCTCATTAGCTATCTAGGTTCCTAAATCCTTGTCTCATTACCCACCCCTCTCCT
This sequence comes from Sequoiadendron giganteum, assembly GCA_007115665.2. Lineage (NCBI taxonomy): Eukaryota > Viridiplantae > Streptophyta > Pinopsida > Cupressales > Cupressaceae > Sequoiadendron > Sequoiadendron giganteum. The sequence goes on along the minus strand of CM021101.1, from coordinate 639,718,813 downwards.
CCCTCTATCTCTCTCACCCCTATCTCCCCCTATGTCTCTCACCACTCTCTCCCTAGGTTGTACGTCTCTCACCTCTATATCTCTTAGGTCTCCCTAGTTATTTCACTTCCTCTCTACCTCTCCCCTCTCTAGGTTTCTTAATAACTCCTTGTCAATCTCTCCATACCTCCTTAGCCATCTAGGTCTCTCACTCCTTGTCTCATTACCCACCCATCTCCCACTCTATCTCTTTCACCCCTATCTCCCCCTATATCTCTAACCCCTCTCTCCATAGGTTGTAGTTCTCTCACCTCTATATATCTCAGGGATCTCTAGTTATTTCCCTTCCTCTCTACCTCTCCCCTCTCTAGGTCTCTCAATCACTCCTTCTCTGACTCTCCATCCCTCCTTAGCCATCTAGGTTTCTAAATCTTTGTCTCATTATCCATCCCTCTCCCCCCTCTATCTCTCTCACCGCTATCTCCCCCTATGTCTCTCAACACTCTCTCCCTAGGTTGTAGATATCTCACCTCTATATATGTCAAGGCTCTCTATTTATTTCCCTTCCTCTCTATGTCTCTCCTCTCTAGGTCTTTCAATAACTCCTTATCAATCTCTCCATCCCTCCTTAGCCATCATCTAGGTCTCTCACTCCTTGTCTCATTGCCCACCCCTCTCCCCCCTCTAACTCTCTCACCCCTATCTCTCCCTATGTCTCTCACCCTCTCTCCATAGGTTATAGGTCTCTCACCTCTATATCTCTTAGGTCTCTCTAGTTATTTCCTTTCCTCTCTACCTCTCCCCTCTCTAAGTCTCTCAATCACTCCTTGTTTGAATCTATCCTATCCTAAACCCTCTATATTATACATTAAACCCTCAACCATAATCCCTCAACCATATACAGGTTAAATGATTAATCCATCAACCCTCAACCCTTAAATTATTAATCAATCAACTCTCAACTCTTAAACCCTCTACCCTATATATTATAACCTCAACCCTAATCCATCAACCCTATACCTTCAACCATACACCCTTAAAGTCTAATCCCTCAACCCTTAAACCCTCAACCCTTAATCCCTAATCCCTTAAACCTTCTACCCTAATCTCTTGACCCTATACCTTAAACCCTTAATCCATCAACCCTCAACCATTGTTTACCCTTATTTACCCATAACCCCTAAACCCTCAACCCTATACCATAAAACCCTAATATCTTAACCCTCAACCCTTAAACCTTCAACCCTTATATCCTAACCTAGCCAATAGTATGATGATCCTATGGGGGAATTGGTGCCAATGGAATGTTGCAATTGGCCCTTTCCCAATTCCTATGTTGCAATGTGAGTTGATTAAATCAATGGTTAAATCTCCAAAGAGATTTGAGCATAGCCTTGTTACAAATTATGAAAATGATGGATGATTGAGTGCAATGGGAAAAATTAGTTTTCAATTGAGGAGAGTAACTTTGCATGTAAATTGTGGATGAAGATTGAGAGGAGAGGTCTCCAATTTATAGATTCCAATCTTGGAAGAGACAATGAAAATAAGCAATGTGGGACAAAAGATAATCCAATGGCATTGTGCCACTTGTCCACATGTGATTGGAGGAGGAATGAGCACATTTTGGTCAATGTGCATGATAAATGCATAAATTTGAATTTGAAATGTTGAGTTGACTTGTTGAGGGGGGAAGGGAAGTGAAGTAAATGTCACTTGGCTCAAGGTCAAGGACATGTAAGAGGCACTAACTGCCTTGTTGGAAGGACCAAGTCCACTTGGCCCTTTTTGAATTCAAATGAGGGAATATTCCCTTTTGATGCTTTGTGAGGGAAAATAGAGAATTAATAAATCAAAGTAATTGATTTATTGTGCAACTTGCATTCTCTAGAGGATTTTAGTGATTGAGATTAAATTAATCAAGATTTAATTAATTTAATGAGGAATTAGGAGATGTGACAATTTAGACTTAAATTTATGAATTGATTTAAATCAAATTGAGAGGAAATTATTTATTAAATAAATGATTTGATTTATTTAATTATGAAGGAATATGTTAGATTAAATCAAATAAGGTTTTAATTTATTTAATTTAATTGGAGGACCTTAGAGATTTTAATTAAATAAAATGATTTATTTAATTAAACAGATAAGCAATGGTTAATTAAATTAATTGATTAATTTAATCATTTGAAAAAGGAAGACCTAATCCAATAAGTAGTGATTTATTGAATTAAAAGATGGAAAATGATGAAATGTCGAGAATGTGATTTAAGAAGAAGCGTTGTTAGTAATCGGGATCAGGTGTGCCAAAATGAACTTGTACATTTTCCATGTCTACATTTTGCCCCTCTTTGAAGCAATGTACTTGTTGCATTGATTCAAATAACAAAACAACTGTGATCAAAGGTCCGGGATTTTTTGAATTTTTTTTTTTTTGGTTGTCACCAAGACGCCTGTTTGCCAGGTTCTCATTAAGGTGACCATTTTTCAAGACTTTTTCCGATTGTTTTTGTATTTTTTGCTTCTATACCTTGCAAGATTTAGGCATAAAATTTTTTGAGGTGAGAGCTATTCATGGGCTCCTGCAAGGGCTCACCTTCCGATGTCGACAACTGATATGCCCCCAATTTGTAACTTGCAGTGGTGATGAAGGGTCCCAGGCAGTTGGGCTCAAATTTTCCTTTTGTATCTAGGTTTGGTGCATTCTTTTGGTTCTCTTTCAGCACCAGGTCACCAACTTGGAAAGTACGTTGCTTGATCTTCTTGTTGTAGCTTTGTTTCAGGCGATTCTGGTAAAATTGTAGATGATTCAAGGCATCCATGCACCGTTCATCTAGTAATTCTTTCTCATTCAGTCTCGTAACCCTGTATTCCTCATCCGTGATGAGGTTTTGCAAAGATATTCTCAGTGATGGGAGCTCGATCTCAATGGGAAGGATGGCTTCTGATCCGTAGACCAAGGAGAATGGGGTGGCACCTGTTGGTGTGCGAATGCTGGTGCGGTATGCCCATAAGGCAGGATTTAGCTACAGATGCTAGTCACGACCAGAGTCATTGACTGTTTTCTTGAGAATTTTCAGGATGGTTTTATTTGTAGCTTCTGCTTGGCCATTGCCTTGTGGATAGTATGGAGTGGAAAAGCGGTGCTGGATTTTAAATTTTTCACATAAATCACGAACATCCTGATTCTTGAAGGGTGTCCCATTATCAGAGATGATGGATTGGGGAACACCGTATCAGCAAATGAGGTAATTCAGGATGAACTTGGATATTTGTTTCCCCATGATGTAGGTCATGGGAATTGCTTTGACCCACTTTGTGAAATATTTAGTGGCAGTGATGATGAACTTGTGGCCATTAGATGAGGTGGGTGAGATTTTACCAATGAGATCGAGTCCCCACTGTGAAAAGGGCCAAGGTGTAACAATGGGATGCAGTTCTTGAGCTGGTGCATGAATGAGGTCTCCATGTTGTTGGAATTGCAGGCATCTTCTGATAAAGTTGTGTGCCTCTCTCTCCATCATTGGCCAGTAGTACCCAGTTCTCAGCAAATTTTTAGCTAAGGTCATACCACTCGAGTGCGAACCGCACGTGCCATAATGCACCTCAGTTAGAGTAGTTAAGGCCTCCTTAGGTTTTAAACAACGTAGAAAAGTTCCATCGATACTTCTACGGAAGAGGGTCTCTCCTAGGATGACGAATCGTGAAGACCTTTTGACAAACGTTCATTTTAGGTTTGGGGTGATGTCAGTGGGGAGGATTCCTAATCTTAGGTAGGTATATATGTCATGATACCAAAGATCACGGGGACCAATGAGTTCACACACGTATTCTAACTCTGGTACCTCGAAGGTGGGTATGAGAAGCTGCTCTACCAGGAATTCGTGTTTCGAGACGTTGCGAGGGATATCTAGTAAGGACCCGATGGTTGCCATTGCATCAATTGCTCTATTTTTTTCCCTTGGTATCTACTCAAAGGTGATGTTGATGAATGATTCTTTGAGGCTTTCTACCACCTTTTTGTATGGCATGAGCTTATCATCCTTCGTTTGGTATTCATCGTTGACTTGGTTGATGATAAGCTATGAGTCCCCATAGACCTTTAATGCCATGATTTGCCACTGTGCTGCAATCTTGAGACCTATGGTCAAAGCCTCATATTCTACAATATTGTTGGTGCACGGGAACGCCAACTTGTAAGATCTTGGTATACAATCTCCTTGTGGGGTGATAAAGAACACACCGGCTCCTGATCCATGTTGTGCGTGGGAGCCGTCAAAGTACAATTTCCAATGGTCGGCTGCACCAAGGTTGAAAAGGGACTCATCTAGGAATTCTGATATGAGTGGGTTGTCTGTGTAGAGGGGAGCTTCTACTAACTGGTCCGCAATAACTTGCCCCTTTATGGCTTTTATTTCTACATACTCAATATCATGTTCGGACAATATCATTACCCACTTAGCCATTCTACCTGTAAGCATTGCTTTTGACAATAGGTATTTTAGAGGGTCTATCTTGGCAATCAGTTTGATTTGGTGAGCTAGCATGTAGTGTCTAAATTTTTGAGCTGCAAATACCAGTGCTAGGCAATCCTTTTCTATCAGTGTGTAATTGAGCTCATGCCCTACCATTGTTCTGCTGATGTAGTAGATGGCCCGCTCGGTTCCCTTTTCATCATGTTGGGCTAAGAGGGAACCAAGGGCAGCTGTTGTTGCTGATATGTATAGGATTAATGGCTTCTCGACAATTGGTGGCATCAACACAGGTGGTGTAAGTAGATATTCTTTTATTTTACTGAATGCTTGCTCGCACTTATCGTCCCACCTGAATGCGACTCCTTTGTGAAGCAGGTGTGAATAGGCGATCTATTTATCTTTTAGCTGTGCTATGAATCTACGGATGGACTGGAGCCTACCATGTAATCCTCTTAGTTGCTTTAATGTTCATGGCGTTTCCATTTCAATGATTTATTTTACCTTTGTAGGGTCCACCTCTATCCCTCTCATCGAAACTATGTATCCTAACAACTTTCCCAATTGCACTCCAAAGACACACTTCTTCGGGTTGAGTCTGACCTTGTATTGTTCTAGTCTATCAAAGATTGCACTTAGAGTTGCTATGTGATCCTGTCTCTTCTTTGATTTGGCTAATATGTCGTCCACATAATCTTCAACTGTTTTATGGATCATGTCATGGAAGATTAGTGTCATGGCTCTTTGATATCTAGCTCCTGCATTTTTCAACCCAAACGACATCACATTCCAGTAGTAAGTGCCCCAAGGACATGTAAAGGTTGTTTTATGTTGGTCCTCCTTTGCTATTGTTATCTGACTATACCCTGAGAAACCATCCATTAGGGATAGCATCTCATGTCCAACCGTCATGTCCACTATCATGTCAATGTTGGGTAGTGGAAAATCATCCTTAGGACACACCTTGTTTAGGTCTCTGAAATCTGTGTAGATGCGGATGCCCCCTTTCGGTTTTGAGATAGGTACAAGATTTGATACCCATTCTGGATAGTCAATTGGGTGTATGAATCCAACATCCAGAAGTTTTTGTAGCTCAATTTTGACGAGCAAGGCTATTTGTGGGTGCATCTTCCTTAGCTTTTGTCTAACTGGTTTTGCTCCGAGGTAAATAGCCAAATGATGAACCACTACTTCAGGATCCAAACCTAGCATGTCAGCATAGGTCCATGCAAAATTTACCTTTCTTTCTTTTAGGAATGCTACCAATAGTTCCTACTCTTCTTCTAGGAGGGACTCTGCGTAGAAGGTGATTTGTGGTTCTGATTTTGTTCCTAAGTTGACCGGGTTGCACTATTCTGCCAACACTGCTGATTTCTCCTGATGTAGAGCAGTAGGGGGGAGATTGAATCCTTCATCCTCTAGCACCTCAGAGAGGTTTTCACCATTGGATGCGTCCTTTATTTTTACTATTTTATGGTTAGAGAGTGCCACAGTGTGGTTTTCACTCAATAACTCTGAGCTTATTCTCAATCTTTTCCTTTTGCGACTGAAGGACTCAATCATCTCCCCATAGTATGCTTGTGTGTCCAGTGTGATGTTGAATCCTACCTTGTGATCCCCACACAGGATTGTATCCCTTATTCCCATGAATTTCGAGAGAGCCTCATCGTTTTCAAACGAGTCTAGAATCGGTGGTCCCCGTTGGTCGTGATCGATGAGTTGGGGGTGCACTAAGGTTATTTGGTGGGTTGGTTGGTTTGACTCAACTATGGAGACGCTTATCATTAACAAGGTGGAGTCTTTGAAAAGTCTAGGGAGACCTGATATAGTATCATCATTGTCACTACTAGGGACATCAGTGACGTAAAAGGTGTAATTATCGAGTGGGATACCTAGGCAAATGGGTGGTCTAAGAGTAGTTGTTGTTACCTAAGGAGAGGACCAGACTGCTCTTCTGGGAGTACCTCTGCCACGTACGGTTATACTCAGAGGAGTATACCCAAGGCCAATATTCTGCATTCTTCTTTCTACAATGATGGGCTCCAATCGTCCATCACTGTTTCTTCCGAGGCTCTCGTTCCTGTTGTAGCCCATACCAAACATCATTTGTAACCCTTCGCTAGCTTCGTCCATGGGTAGGTTGGGAGTGTGTCTTTCATCTTGGTATAGTGTGTTTGTTATGTCTTCTTCATCCAAATTCTCCTGACTGAGGTCTCCCCAACAGTGGAATCTAAAGGGATGTGCTTTGATGGTTCAGACAGGTGTTTGAATTGGCTGGGGTTGTCCATGTGACCTAGGAGATTGTGGTAACTCTCCTACAACAAATGCATTTCTCTTCATTCTGTAATCACCGCATCCATTGTCTTCGATCATGCTCTTAATCTCAGATATGTCAGGGATGGCGGGTTTCTTTGTCGTAGAATTGGAGGTGAGATTGGCTGGGTCTATGTACGAAGTAGACGATCCTTCATCAGTTTTTGGGACTTGGGGGATTTTTTAAAACTTGGCTTCCAATTTTTTGCAATAGGCAAAGGGTTCTAGATCCCCATATATGGTGACTTCCTCATTCTGATGAGATAACTTGATACATTGGTGGTAATTCGAGGCCACTGCCTTCGTTCCATGTATCCTCGGGAGTCCCAAGATGATGTTGTATGGTAAGTCGAGGTCAAGGACCTAACAGGTGGTTTCCATAGTCGTCGGCCCCACTTGAATGGGGATTTTGATGGTGCCTTGAGACACTCTTTCTTGGTCATCATAAGCCCTTATTGTGATGCTTTTGTTCTTATTGATGGAATCCTCAGTGAATACCAATTTCTTTATGAGTTTTAGAGAACAAATATTAAGGCCTGCACCTCCATCTACCAGGACTCATTTGACTTTCTTTTTGTGGATTAGGACTTGGAGGTGGAGTGCACAATTATGAGATGGTTGTGGAGGGAAATCTTGATCTGAAAATGTGATAAGATTTGGGGTAACGATGTTACCCACCATAGCCTAAAATTGTTCTATGTCAAGGGTGGTAGCAATGGTAGATGCAACTAGTGCTTCATCAAGGATTTTCCTATGGGCAGCAGAGATTTTCAGTAGTTCCATGATGGAGATTTGGGCGGGTGTTCTTTTCAGCTGGTCTATGACATTGTAATCATAGGGGATGGCCTTTGTATTGGAAATGGGGGTCTTAGTAGGTGCCCCAGCAATGGTAACCTTTCCACCTTGTGTGGTGACTCCATAGTCATTGTTGACTCCCTTGATATTTATGACAGTGACCATTTCGTTGACACATCCGACTATCTCCTCGTATACTAGATTATCACTAGCATACTTTTGCTTGCCCTTATTATTTCCTTGGTTATTTCCCTGATTGTTCCCTTGCTTATGATTCGGCATGGGATTCGTGTATATTTTTAGGTCTTGGTTTCCAACCGACTGCTCGATGTTGATGACCTTGTCCTCAATGAGATCTTGGATGATATTTTTGAGTCTCATGCAATTGGAGGTGGTATGTCCTTTAACTTTGTAAAAGTCACAAAGGAGGTTCTCATTGTACCATGGCGGCTTGGTAATGGGTTTTGTGTACTATTCGGAGTTAGAGATTTTGATGAGGTTCTCTTTGACCAATTTTTTCATTATGGACTCAATTGATTCACCAAGAGCTGCGAATTTCCGCTTGGGGGGAAACTTGTTGCGGGGAGGTGGTCCTCCTTGATTTTCCACATTATTGACTTGATTGGTGGAAGATGGTTGTGGCTTTGCTACTACCGCATTAGTCTACACATTGTTGTGATTTTGATTTTGCGGTTGATGATAGTTTTGAGTATTTTGCTTAGGGGCATTGATGACCACCTTAGCGTCGACCATGCCGTCATTTGTGATATTTTTATTCCTCAACCATGTTCAAGGTTTATCATTGTAGTTGTTAGACGGATGGTTATCCTGTGGTGGAGTGAATGTTGGTGCACCTCCCCACACGGTAAGGGCTCTTTCGATGTTGAGCGCCTTTGGAATTAGTTGATCGTAAGATGTGATGCACTACATTTTTAGGTAGAACACCAAGTTTTGATCTAGATTGGCTATGATGGTGCAAAATTGTTGTTCCTCTGGCATGGTCCACTTGCTCTGATTGGCCTTGGATCACCATCTTTGTAAGAAGGATGCAAACAACTCTCCTTTTCCTTGTTTGAGTGTAGATAGTTCTTCCAAACTAACATCCGCACCCATATTGAAAGCATAATTCTTAAGGAAAGCCTCCACAATTTCCTTGAATGTTTTAATGCCCATGGGTAGGTGAGAAAACCATTCCATAGCTGGACCAGTCAGGCTTTGAGGGAAGAGTTGCATTAGGTATGTGTCATCATATGCGACCTCCATGCAGTGCACCTGAAATTCCCTGATGTGGTTTTCAGGGTTGCCCGTTCCATTGTACTTGTCAAATTTGGGGATCTCAAATCCCTTCGGGAACGGTACCATGGTGAGACTCCTATCGAATGTATAAGGGCACAAATTCCCTGGTGTCCTTGTGGTTTTTACTGCTTGTAAGTCCAACACTTGCTGTGAGAGAAATTTGATCTATGTTGCGACATCCTTGCTTGGATCGGGAGGTGGGATGAATGAGTGGTGAGGTGTTGGAGGTGTTTGATGGGTGGGGAGAGTACTAGTCGGCATTTGCTATGAGCTGGGTTGTGCATTCAAAGCCTGATGGTACGCCTACATTTGTGTCAACAATGTTGCTTGTTGATCTTGTTGTTGTTGTTCCAACAACACTTGTTGTTGGTCCATCTACTGTTGTTCCCACGAAGCCTATTGTTGGTCAATCTATTGTTGAGCTAGTAGTGCTTATTGTTGGTCTAGCTGTTGTTGCGCCAACAATGCTTGTTGTTGGTTGAGTTGTTGTTGTGCCAATGAAGCTTGTTGTTTAGCTTGTTGTTGTGTTTGAAAGTCTTGCAAAGCTTGTTGGTAGGCTTGTAGATGAATCGCTTGCAATTGCACTTGGTACTGTGCTTGTGCTTGAGCTTGCACTTGCACTTGTGGTAGAGCTCGCGCTTGGGCTTGAGCTTGTGCTAGAGCTTGTTGCTTTTGCTAAAGTACTCTCTGTTAGTTGGCCTTTTGAAGGGTTTCGATTAGCGTGATGAATGAGTTTGTCATATTGGCCTTTGGTGGAATTGGTGGTGGAATAGGAATCATGCCAACCATCATGACAGGTGGAGGAATTATGGTGGTGATTGGGATTTGGGTTGTTGGAGGGGTGGTTGAGATGATTGGTCCTTGAGATGCAATGCTTTGGGTTATTTGGGGACCAATTATGGTGGTGGCTTGAGTGGTTGCCACTTGTTGTTCTGATGATGTGGGTGAGAAGAGGGAATTGGGCATGATGCTTAGATTGCTAGGCTACGAGAACCCATCGATGTTGAGAGGAGGAAAACCCAATCCAAGAGGTGAAGTGGTGGTAAATGGAAATGGGCGAAGAGGTGGAAGGTTACCTTGAAAAAAAGGATTTACAATGTCAGTTGTCTCAAACAAGTTTCCTTCTTCAAGCGGTAGAGAATTTTCTACATTTTTTTGGCAAGCTGGTGTTGCACGGAATGAAGATGAGCCCATGTGGTTGTGGAAGGTGAGTGGGATGGATTTTTCTGAACAGATGTAATCGACATGGTGGTGATGATTGCTTCTTTGTTAGCCACAAGGTGATGCCTTTGTAATTCTTGGAACATGGCACTCCCTTTGTTCACATTCGGCGAGGATGGTGTGATGGTCGTTGTGGTGTAAAGTATTTCTTGATTGACATTTGACATAGGGGATGCACTCGAAATAGACATATCTGTACTAGTGCTTTCATCAAGATCGGGAGGGAATTGGACCCTTCCTTTTGCTAGCGTATTTAGGTATTTGAACATAGTGCTGACAATCTTGTGGTTCTCTGGATTTTGAACCACCTCCATGATTTCGGTTTGCATCATCCCCACGTCTTCGTTTGTGATGTCCTCTTGATGACTCTCCTCTTGAGGATTTTGTGATGATAAGGGAGAGTTACTTGGGGGATTGCTTGATCCTGCTAGGTTTACTTCGGAGTCTAACTGACTCATCTCCATAGAAGTTGGTATTTCCATGATATTCTCCATGATCCTCTTGTATTGAGATCTTGTTTGGACCATAAAAAATAGGGATTTGTTCAATCCTAACTTTTTAGGTCCAAAAGAGAAGAACTAGGGAAGCTAAAAGATCAAAGACGGTGGTAATGGTAATGAGTTAAATGGATGGGATGAGTGAATGATTTTTTTTTTTTGAAGAACTCTTGAAGGTATATGCTAAAACTTGTAAGGGCTTTTGAATTGATTGATTGTGATAATTTGACTAGATGCGCTAAGTCAAACAGGATTGTTGTGAAGTTGCATTTTCCTAGGAATTTGTGTTATCTTAGGGGAACTTGCACAAATGGATGAATTGGCTAGGTGTGTTAAGCCAATGTGATTGTGATCTAATAAACTTTTAGGAAGTTGCGTTATCCTAAAGGAAAATTTATCCAATGGTTGAGACTATTTTGGCTAGGTGTGTTAAGCCAAGATAAGGGATGTTGTTTTAGTCCTATAAGTTTAGCGTGATGGTTGTTTCTAGAGTTCACAAAAAGGTTTGATGATGAAATGAGACTTGGTTGATGGGGGAATGAATGAGAATGACAACTTTGATCTTGAACCTTAACCTAGACACGACTCTCTCTACAAAACCTTGGTATTGAAGAACATGCTAGACTTCCTATGGAAGAAAAGCAAACCTTTCAAAAAGTTCGAGATTTTGTTGACAATAAAATGCATACAATGCAAGATTATTCCTTGAAGCTTTTCTGTAAAAGTTATAAATCAATCTTTCTCTGAATTTGAAAAGTCTCTCAAGACGTTCCTCACGAATTTTCAAACTAAGCTTCTTGAATTTTGGCTTTGGGATTTTGATCTTGCGGGAAATCATTGGAAACACATATATGAAGTTCACTTTGTCTCTTTATCTTGGTTTAATGAAGTTATTTTTATCCAAGACACTTGCTTGCTTAGGTTTCAAACTATATGTCTAGTGTCCCACTTTCTTTCTCATCCCACAAGGTCCTTTGTGTGGAAATCGAGGAAAATAGGGCAAAAGTTCCTTATGTTTAACCTTGTTGAAAACAAATGATGGTAAAATTTGTGCACTTAGAAACCTCTAGGAATGTGATCCCTAGGGAAAGCAAGAGTGTTCAAATTGTCAAGAGTATTTTTTTCTTTACAAGGGGTTTGAAATTTAAAGGTCTTTGTGGATGTTTTTTTTTCAAATGTTTTCAAGATCAAGCAATGTATTTCTTCCAAGCACTTTTACACTCCTAGGTTGATGAGGCAATATCTTGTTGGGTTCCCACTTGGATAAATCCAGCTGCTCATATCTTGTGTGAATGGCTAAATGCTTGACCACACTGGCTCCCCTGCATGACACTCACTTATTTGGGTCAGCCAAGCATTAGTACCCATGAATCTCCCATGGCATACTTTCCATTTCCACAACAAGACCGCATGTATAACATGGGGCGGCTTCAAAGGACATGACCTTTTGCACCAACAAGATAGAAAAGGTTTTGGCCTTTTTCTAAACAAGGGGTTCTAATTTAGGCATTCCATTCATGGGGGATTATCCAACATCGGCGAGAGTGCATTGTTGTCCACCTCATTGGAATAATCCTCGAGATATTAGCCTTTGTTCCAATATCCACACTTATATCCCAAGTGGAAGTCACTTGGCTTTAGCGTGTTCCCGGTTGGGTCGTTCCCTTGGGTGATTACTTTTTCCCACAAGGCAGGCCCTCTAAGATAAACAAAAGCAAGCTAGCATATCCCATCGTTTACACAACCTTTGTTGAAAAACAAAGGGCAAAACCTCTACAATATGTCATGCTCACACTTGCATGTTTTATTCAATTTTAAATGCCCAAATTGAAATGTGGAGGCAATCTTTTTAACAACCTAATATTACCAAATTGTTTTTGATTCTCAAGATCGCAATGAAGCGTGAGAGAAGCGCATACACATTTTAGATAATATTAACTTGTAAAAAATATTGCAAAACATGGAAAACATTGGTTCATTTTAACCCTCAAAGCAATAATGACTTCTTTTTAAGCACCAAAATGAAGTGTGAGTTTTCCTTGTTCAATTGTTACCTTTTAAACCAAATCTAGTGTGTTTTCCTAAAGTTCTTTTTAGCCCCTTGGCAACTTTTAGAAAAACAAAATTTGATTGTTCTTTTTAGAGCCCAATGAAAATTTTGTGTCCTAAGATCAAATATTTTAACAAATTTTCTCAAAGAGTGTTGAAGAACACTTAAGTGTTTAAAAACACTTTGTACAAAATAAATATGGTATCATGAAAAGTTCTGATTGTTCTTTTTAAAGCCCAAAGTAAAATTAGTTTTCCTAAGGCCAAATATTTTTAACAAACTTTCTTAAGGAGAGTTAAAGAACACTTTTAGTGTTTAGGAACACTTTGGTTTTGTGAACATGATATCATAACGCTTTCTTCCCTTGCTCCAACCTACAAAATGACAGAAAAATAGAGAGCAATGAAGACAAGAAATCAAAATTAAAAGGTTAAAAAAAATCCTAAATTTAAAAAGCACATGCCAATTTAAAATTTACTGTCTTCCCGCGGTGAAGTTTGGAAAAGCGGTGGAGTTTGGAGAAGCGGCGAAGTTTGGAAGAAAAGCGGCGCTCTATAGCATCGCAGTGGTGACTTTGGGCGATGCTTTGTAGAGGCAGAGAGTGCAAAAGTGGCGTGACAGAGGTCCGCGGTGCAATTTGGAAGCAGCCTGCTTTAAAAATTCAAAATTTATGGGTGGAACAGGTGACGCAGCGAAGTTTGGAGATGGCGCGGCTCAATATAGAGCCGTGGTGGTGAAAGCAGCAGAGTTTGGACCTACGCGACAGGCTTTGGAAATTTTTAAAAAATGACAGGCGAGAATCCGCGACAGAGTTTGGGGAATTCAACAATGAGTCAATATGGGGCCGTGAAGTTGAATGCGATGAAGTATTGCGCCGCGGAGCTGATAGTGGCGCAATATAGCACCGCGTGGGCTAGTTTGCCTGTGTTTTGCAAAAAAAATAAAAACGTGATTAACTTCTTGATTCTCCCCTCCTCCTAGCGCCAAAATGTGAACCCCTAAACCTGCAAATGCACCATGAAGACAAATATTGTTAGTGTTAGATCAAAATGCATACAAGAGTGAGAGATTCCCCACAAAATCCATCTATTAAAGCTAAGATTAGGAACAAAGATGAAGAACAAAACACAAATATAAAAGAAAGTAAATCCTAATCTAGCCAATAGTATGATGATCCTATGGGGGAATTGGTGCCAATGGAATGTTGCAATTGACCATTTCCCAATTCCTATGTTGCAATGTGAGTTGATTAAATCAATGGTCAAATCTCCAAAGAGATTTGAGCATAGCCTTTTTACAAATTATGAAAATGATGGATGATTGAGTGCAATGGGAAAAATTAGTTCTCAATTGAGGAGAGTAACTTTGCATGTAAATTGTGGATGAAGATTGAGAGGAGAGGTCTCCAATTTATAGATTCCAATCTTGGAAGAGACAATGAAAATAAGCAATGTGGGACAAAAGATAATCCAATGGCATTGTGCCACTTGTCCACATGTGATTGGAGGAGGAATGAGCACATTTTGGTCAATGTGCATGATAAATGCATGATAAATGCATAAATTTGAATTTGAAATGTTGAGTTGACTTGTTGAGGGGGGAAGGGAAGTGAAGTAAATGTCACTTGGCTCAAGGTCAAGGACATGTAAGAGGCATTGATTGCCTTGTTGGAAGGACCAAGTCCACTTGGCCATTTTTGAATTCAAATGAGGGAATATTCTCTTTTGATGCTTTGTGAGGGAAAATAGAGAATTAATAAATCAAAGTAATTGATTTGTTGTGCAACTTGCATTCTCTAGAGGATTTTAGTGATTGAGATTAAATTAATCAAGATTTAATTAATTTAATGAGGAATTAGGAGATGTGACAATTTAGACTTAAATTTATGAATTGATTTAAATCAAATTGAGAAGAAATGATTTATTAAATAAATGATTTGATTTATTTAATTGTGAAGGAATATGTTAGATTAAATCAAATAAGGTTTTAATTTATTTAATTTAATTGGAGGACCTTAGAGATTTTAATTAAATAAAATGATTTATTTAATTAAACAGATAAGCAATGGTTAATTAAATTAATTGATTAATTTAATCATTTGAAAAAGGAAGACCTAATCCAATAAGTAGTGATTTATTGAATTAAAAGATGGAAAATGATGAAATGTCGAGAATGTGATTTAAGAAGAAGCGTTGTTAGTAATCGGGATCAGGTGTGCCAAAATGAACTTGTACATTTTCCATGTATACACTAATACCTTAAACCCTCAACCCTTAAAACCTAAACCCTTAAACTCTAAACCCTTAAAATCCCTAATCCCTTAAACCCTTAAACCCTAATCCCTTGAACCCTCAACACTTAAGTCAGCAACCCTCAACCCTAATCCCTATCCCTCAATCTTCAACCTTTAAACCCTAATCCATATCTCTTAACCCTCAACCCTCAACCCTCAACCCTCAAACCTTACCCCTCTAACCCTCAACCCTCAACCCTCAAACCTCAACCCTCAACCCTTAACCTTCAAACCTTACCCCTTTATCCTATACATTAAACCCTCAACCCTATACCTTAAAACCCTAATCTCTTAACCCTCAACCCTTACACCCTCAACCCTTAAAACCTAAACCCTTAGCCCTTAAACTCTAAAACCTTAAACCCTAATCCCTTAAACTTCAACCTTAAACCATATCCTTTAACCCTCAACCCTAAATGCTAGAACCTCAACCCTCATCCCTATACCCTATACCCTATACCCTCACCCTTATGTACCCAAAACCCAAAACACTTACATACATACATACAAGCATACATACATACATACATACATACATACATACATGCATGCATGCATGCATACATACATATATACATACATACATACAGGAAATAATACATACATACATGCATGCATGCATACATACAAGCATAAATTCTTGAATACATAGGTACATACATCCAAGCATACATACATACATATTGGCATACATACATACATATATATATATATATATATATATATATATATATATATATATATATATATACATACATACATGCATACATACATACATACATATAGGCATGCACATATACATACATACATACAGGCATGCATACATACATACATTTAAGCATACAAACATATATATGTACATTAAAATATATATACAAACATACATACATCAAAAATAAATTTAACAAACTTGCACAAAAATAATTTCAAGTGAGACATAATGCGAGTGCGTTATAACGTGCTCTCATTATTTCTTCCTTTGGTAATCCCCAAGCCTTAGGCTTGGATTTTCTCTGGATTTCCAATCCAAAGGTTTGGAGTGCCTTCCCAACCTCCAAAGACATGTTTTTGCATAGTCTATGAAATTTGACTTAATCTCATTTGTGGCAACCATTAGGTTTGCACATGTTTCAAGGTTGAGTAAATCGAACACCTGGGTAACGTTAGGCTCTCTCTTAGTTATTTAACAATGTAATTTTTTCACATTTTGAATATGTTAAGGCTTTCATCTTTAATTTCTTTTGTTTGTGTGTCTATTTTTTTTTGTCAAAAACCAATGTTTGGTATTTTTAAATTCATTTTTTAACCATTCATTGAAATTTCAAATAAATTACATTTTTATAAACTAGACTTCATTCTACACATATTCAAAAAAAATCATTTTTGATTAGTTTTCAAAAATTATAGGAGTGTCACAACCAAATGTTTATTTTTCAAGATGTGTCCACTTTGGAAATTAGTAAAAATTCATATATTCAATAAAAAATTATCAAAAAAATTAGGCATAAACTTCATGATGTTAGCTAATTTCACACCGAAGAGATTTTAAAAATACCAAAAAAAAAATCCTTTTGAGGGAGCCACAACAGACACTATGTTATGTTTTTTGACAAAAACAACACCAATTTATGTGGCTCCCTTTTTTGAACCCTTTAATCTCTACCATTTTTAGAAAGTAGACTTGGAGCACTGCGATCCTTGTTTTTGTTGCATACAATTTTTTTGAGTGTAATTATCCTCAATTTCACATCCAAGGTTAGTATTTCTCAATTTCAAAAAAAAAGTGGCCACTTGAGACTCCTTTTTGGTCCCTATCTTCTTGCACTTACCCATATCACATATATTAATATATATATATATATATATATATATATATATATATATATGATATATTAATATGACATTAATAATAATAATACTATTTTAATAATATATAAATAATATATTAATATTAATAATATAATATATAATATTATACAATATGTGTAATAATATATTATATGTATGTACTTCGTATCAAAAAAGTGTAAGTTTCTAATAATGAATATTTAATAACGGATATTCGATATAAATAATCAATATCTCTTGTTAAATTCAATTAATTGATATCCGTTATTTATATATTACATATCACTTATTAACAATATCTATTTTTTTTAAAGCGGGTATTTGTTTTGTTATGGTCTTTACCTTAGCAAAATATACTTTTTACCAACCCAACCAAAAAGTCAAATGTAATTTTTGTGCTTTTCACTTCCTTCTCACTTTTTATTGTTGCATCACCATTGTTTAGCCCCCCATGATCCTACACAAACCCTAAATCATCCCAAAATAAGTCTTTTTCAACTTCTTTCTTACTTTTCTATATAGGAGGATCGATTTTACCTTCATATCAGCTCTCCATGTGGGTGTCAATGTCATCTCTATCTTGCAAACCAAGACTGTCCTCATTTATCTCCTCATAGACCAACACCTTCTCATGCTCATTCTCATCTTCTATTTACTCCAAGACTTGTGATGAAATTGGAATTTGTATGCTACCTTCATCTTCATTAACAAAACAAGGAAGCTCATCAAGTGAAAATGTTAAATATTCATTTTCATCATCTCTTTCTTGCTTGTTGTCTAACTATCCCAAAAGACCATGCTTTTCAACCTCTTGTTGAGAGTCTGATTTTTCCTCTTCTTCCTCATGTGCATTGTACCAATGATAAAAATCTCCTCTTGTTCTTCCCCAAAAACCTCTTCTTCTTGTTCACTAAACCAGCTATCTTGGTAGACAATGAGACCATCTTTGCAAACGCGAATGGTGATAGGACAAGAAGGTTGATCCAAAAAAGAATCTTAGGAAGTTTGATAAGAAGCCTATTTAATAAAGCTCTCCTCTAAAAATATGGCAAGTTTTTCATTCAAGGGAATAAGGATTGGGTTAATATCCTAAGAGCTAAGTATTTAGAAAATGGTGATCCTTGATGTTTTATCTCTTCTAAGGATTGGCCTAAGGGATCAACCATATTGAACAATGTTATGAAATCAAGGCTTACTCTAAAACAAAGTATCAAAAGAAGGATGGGGAGCAATGAAAAGGTTAGATTTTGGGAAGATGCTTGGGGTAATTGTCTTGTGCTTTCCTCTATTATATAGATAAACCAAATCAAATGATATCTTAGAAGCATTAATGGGATCTTCTTATATATTATGTGGACTGGGGAGGTGAGACACCAAAGTGGATTTTTTTTAGACCAAGTGTATGGGTTGAGGGTCTTCATAAGGGATGCCTAGCTAGAGGGGTTAGATTCCCTTACTATATTGGACTCTCTTGTTGGTGATTGTCTTCTATTTTTTCATAATGTGGAAGATTCCTAGGTTTAGAGTAACAAACCTGATGGTGATTTCTCAATTAAATCTTGATGCAAAGGTGGTGGATGCCAAAACAATTTTGACATGACTTCCCTCAAATATGCTCAACCAAGGCACCAACCTCCACCTCACTCAACAAGGCAATTCAATTACTCAACATGTAATTTATCAACCAGATACAAACAAAGGCTTGGAAAAGGACTTGAGGACCTTCAACATGACTAGACCAAACCAACACATCTAAATTTATGCTTGGGAACAACCATTTACCTATCTCTCCAAAACTAGGCCTTACCCTCCTTGTAGCCTATCCAATTAGGACAATAAAAAAAAAAACCACTTAGGGGCAATAACCAAAAAATAGATATTGGTTTTGGACACCTTACATAGACCCATATAGGTCCTCAAAACCCCACAACATGACATCACAAGATAAATCCATAATAGGCCAAAGTTCAATGCTACAAGGAGGCCTAAATAGGCTACTCAACACAAGAAACTGAATACCTTGGCACACCCCAACACCCCTTAGCCACAAAAATATTCCAAAAAAATTATCAAACACATCTCAAGTATTCCCAAGCACCCTCATTGCAAAAAAACTCACAAACTAACAAAAATCAAAGTTTTGCACAATACTAGGCTTGTCACATAGAGATGACAGGCCTAGAACATCAAAGATCTCCCTCCAACCTTCATGTTGTCCTCTGAAAACTCATTGAAGTCAAATCACATGTGAGAACCATCCATTCCACCCAAATTTAGCATTTGTACATGGTGGAATTGGAAGATACAAGCAATTTTCTCACAAAACCCTGGTTTTTGAGGGTTTCTAGCCACTTGGAGGAAAACGATGATATCTATGTTATTTCTTTATGGATTTACACCAAATAAACAACAAATGGAATCCAAATCATCCCTCTATCATTCCATATCAATTTAATATCCGTACAAAGAGATTCCAGGCCATACCAAGCACGAGATCAACAAAAACACAAAAAAAATCAAAGAACAGTGTTATTTCTTTATATTGGATCTTCCCCCAACTTCAACAAAAAAACATGCCTCAACCAAAGGGAGGCATTATAAAAAAAATCAACTCCTCCCAACTTCCCTCAATTGATTTTTGAATTAGGGATTGTTGGAGGCTTGATTACACATTGATTTACCAAGTTGTCCAAGTTATTAAGCAACTTTGGACAACTACTCACTACAACTTACATTGAAATGCCACAAATGAAATTATTTCACCACCATCTAATCCTAGACACACCTATCAAGCCTAAAGAAAAAAAATACATCAATTCTACTACTTGGTTGCATCATGGAATTTTTTCCTTTCTTAAGCCTAGATGCACCAAGTTTACAATATGACATGAGACCTATTACAAACCATTGTGAAAGATCATAGATGGTCCATTGGAACTTATTAAAACTAGAACTTGTTGGTGTTTTAAAATGCAACCCAACTAGGCTTTGAAATTCTCTAAGAGGTAGCCAACCTCTATATTAAGGAACCACAAAGGCTAGTGGCCAACTAACAAGATTTAGTCAAAGACTAGCATCTCCTACACTTATGGCTCTGCAGGACCAAGGTGGGTAAACCTATACAATGCCCAAAACTTAATTCACTCATACACCGACATTGCATTATAAAGCAGATAATTCCCAATGA
This sequence comes from Sequoiadendron giganteum, assembly GCA_007115665.2. Taxonomy (NCBI): domain Eukaryota; kingdom Viridiplantae; phylum Streptophyta; class Pinopsida; order Cupressales; family Cupressaceae; genus Sequoiadendron; species Sequoiadendron giganteum. Next base: position 639,698,859 of record CM021101.1, on the reverse strand, counting down.
AAATACACTAAGGGAAGCATTGACAACTTCAAACTTGGCTAAATTCTCAATAACTCAACCCTCTCTCAGCGATTGGAAAGTAGGACATACAGAAAAACCAAACAATAAGAATAAGAATGATTTTGCATTTATAAAAAAATTATGAGATGCACAAAACTGAAAAAATAGATCAGTGTCAATTCTGGGCCATGGAGTCAAACACATAAATGAATTCCCCAACAAACAAACTTCAACCAGTGGATTTAAATTGCTAATTCTTTGCATCAACTATTTGTGTCTTGCACAAACAATCCCTCTCTTATTATTAATCAAAATTTCCTTATCAAATCCCATCTGCACACCTAAAATCACAATCACCTGCTCAAAGCATTTTAACCATTTCTTTGAAATAGAAAAAATGAACAGAAAAAACAATCTCATGAAATTTGAGATGATAAACTCAAAGACACTTTGTATTATTGAATTTATATGACTAAAAGTGTACAAATATGGAGACAGACTGAAGATATTCATGAATGTGCAAACACCTTCATGATTTTATTTGCATAACTGGATGTATTTACTCATGAATTCAGAAAATTACAGCTTACAGACTTAAGAAATAACTCAGAATTTACAATTCTCTATCTACCTAGCCCAATACCAAAAAATCGGAACCCTTTACAATGAGAGAAGAAGAGAAGATATAGAAGAAGAGGAGCAAACAGGAGCAGCCCTAAATCTGATCTGGAAATGTCATTTGGAAGCTCCATTATCATTGATATAACTAAAAAGAATCTCTCATCTCTCTTCCTCAAAATTATTCTCTCAAAACTGCCTTTGCTCATCATTGCCTTGCAACTGAAAAATCTGCCCATGTGGATAATCTCCATCATTCACCCAACTATTGGAAAATACCTCTGCTTGCCCGTGAAAACTCACTTTTTTGTTCTTTACTTGCTGCACATATATTCATCCAAATATTAAAGTTTCATAACTTTAATATTTATCCCTTTTGACTTTCTTTCAGTTCCCCAACAAAGAGAATGTTCCACATTAAAATGCTCCCAAATATAAAATGAATATAAAATTCACTTTACAGATATCAAAGTCTCATAACTCTAATAAATTTGCTCACATCTCTCCTGTGAAAAACTTTCATTTACTCTGCTCCTTATTTGATGTGGCTATAAATTATACTTTGCATATTCACTTTACCTCCAGCAAATAAGGTCATCAAATAGTGAATATTTAATTCACTTTACAATAATATTTCCCCGTGCACTTAATGTTTTAAATTTTCATTTTAAAACATTCCCTGTTCTTACTTTGTAGCAATATAGAAATTTTAGCTTTAAAAAATTTCCTTCCTTTTAAAATAGGAAAGAAAATTTCACGAGCACGTTTCAAATTTATGAGGGCCTAGCTCAATCTCTTCCCGAGTGTGAGATTACACTCACCTTTAACATTAAATTTACCATGGTAAAGGCCCTGTTTGGGCACACTTAATCCTCTCACATATTTTGTAATGACATTTAAATATTTTATCGGGCCCACACATTCTCCCTTACTCATCAACCTCACACACCTCGCACATTTTTCATGACATCACCATTTATTGTGCAAGGCATGTGAGGTTTACCCTAATATCATTTTTTGTTTGGTGTGTTCACGTGCTCTGCACTTGGTCACCATTCACAAAATGCTTGAGCCTCCTCCTCTTACTATGGTGCACAGCCCTGTTCCTTTCATTATGATGGATGGATTTAACTTGCTGCAGGTTGTGCCTCCCTTAGCTCTGATGGATGTTCATACTCTATGCTCCAGTGTGCGTGCCCCTATAGCCATGGTGACCAACGCACCTCTACAACCATGGTGACCAATGCACCCCTCTGTAACAGGCTGCACCCACCAACATTTGCTTGAAAGTTTCTAATTCCTATTCCAAACACCCACGCCCCAACTTCCTTCCAAGCACAGGCTTCCTCTTTGGCTAGTTGTGCCCCTCACCTGCTCCTCACATGGTCTTCTCCTCACTTGGCGCAGGCCTCCCCATCAAATCCATTATGTGTGTTAAGCTGCAATCCTGGAATTTCATGAGACCATACGCACTTGAAAATTCTAAAAATTGTATACACCATATTCATCCTCCTCATGTCACTTGCACAATCATCTTCTTTCAACTGGAACAATGATTCCCATTTTGCAATGTGAAAATGTGCTAAATTTACCTTATGGCAAAATTGTTTCTTTTCAATATTGTTTGCTTTTAAGCATTGGAGTATATAACTTTGTACCTCAGAAAGATATGATTTCTTATCTAGAAAAGAAGAAACATCCTTTAGAGGACCCAACAATCCACTCAATCGATGCAACCCTCTACCCACTGAGTTTTCCCCATTAATTCAAAACTTAACTTGATCTTGTTCTGAGGCTAAACCATGGTAGAGAGTTGCAAATATGCATCCATATAAACATGAGACCTTCAGTTTCACTGTACTCCTTGTTATCACCTTGCTTCATTTATTTCAAAACAATTCACATGAAGTGATTTCCACAATGCAACATTCACAAAAATATAAAAGTGTAGAGCACGTCGGGTCCCATGTGGGCCCGACGAAAAAATAATAATTTTCAAACAAATTTTTATGCTCAAATCGATCAGGCACAGCATCTGGATGAATTTGGAGTTGAAATATGAACTAGGTTGCAATTAGAAACTGTTTTCTATCCCTTTTGTATAATGGCAAAAACTGGTCAAGTTGGCCCAGGAATCAAATTGGAAAACTAGTAAAACGACCTCTTGGAGCAATGAAAACTTGTAAAAATATACTCATTTGACCCGAGAATACAATGTAACAAACGGCTCGAAAAAAAATGTCACAAGGTGAAAAATATTAATCGACAAAGTTACTCAATCAAACTTTTCTGAAACAACAGTTGTTCTGAACCAATTAAAACTCATTCAACTGCCAATTTGTAAAAATAGTGAATCAACTCCTGGCGAACTACCATCACACATAGCAAATCATTTAGGTACTTTGAGCATGCGTGCAAAAGGAATTTTCTTGAATCATCACCTGTCAAAAGACATTGATGGTCGAAGTTGACCTTTCTGAAATGTTGTCAGGAATGAGATACAAAACAGGAACAAACTACATTTTGTTTTGATTTGTTTAAAATAGAAAATCAGATCAAGAGACTCTGAAAAATGACATGTGAGATCATCTTGATATGGATAACACAAAACAACATTCGTTCTGACATGACAGTCAACTGGTTGCGAAATCGAAGCTCAAATAGGAAGTTGTTTCGCAAAACTGACAATCTGCAAATAACATAACAGTGTCGAAAACCCTCCAGCTTCACTTTTCAAAAATCTATCAAAACTTACCATGGGAAGCTGAAAAATGACATGCATATTCACATATGCCAATTGAATTTGTCCCCAAATGGGTTTTGTAAAAAAATCAACAGGCCTCAAATTCTGACCCCCCAAAGTGGGTCACTTAGACAAATTCTTTAGGTGCATTTCTGAAAGTGCAGAGGCAAAATTTTGAAATAGGCATCTCAAATTTGTAAAATTTGAGAGTGCCATCAGTGGCTCCGACTGGGGATGTATTCCCCCTGTGGGCATAGCAAAAATCCAGATCTCTGGAGAGTAGACCAAAAAGCTGAGTCCAACAGGTGCCTTCAAACTACTCCTTTATTCATCTTTCTTTTCAACTTCACTTGGTGACCCCAAGTCACCAAATGAAAAATGGGAATCAACTTTTACCTCTGTCAAACACAATTCTGTAAAAAGATTTGATCTCCCTCAACTTATGCTTGCCTTTATCATATCACAATAACATAGGTGACTGCACCCCTACAAACACAAGCATCAAGCTACCTTTATGCAAGTTAAAACTTCTCTTTGTTTGGAATTGTTATCACATGGAAATCAAACCAAATAGACCACATCACTGCCACTCACTTCATTCTTTGATTTTGCATCAAGTGACATGATTCAAAAATAATGATCAAGACCATATGAAAGCATAGTCTAGTCACAGCCATCTGCCTGATGAAACATGTTGGTACCCCCTAACAGACAATCATTCACAAAATTATCAACATGTACATACCCACTATGCATCTGAAAGTTAGGCACACTTTCAAAATGTTGGTTATCATGTGGCAACAACTGATTACATTCATCATTTAGATCACTCTCAAACTAAAAACAACATTCTTCAGTATCTTGCACATTGTCACACTCTGTGAAAACTCCTTCCAGCAAAAGATCTTGCTCATCATGCAAACCATCTCCAAGTGTATGCAAACAAATACACTCATGCATTAGCACACTTTGTAACTGTTCTTCATCATGTTGGTATTGAGATTCATCGGAGATTTTTGACTCATCATCGTTTGTAGTCATAGTGTCATATTTTGAACATAGCATGTCATCATCTTCAACAATAAAAGAAGGCTCATCCACATAATGTGGCATCAGATCACCAATGACATCCTTTGTACAAACTGATACAACATTGAATTCATCTGAGTTCTCAACAAAGAGTGGATTATCTCTACACCAAAAAGGATCATCATTAGTACTAACTGATGAAAATGGAGACTCCTCAAATAAGGGGTTTTACCTAACATTAATTGTTGATGCGAACATCTTTGTCCCCTCCACACAAAATTTTGAATTTTCCTTAGCACCACTCATTTTTTTATCCTCTGAACACAAGGTATCAACACTTTCAGTATCACAAGATCGCTTAACAACAAACAATTCTGGTTTAGAAGCGTAATCTGATTTCTGATCGAAATCAACATCTTCATTCTCACTTAAAGACTCATGACTAGGCTCATTCAAGTCAGTAAACAAAAACTTGTTTAAATCTGCATTAGAATCTTCAAATTTTGGCTCATTAGATATACAATCCTCATGGTTATCAATTGCTTCAAACTCATCAAAACAGATTTCTAAACTTGCATTAGTGTCCATATCTTCATATTCATCATACAGTGCATCATTACAATCAATTTTTTATGTCTTCATCCATATTATCATCATCATGATCAGCTGGTTCATCATTGGAAAGAGAATCAGAAACGCATGCATCATACCTTGCATCTTGAAGGTCATAATCACTATCAAAATCAATAGGGGTTGCACACAAAAACTGAGAGTTGTCCTCATGTGCATATTTTTGATATTTTGTGGTCAATGGATCTGAAATTTGTTCACAACTCAATAAATAATTGTTTTGATCTATTGTTTCAACCACTTCCTCTCCTTGACCTTCACTTGAATTGGATGCAATATCAAATTGCAAATCAGGACATATCAAAGTATCATCTTCAAACTCTGAGAACTCAATGGGCTAATCATAAACTGGATCTCCCCAATCATAGGAAGCAGAATTGGTGACAACATTATCAAAAGAATAGTCATAACCAGTCATAGTGAATAAATTGTCTGCTTCTCCCTTCTTACTTTCTTCTTGGTTGTCATAACAACAATCAACATCACTTTGCATTTCAACATCAGATTGGATGTCATCACTGAACTTGTCACTTGCATCCTCTTGAAGGTAGACACAAACATCTTCACTATCAAACTAAAAACCATCAATGGTTTTCTCGTTACAACTGCTCTTGGCTTGTCTTTCAAACTGAAATTTATCACATACTCTATCACTTGCAGCTGATAAACTGATGTTCTCAAGAGTATTCTCTGAATCAACAAAATATTTTATCTCATTATGAAGACTTGTGTCAAAGCTACACTCAACACTTGTAGGATTGACATAATCAATTGTATCATCATATTGCTGATCAAATATCTCTTCTTCAAAAAGTAAATCCAACTCATATTCCTCATCATTTTCTTGGCTCAAAAGACTCAGCTATTGATTTTCATTTGGGTACATTTCTTTTGTAAGTTGTTCAAAGACAACTTTCTCATCACTTGATGATGCATTCTTCTCATCTTTTACCTTTTCAAGTCTACATTTATTTGAAGACATTTGATCATTTGCATTCACACCACTGTTGATTTCATCAGCATGTTTTCCCATAATTGAAGACAACAAATTTTGAACATACTCATTCCTTTGTTTCTCCAAACCATCCAAAATTGTGTATGCCATTTGCATGCTCAGTATTTCAAAATATTTTAACAATGCACTAGATCCTTCTTCATAATCTTTTAAGTACATATGAATACAATCTGGAGTACTAGGTCCGAAACTTCCTAGGATTAGTGAAAGAGAAACAAAAAATCTGTGACTGAAATCAATACTTGACTCTTTAGTTTGCCTTCTAATCTCCTTTAATCTTGTGACAAGATTAGAAGACTCTCTTGCAAATTCTTCTCTATAAGCAGCCACTAATTTATCCCAACAAGGAAAGGACTTCTCAGGAAAGCTTAAATACCAATCCCAAGCTCTTGCTTCAAGAGATCTGACAAAAAATCTCATCTGCATATCCTGATCTCTGAATGAATGTTTCTCCATGAAGCTGGAAAAACTTTGAACATGTGCATCTCCTTCACATACGGTATACCCATCAAATTTAGGCATCTCCTTATAAACTTGAGCTGACATACTTTCAGTTTCATAATCAACCCATAACAAATCTAACTAAGCATACAATGGGTCAAAGGAATTGGCAATGAATGCAATGACTTGGCAATTAGATATAGTATGATTGTCTCTTGAACAGGCTTGTTGAGACGTTTGGTGCCTTTCATCCATTTCTTTAAGTCCTCTTTCAAATACATCATTACATTCAGGATTGAACCTAGGTTTATTAACTCTTAGGTTCTTACACTTTGGGGTATTAGATGCTTGAAGATTATTATACTTTTGACACTTCTTGACAAGCTGAATCAAATTGTTCACTGGTATAGCTACTTTAAGTTGGTGATCCATGGATATTAAAAATTAAGGCTCACTAATTGTGCATAATTACAAGCTTGACCACATGATGGACAACAGGGATAATTATTGACATAATGACAACCTGGGCTTGAAAATGACAATACAAATGGATGGAAACCCCTAAGATACACAAATGCATTCTAACCATCCAAACTAGCAGATATTTGAGCACTAAACAAAATTATTTCAATGGAGCTGCAATTACATTCAACAAATAGGAGTGTGTAAATTTGAATTTATTGTTCTTTCCCTTTGTCAGTGCTAACTCACTAAATAGGGAACCAAAGTTTCTTCTTAGAAGTTCAAATATGGTTTTCATACACAATATTCTTGAAAACCAAATGTGAAGAATACTTGGAAATGTTGCAGATCTGGAACTTTCTTCAAATTTTCAATAGGTTCTATTAACAGAGTCGCCACCTCTATTCAAAGAGGACTGAACTTCAAGCAGTAAGAATTTCTTTCACACATAAATGTTCTTTTGAGTTCCTTTCACCAGTAGAGCACCACAAATCATGAAATATTTAGGTTCACTGCAACAAATCTTCCTCCAAGTTTGAAATCCTTCATTATTTGAACTAAATTCAGAATGGTAAATCATTTGAATCTATGCAATGACTCTTAAGGATAGATTCTGCAATCAAAATTTTTAAAAATTCTCCCCAGCAGAGTCACCATTTTGTTGGTGTTTTAAAATGCAACCCAACTAGGCTTTGAAATTCTCTAAGAGGTAGCCAACCTCTATATTAAAGAACCACAAAGGCTAGTGGCCAATTGAAAAGATTCAGTCAAAGACTGACATCTCCTACACTTCTGGCTCTGTAGGACTAAGGTGGGTAAACCTATACAATGCCCAAAACTTAATTCACTCATACATCGACATTGCTTTATAAAGCAGATAATTCCCAATGAAAATATAGTAAGGGAAGCATTGACAACTTCAAACTTGGCTAAATTCTCAATAACTCAACCCTCTCTCAGCCATTGGAAAGCAGGACATACAATAAACCAAACAGTAAGAATAAGAATGATTTTGAATTTATAAATTTTTTTTGAGATGCACAAAACTAAAAAAATAGATCAGTGACAATTCTGGGCCATGGAGTCAAACACATAAATGAATTCCCCAACAAACAAACTTCAACCACTGGATTTAAATTGATAATGCTTTGCATCAACTATTAGTGTCTTGCACCAACAATCCCTCTCTTATTATCAATCAAATTTTCCTTATCAAATCTCATCTACACACCTGAAATCACAATCACCTGATCAAAGCATTTTAACCACTTGTTTGAAACAAAACAATGAACAAACAAAACAATCTCATCAAATTTGAGATGATAAACTCAAAGACACTTTGTATTATTGAATTTATATGACTAAAAGTGTACAAATATGGAGACAATCTAAAGATATTCATGAATGTGCAAACACCTTCATGATTTTATTTGCATAACTAGATGTACTTATAAATTCATAAAATTACAGCTTACAAACTCAAGAAATAACTCAGAATTTACAATTCTCTATCTACCCAGCCCAATACCAAAAAATCAAAACCCTTTACGATGAGAGAAGAAGAGAAGAAATAGAAGAAGAGAAGCAAATAGGAGCAGCCCTAAATCTGATATGGAAATGCCATCTGGAAGTTCCATTCCCATTGATCAAACTTAAAAGAATCTCTCATCTCTCTTCCTCAAACTTATTCTCGCAAAACTGTCGTTGCTCATCATTGCCTTGCAACTGAAAATCTGCCCATGTGGATAATATCCATCATTCACCCAACTACTGGAAAATACCTCTGCTTGCCCATGAAAACTCACTTTTTGGTTCTTTACTTACTGCACATATATTCATCCAAATATTAAAGTTTCATAACTTTAATATTTATCCATTTTGACTTATTTCAATTCCCCAGCAAAGAGAATGTTCCACATTAAAATGCTCCCAAATATAAAATGAATATAAAATTCACTTTACATATATCAAAGCCTCATAACTTTAATAAATCTACTCACATCTCTCTGTGAAAAAAAATCATTTACTCTACTCCGTATTTGTTGTGGCTATAAATTATACTTTGCATATTCACTTTACCTCCAACAAATAAGGTCATCAAATAGTGAATATTTAATTCACTTTCAAATAATATTTCCTTGTGCACTTAATGTTTTAAATTTTCATTTTAAAACATTCCCTGTTCTTACTTTGTAGCAATATAAAAAATTTACCTTTAAAAATTTGCCCTCCTTTTAAATTAAGAAAGAAAATTTCACGAGCACGTTTCAAATTTATGAGGGCCCACCTCAATCTCTTCCCGAGTGTGAGATTATACTCACCTTTAACATTAAATTTACCATGGTAAAGGCCCTGTTCGGGCACACTTAATCCTCTCACATATTTTGTAATGACATTTAAATATTTTATCGGGCCCACACATTCTCCCTTACTCATCAACCTCATGCACCTCGCACATTTTTAATGATGTAACCATTTATTGTGCGAGGCATGCGAGGTTTACCCTAATATCATTTCTTGTTTGGTGTGTTCCTGTGCTCTGCACTTGGCCGCCATTCACAAAATGCTCAAGCCTCCTCCTCTTACTATGGTGTGCAACCTTGTTCCTTTCACTATGATGGATGTTCATACTCTATGCTCCAGTGTGTGTGCCCCTACAACCATGGTGACTAGCGCACCCCTGCAACCATGGTGACCAGCGCACCCCTCCGTAACAGGTCATGCCCACCAACATTTGCTTGAAAATTCCTAATTCCTATTCCAAACACCCACACCCCAGCTTCCTTCCAGAAGCGGTCTTCCTCTCTGGCTGGTTGTGCCCCTCACCTTCTCCTCACATGGTCTTCTCCTCACTTGGCGTGAGCCAACCCATCAAATCCATTATGTGTGTTAAGCTACAATCCTGGAATTTCATGAGACCATACGCACTTGAAAATTCTGAAAATTGTATACACCATATTCATCCTCCTCATGTCACTTGCACAATCATCTTCTTTCAACTAGAACAATGATTCCCATTTTGCAATGTGAAAATGTGCTAAATTTACCTTATGGCAGAATTGTTTCTTTTCAATATCGTATGCTTTTAAGAATTGGAGTATATAACTTTGCACCTCAGAAAGATATGATTTCTTATCTGGAAAATAAGAAACATCCTTCGAAGGACTCAACAATCCACTCAATCAATGCAACCCTCTCACCCACTGAGTATTCCCCATTAATTCAAAACTTAACTTGATCTTGTTCTGAGGCTAAACCATGGTAGAGAGTTGCAAATATGCATCCATATAAACATGAGACCTTTAGTTTAATTGTATTCCTTGTTATCACCTTGCTTCATTTAATTCAAAACGATTCACATGAAGTGATTGCCACAATGCAACATTCACAAAATTATAAAATTGCAAAGCACATCGGGTCCCATGTGGGTCAGACTAAAAAAAATCGTTTACAAACAAATTTTATGCTCAAATCGATCAGACACAACATCTGGATGAATCTGGAGTTGAATAATGAACTAGGTTGCAATTATAAACTATTTTTTGTCCCTTTTGCAAAATGGTGAAAACTGGTCAAGTTGGCCCAGGAATCGAACTGAAAACTAGTAAAATGACTTCTTGGAGCAATGAAAACTTGTAAACATAGTCATTTGACTCGAGAATAAAATGTAACAAAAGGCTTAGAAAAAAATTTCACGAGGTGAAAAATATTAATTGGCAAATTTACTCAATCAAACTTTTCTGAAACATCAGCTGTTCTGAACCAATTAAAACTCATTCAACTGCCAATTTGTAAAAATAGTGAATCAACTCCTGGCGAGCTACCATCAGACATAGTAGATCATTTAGGTACCTTGAGCATGCGTGAAAAAAGGATTTTTCTTGAATCATCATCAGTCAAAAGACATTGACGGTCAAAGTTGACCTTTCTGAAATACTGTCAGGAATGAGATACAAAATAGAACAAACTGCATTTGGTTTTGATCTGTTAAAAATAGCAAATCAGATCATGAGACTCTTAAAACTGACATGTGAGATCATCTTGATATGGATAATATGGAACAACATTCATTCTGACATGACAGTCAACTGGTTGTGAAATCCAAGCTCAAACAGGAAGTTGTTTCGCAAAACTGACAATATGCAAACAACAGGCAGTGTCAAAATCCCTCCAGCTTCACTTTTTGAAACTCTATCAAAACTTATCGTGGGAAGCTGAAAACTGACATGCATATTCACATATGTCAATTGAATATGTCTGCAAATGGGTTTTGTACAAAAATCAACAAGCCACAAATTTTGACCCCCCAAAGTGGGTCACTCAGACAAATTCTTCAGGTGCACTTCTAAAAGTGCAGAGGCAAAATTTTAAAATAGGCATCTCAAATTTACAAAATTTGAGAGTGCCATCAAAACTCATGGGAAAAAAAAGAAAAACATAACAAAGCCTCATGGAGGCATGAGGACCCTAAGGTGCCCCTACACCAAATCTACCTATATTAGTTTGGAGCAACCCTTTCTCCCTCAAAATTTTGACTAGAACAAATTATGGAATTCCAAACTTATCCCAAAAATTAACTATTTCTAGTTGGTTGTGGCTCATGGTATAATTCTCACAATTGATGTCCTTAATAGAAGAGGATTTTAGTTTGTTAATAGGGTCTCTCTCTATTTTGAAGCTTCAAAGAGCATCATTCAGTTGTTGTTTCATTACCCTTTTGCGAGGGAAGTTTGGTCAATGGTTCTCTACATTTTGTTGATTGATTGTGTATTTCCCTATGACCTTAAATACCTCATTGATCAATGGAATAACTATCCTTTTACACATCCTATTATTGTGGAACTATGGAAGAAAATTCATCCATGGAACCTATGGAAGGAAAGAAATAATAGAGTATTTAGAGAGTTGCGGGGAAACATAATGGAGGTTTTCTTAAGCACAAAACAAAAAATTAAGGAGAATTCAAACTCAAAAATATTTGGACTATCCAAAATAATGCCTACTTATAAGGATATCAAAATAAAATAGAATTGGGGAATTAATCAAGATCTAACAAGAGTTAATTGGGATAAGCTAATGAGTAGAAGAATGACCATTTGGACTCCCCTATGGATGGATGGATCAAGCTTAATTTGGTTGGTTGCTCAAAGGGTAATTCAGGTGTTGCTACTACTGGGGGTCTAATAAGAGATCATAGGGGTATTTTCATTAAAGGATATGCCAAATTCTTGGGAATGGGTTCTAGTAACGAGGTGGAAGCTAATGTTATCTAGTGGGGTCTAAAGAGGGTAAGGGAAAGAGGTTCTAATAAATGCACTATAGAAGACAATTCCAAACTAATTATTGATATTCTTAAGGGTATTGTTGAAGCCTTGTGGAAGATTAAAAATTTGTTGGATGATTCAAAAAGGGTGTTGGAAAATCTTAACCAGTTCAATATTCAACATATTTATAGGGAAGGGAATAGAGTAGCAGATGTTTCCTCTAATGTTGGGATCTCCTATTTATATGAGAGAGTTGGAATTATGAGGATTTCCCTCAACAAATCAAAGATATTGTCTTTGAGAATTTCCTATGAATAGATAATTGGAGGATTAATGAGAATAATGTTCAACTTGAATACAATGGATAAGGTTATGTTTGATGGTGAGGGAGGGTGCTTTAGTTTTGGTACTCTTTTAAATAATTTGAATTTAAATATCAAAAAGATGGTGTGAAAGAAGAGGACAAGGTTTGATACCCAAAAGGAAGGCTTTTTTCGGGCTAATTATGGAGACATTTTATATCATGTCTTTTATTATTATTTTTTTATGTTGTTCCCTATGGAACAACTTGATGGATGATGGGAACTGCTTTAATATGATAAAGGATAAAAGGTATATCAATAATTTAATAGATGCATGCATGTATTAAAGCTTACGTCCCCAAAGTGATTTAATACAATAAATGGGAGGCCCACCAAATGATTGAAATGACATTGTTAGGTTGTTGTCATATCATTCCTTGCTGTGATGGCAGTTTTATTTTTTTTTAAATTATGATTTCGCAAGGTGAACTTATGGTTCACACAAGCCTTGTGTCTTTTCTAAGGATTATGTTGATCTAGAATAAGATTTAGATTATTTCAAATATTGAAGGCTTCTTCACTAAATAAAATTGGCAAGACTTCGAGAAAGATGGTTTTCATAGTCTGGTTCATCTTCTGATTGAAGTTTTATCTCACTGCTCTCACAAAATTTCTAGAGATAGTTTTAGTTGTATTTTCTACCTATTTGATAGCTACTATTGGGGCATGGTTACCATGTCACAAAATTCCTTGTGAAGAAGGTGGAAGGGTTGCAAAATTAATATGGGAAGACCAAGTGTCATATCTCAATTTCCTTGTATTTAATAATGATAAGTTAATCAAAATATTTGAAAATAAAATTTATCATTTAATGTTTATGAGATTTGATAAATGAAATAATATTAAAAAAATGATTATCTTGCAACTTTATGATTTAAGAGAATTATTTTATAATGACTATTGGTTAAAGGTTATTGAGGAACAATTTCAAGTACAAGAATGTATATGCAGGAACAGGTTGAAGAGTGAGAACATGGTTGAGGTATAAATTCTTAACCAGATGATGAATAGTAAGCAAGATTAGAATCTGGAATCTCACACATCATAGTAGACCATGACATTTATATTTGGCTTGTAAATGATAAATATTATTCTTGATTGTATGGATCGTAAATGAGTAAATAGGTAACTAAATGAAAGAAATGAATTCATGGGATTATCTACCTTGCCTTGTCTATTTGAAGTTAATTTCATATTTAGAAAAATAGGAAAAAATAAATATGGTGGTGTGCGAAATATAATTGTTTTACATATTGTTTCCTTGCAAGAAGAATGATTTGAATATTTGATTCTTTATAATAAGTTGAAAAGAATTAGTTCTTGGTAAGAGAAATAAATAAATATGTATTTGTTAATTTATCTAAATATATATGTGTAAATACGCACATATATATACATGGATATATGTGTGTAATCATATGATACAAGAATTTAATAATAAGTGCTTCTTATTCAAAAATCCTTATGAAATTATATGGAAGAAGTGATGAAAATGATTATTCATATAACCCTTCATAATGTTGACCCCCTCCATACTAGAGTGAAGGGATAATGCTAAGCAATAGGGGAGTGGGGCACCTAAGTAATAGAGGTATGGAGAGTTAAGAGCATTCCAAGAATAGAATGCAAGGAAATCAAAGGTAGGATTGGGGGTAATTTTGATTAGAGGAATGAATCAAGCAAAATCAGGGGAGATGGTTGAGAAAAAACAGGGGTGGTGATTGAGGAAAAAGTAGTAGAAAGAAAAGGCATGAAAAGAGAAGGAAGCCATTATCCATTCGATTAAGGAGCAAGCATTTAACTTACAAATAAAATAGGTAAAATTGATGCCTTTCTTAAAATTTTCCTTCAAACAATTGATTTACTTTGTCTTCATAAGAAAAGCTCAAAAATTACTAATAATTTGAGCACCTTGTTAATAGAAATTCTCATACATTGTAATCAGAATCATGGCCTTCGTTTCCATTTTATGTTATGTGATTGTAGATATCCATGTATGAAGGGTGAAAACCCCCCTTCTTTACCTTCGTTGTGTGTAAAGACATGCATAAACATGGTCAAACCTGGAGGTCTGCGTTCGGGCTTTAGCTTTCATGTTATTATATTTTCAATCTTGAGAACATTGTCATGTTCTTTGTGAAGGAAAACACCATTTATGGTGTTGACCACCCATGATACTAGTCAAACGATACCTACATTCACAACAACATGCATATAACCTATTTATGGGGCCGAATGGTATGGACCATTCGAGCATGAATCTCGGCTTAGAATGATCTATATCATTCTACTCCATATATAGAAAATGGGCAGATTAAATTACCAGTGTAGTTGCAGGTTGATGAATGGTATATATTGTCCTAATCAATGTTAGTGAGGGATAAATAATGTCGAATTGGTGTAACATATGGGGTAGAAGTACAAATTTGTGTCACACTTTCGATCAACTTATCAGCACAAGTGAATTTTAGTATTTATAACTAAATTCAATTTTGCTCAAGCATATGATCTAGTAAGATTCATTCTAAATAAGTTAAATATGTCCACAACTTTTCCAACTAAAATTGTTGGCTAAATACATAGGTAGCACCACTTTGAGGCTAATTTACGAAAAAAAATGAAATTATTTGAAAAATTTAATATTTCAACAACTCCTACTCATATAAATAACATTTTTTTTTAAATGTAAAAATATCCTTTGTAGATCCATAAGTGTAGTTTTCAAATATAAATTTATTTTAATAGTTCAATTATTATTTATATTTTATTTTTATGTTTTAATAAAAGTAGGTTATCAACACAAAAAGATTAGGGTGATTACCATGTTAAGAAAAATACTAAAACTTATTAATTTTTATTTTTTTAAATATGATGCCCTAGATAAAAGAATCTAGATTAAGATAGTATAATTTTTTTTTCTCTTTTAGATAAATATTTGATATAAAAGTTGACGTTGAGTGGAAACAACCGTATTTTAATACACACATTTAAATATTTATTTAAAAGCATATATTGATTAAAATTGCAAAAAATATATCCATACCCTAAAGTTTCAAGTTATAAATATACACAAAAAATTCGAAGGAAAAAAAATAAAATTTACTATATAAAGCTTAGCATCTCATGTAACATCATTTTTCAAAATTTTATCAGCAACTAAATTATAGTGTTAATTTATAAAAAACTATATTCAAATAATTTTTTAATTTTGTCAGAAAAATGAAAACATAAAATATACTAAAAAAAGACATTTTATTAGTTTACCAAGCATTTATGTGAGGCATTTTTTCAAGTAGTTTACTGCCTTTTCTATGCTACCACATATCAAACATTTCTACCAAAGCATTTTATCAAATAGTTCACTACCTTGTTGTTATGGATAAAAGCCTAAAACAAGTGATTTTGAACAAGCTATGGATGCTTGGAAAAAATCTATTAAAGCATAATACTAAGCAACATCACAGATAAGGTAGTGAATTGTTTGAAAAAATTCCTCAAAGAAATGTGATCTCACGATGATGGAATGCCATGACAATCTATAACAATTTGCTTGTCATGCATTCAATCACCATGAGACCACATTTTTGTGAGGTGTTTTTTGAAATAGTTCACTACCTTGTCTATGCTACCACATTTTTCATACATATCTACCAAAGCATGCTATCAAATAGTTTTCCACCTTGTTGCTATGGCTAAAAGCCTAAAACGGGTGCTTTTAAACAAGTTATGGATGCTTGGAAAAAATCTATCAAAGCATAATAGTAAGCAACAACATAGACAAGGCAATGAACTATTTGAAAAAATGCCTCAGAAATGTGGTCTCATGGTGATGGAATTCCATGAAAATAAAATTGTTATGGATTGTCATGGCATTCCATCACCATGAGACCGCATTTCTTTGAGGATTTTTTTCAAAAATTTCATCACTTTTTTATGCTACCACATTTTCCATACATGTATACCAAACCATTTTATCAAACAATTTCTTGCCTTGTTGTTATGGTTAAAAGCCTAAAATAGGTGCTTGTGAACAAGCTATGGATGCTTGGAAAAAATATATCAAAGCATAATAGTAAGCCATATCATAGACAAGGTAGTGAGCTATTTGAAAAAATGGATCAAATAAATGTGGTCTCATGGTGATGGAATTTCACGACAAGCCATAGACAAGGCAATGAAATTTTTGAAAAAATTCCTCAATGAAATGTGGTCTCGTGGAGATGGAATGCCATGAAAATCCATAGCAATTTTCTTGTCATGGAATTCCATCACCATGAGACCACAGTTTTGTGAGACATTTTTTCAAACAGTTAACTGCCTTGTTTATGCTACCACATTTTCATACATGTCTACCAAATAATTGTATCAAACAATTTACTGCCTTGCTGCTATGGCTAAAAGCCTAAAACAGGTGCTTTTGAACAAGCTATGGATGCTTGGAAAAAATCTATCAAAGCATAATAGTAAGCAACATCATAGACAAGGAAGTGAACTGTTTAAAAAAATGCCTCAAATAAATATGGTCTCATGGTGATGGAATGCCATGACAAGAAAATTGCTATGGATTGTTATATCACCATGACACCATATTTCTTTGAGGAATTTTTTCAAATAGTTCAATGCCTTGTCTATGCTACCATATTTTCCATACATGTGTACCAAACCAATTTATCAAACAATTCACTACCCTAATGTTATGGCTAAAAGCCTAAAATAGGTGCTTGTGAACAAGCTATGGATGCTTGGAAAAAAATCTATCAAAGCTTAATAGTAAGCAATAGCATAGACAAGGCAGTGAACTATTTGAAAAAATGCCTAAAATAAATGTGGTCTCATGGTTATAGAATGCCATGACAAGCAATTTTTAATGGATTTTCATGGCATTCCATCACCATGAGACCACATTTCTTTGAGATATTTTTTAAAATAGTTCACTACCTTGTCTATGCTACAACATTTTCCATACATGTGTACCAAACCATTTTATCAAACAATTTACTACCTTGCTACTATGGCTAAAATCCTAAAATAGGTGCTTATGAACAAGCTATGGATGCTTCAAAAAAATATCTCAAAGCATAATAGTAAGCAATATAATAGACAAGGAGACCTGAACTGTTTGAAAAAATGCCTCAAAAAAATATGGTCTCATGGTAATGGAATGCCATGACAAGCCATAGACAAGGCATTGAATTATTTTTAAAAATGCCTCAAAGAAATGTGGTCGAGCATGGTGATGGAATGCCTTGAAAAGCCATAGAAATTTTCTTGTCATGGAGTTCCATCACCATGAGACCACATTTTTGTTAGGCATTTTTCAAGTAGTTCACTGCTTTGTCTATGCTATCATATTTTTCATAAATGTCTACCAAAGCATTTTATCAAACAGTTCACTACCTTGTTGTTATCGATAAAACCCTAAAACAGGTGCTTTCGAACAAGCTATGATTTAGGGAACTTTAGTGGCGAATATTTGAAATCAAGACCTCTAAAAATGGCACATAATATAAGCTAGAAAGGATGTTGAATCACCAGGTTTTTACAAAAAACTAAATTTGTCTCAATTAATTCACCAATGCATTATTTTTTAAATGATGTATCATTAGAACTGATTCGCTAGTAGTTTATACTATAATTACAAATATTAATTATATTCTCCAGTAATTTTATATTCCTACAATTATTTTTTGGGAAATATTGCAACTAATAATAATTTACCATTTCATTTTAGGGATATTTTAGCCTTGAATAGGTTTTTTATTTATTGTCATCAATTAGCTTTTTAATTGAATGGTTGCAAGTTAATTTCGTGACTTTATATGCACGTGCCTTTTAAAAAGGTTGTTGAGGCCCAGAATTTGTTTTGGGCCACACAATTAGATTTGATCATGTGACCCAAAACAAATTTCGGGCCTCAACAACCTTTTTAAAAGGCATGTGGATATAAAGTCATGAAATTAACTTGCAACCATTCAATTAAAAAGCTAATCGAGGGTAATAATTTTACTTTTTATATAATCTTTTTTTTTTAAATGAGAATTTTAAAAAATGCTTAATCCATGTGTGCTCCAATGCATTTTTGATAGGGAATTTATGCTTGGTGGCATGGGACTCTGCCCCTCGACCCCGCCTGTATCGTGATAGGAGTGCGTCGGGGTTGTTTTCCTCGGACCTCGTGAGGGGACATTGCCCCCTCGACCCCCACAAGGGGGCTCTGCCCCCCTAACCCGCCAATGGCTTCCGCCCTTGGGCCCCTACAATATTAAAAATAAATAAAAATATGGGGGAATTGTGCCGACCAGCTATACAAATTTTGAAAGGAGAGATTCTCCATTGTAATTAATCATTTTAGTGATTATTCACTAGGATTTTCCACTGGGATTATTTTTTTTATCAATAATTCATTAAGATTTGCTGGGATTTTACAATTTTTTTAATAATGTGCATAAGATTTGCTAGGGAAAATTAATAATTTTTTCAAATAAAAGGAAAGATTCGCCAAGATTTTACACCTTCACTGAGGGGGGGTTTCTTAAATTTATCCCTATTATGGTTGCTTGAAATTTTCTTGCCATGGCATTTCATCACCATGAGACCACATTTTTGTGATGCATTTTTCAAATAGTTCACTGCCTTGCCTATGCTACCATATTTTTCATAAATGTCTACCAAATCATTTTATCAAACAGTTCACTGCCTTGCTTCTATGGCTAAAATCCTAAAACATATGCTTTCAAACAAGCTACGGTTGCTTGGAAAAAATCTATCAAAGCATAATAGTGAGAAACAAGATAGACAAGGCAGTGAACTGTCTGAAAAAATGCTTCAAAGAAATGTAATGTCATGGTGATGGAATGCCATTAAAGGAAAATTGTTATGGATTTTCATGGCATTCCATCACCATGAGATCACATTTCTTTGAAGGATTTTTTCAAATAGCTCATTGCCTTGTCTATGCTACCATATTTTCCATGCATGTGTACCAAACCATTTTATCAAACAATTCACCACCTTGCTGCTATGGCTAAAAGCCTAAAGCAGGTGCTTTCGAACAAGTTATGGATGCTTGAAAAAAATCTATCAAAGCATAATATTAATCAATAACATAAACAAGGAACTGAAATGTTTCAAAAAATTCCTTGAGCAAATAAATGTGGTCTCATGGTGACAAAATTCCATGACAAGCCAAAAACAGGGCAATGAACTATTTGAAAAAATGCCTCAAAGAAATGTGGTCTCATGGTGATAGAATTCCATGAAAATCCATATAAACTTTCTTGTCATGGTATTCAATCACCATGAGACCACATTTCTATGAGGCATCTTTTCAAATAGTTCATTGCCTTGTCTATGCTACAACATTTTTCGTACATGTCTACCAAAGCATTTTATCAAACAGTTCATTTCCTTGCTACTATGGCTAAAATCCTAATAAAATTTCTTTTGAACAAGCTATGGATGCTTGGAAAAAATCTAGCAAATCATAATAGTAAGCAACAACATAGACATGACAATGAATTTTTTGAAAAAATGCCTCAAAGAAATGTGGTCCCATGGTGATAGAATGCCATGAAAATAAAATTGCTATGGATTGTCATGGCATTCCATCACCATCAGACCACATTTATTTTAGGAATTTTTCAAATAGTTCATTGCCTTGTCTATGCTACCACATTTTCTATACATGTGTACCAAACCATTTTATCAAATAATTCATTGTCTTGTTGCTATGGCTAAAATCCCAAAACAGGTGCTTGCGAACAAGCTATGGATACTTGGAAAAAATCTATCAAATAATTATAGTAAACAATAACATAGACAAGGTACTGAATTGTTTGAAAAAATGCCTCAAATAAACATGGTCTCATGGTGATGGAATGCCATGATATGCCATAGACAAGGCAATGAATTGTTTGAAAAAAATGCCTAAAAGAAATGCAGTCTCATGATGATGGAATGCCATGACAATCCATAGCAATTTTATTTTCATGGAATTCCATCACCATGAGACCGCATTTTTGTGAGGCATTTTTTTCAAATAGTCTACTATGTTGTCTATGCTACCACATTTTTTATACATTTAAACCAAAGATTTTTATCAAGTAGTTAACTGCCTAGCTGTTATGGCTAAAAGCCTAAAATGGGTGCTTTTGAACAAGCTATGGATGCTTAGAAAATTCTACCAAAGCATAATAGTAAGCAACAATATAGATAAGGTAGTGAACTATTTGAAAAAATGCTTCAAAGAAATGTGGTCTCATAGTGATGGAATTCCATGACTAGAAAATTTTGCTTGTCATGGAATTCCATCACTATGAGACCACATTTCTTTGAAGCATTTTTTCAAATAGTCTTGTCATGGAATTCCATCATGCTATGAGACCAAATTTCTTTGAAACATTGTTTTCAAACAGTTCACTGCCTTGTCTATGCTATCACATATTCTATACATGTGTAGCAAACCATTTAATCAAAAAAATCACTACCTTGATGTTATGAATAAAAGCCTAAAATAGGTGCTTGTGAACAAGCTATGGATGGTTGGAAAAAATCTATCAAAGCATAATAGTAAGCAATAGCATAGACAAGACAGTGAATTGTTTGAAAAAATGCCTCAAATAAATGTGGTCTCATGGTGATGTAATGCCATGAAAAGAAAATTGATATGGATTGTCATAGCATTCCATCACCATGAGACCACATTTCTTTGACATTTTTAAAAATAGTTCACTACCTTGTCTATGCCACCACATTTTCCATGCATGTGTAGCAAACCATTTTATCAAACAATTCACCACCTTGCTGCTATGACTAAAAGCCTAAAATAGGTGCTTACGAACAAGCTATGGATGCTTATGAACAAGCTATGAATGCTTAGAAAAAATATATCAAAGCATAATAGTAAGCAATAGCATAGAAAATGCAATGAACTATTTGAAAAAATGCCTTAAATAAATGTGGTCTCATGGTGATGGAATGTCATGACAATCCATAGACAAGGCAGTGAATTGTTTAAAAAAAGTGCTGAAAGAAATGTGGTCTCATGGTGATGGAATTTCAAGAAAATCCATAGCAATTTTCTTGTCATGGTATTCCATCCCCATGAGACCACATTTTTGTGAGGCATTTTTCAAATAGTTCACTACCTTGTCTATGCTACCACATTTTTCATACATGTCTACCAAAGCATTTTATCAAATAGTTCACTACCTTGTTGCTATGGATAAAAGCCTAAAACAAGTGCTTTCAAACAAGCTATGGATGTTCGGAAAAAATATATCAAAGCATAATAGTAAGCAACAACATAGACAAGACAATGAACTATTTGAAAAAATGCCTCAAAGAAATGTAGTCTCCTGGTGATGGAATGCCATGACAAGAAAATTGCTATGGATTTTCATGGCATTCCATCACCATATGAGCACATTTCTTTGAGGCATTTTTTCAAATAGTTTATTTCCTTGTCTATGCTACCAAATTTTCCATACATGTGTACCAAAGCAATTTATCAAACAATTCACTACCTTACTACTATGGCTAAGAGCCTAAAATAGGTGCTTGTGAACAAGATATGGATGTTTGAAAAGATCTATCAAAGCATAATAGTAAGCAATAGAATAGACAATGTAGTGAATTTTTTGAAAAAATGCCTCAAATAAATATGGTCTCATGGTGATAGAATGCCATGACAAGCCATAGAAAAGGTAGTGAATTGTTTGAAAAAATGCCTTAAAGAAATGTGGTCTCATGGTGATGGAATTTCATGACAATCCATATAAATTTTCTTGTCATGGCATTCAATCACCGTGAGACCTCATTTCTATGAGGCATCTTTTCAAACAATTCATCACAATGAATACCAGTTCAATTCTTCATAGTCCCTTAGGTAGAACAAAAAAATGACAAATATTTCTAGCATATATACATACCTGCTAGTGATTTTCCCACACTTGTCACATGCATTTTGGTAGGGAGAATGGCTTCTTTGCAACTCCCTTCCTAGCTCCCCAAAAACCTTCAAAATGAAAACATTGAAAATGATGACGTTATGGTTCAATTTCCATAATGAGTTGTGATTTTTTTCATACAAAACACAAATTTTACAAACCCCCAACACATTATGGATGCAACATGTCAAATTAGTACCCCTTTTTGCAATGAATACCCTTTTAATTTTTCATAGTCCCTACACAGAATGGAAAAACAACACATATTTCTAGTAGACATATATACCTCATCACTAGTTGTGCACATCCCACATGCATCTTCAAAGGGAGAATGGCCACTTTTCTTCCACCAATTGTGCTTTCTTCTAAGCTCCCCAACAACCTGCAAAATGTAGAATATGGAAATGTGGCGATTGTTTTCTTTCAAAATAGATGTTTTGAAATGTGCCAAATATTTGACTCAAAGTCTTGCTAGTGTGCCACATGATGTAATGTCCATCAGTCTATCTCGAAAGGATGCCATATGAGAGATGGGGTAAGACATAAGTGCATTTTGTTGAGAGATTAGCTTCTCCCTCACCCACATACCTAATATAATTAACTTTTTCCTATAGGTTATGATTTTCTTTTTTTTATTATACCGAAGGCGTGTCCTTATTTGAGCTTTCCAAGCTCATTTTGTCCGCCAAGGGTTCAAAAGCATCAAGACGACCTGCAAGAAGGTTGGGTGATCGCCAACCGTTGATCAAATTTTGCCTACATTTAATTTTAAAATTTGTAGGTAAGAATCGTTGTTACCAAAGTTGATTGGACCGCCATTGGGTTTCCCTTCAACTGTCTTAGCTCTACGACGAAGAAGATGTGACATTTCAATCTATTGTTGTGTACCAATGGTTTATAATCTATTAGAGGTCTTGCAAGACAATGAAAGAAATCATCACTGTTGATCTTAACTATTCATGTTGTTGGAGAAGACATCACACTTATCTATAGATTGATTGTTGTTATCTACTACCTTCAATCTCCAGTAACCTATGTGAAGTCTCTCTCACCGCCAAAGTCTGTATGTCACCGCCACATTTCCTTCGTATTTATGTATCCTTTGTCATAGATTTTAATTAAAAAATTGATTGTCACTGACCAAAAATACTATTTTGCTCTTTCAAAGGTTTGAATTCTTTGTGATTCTATTTTTGTTCCATCTCTATTTCAAAAGTTGTACATTATTTTAAAAAATTATTGGTTTTTTTAATCTAAAATAATTGTTTTGTGATTTTTTGGTAGATTGGATTTGGTTCGCTTTATTCTAACAAAATAACTCATTCATTAAGGATTCATTAACAAATAGACACAAATTATGCAAAATCTTCCCGCCATCAACAAAATATTCCCTATATAACACAAATTGTAAGTGCATTGCTGGTAAAAGCATAATTTGGTCTCTGGAAAACATAAATGATAAGTGTGTCGCTGGTAAAAACATGATTTACAAGAAGCTAGGCCATAGGCTATTGTGTGGGACAATTAAAAAAATACTGCAGAGGATTGATTGGGTTGAGTTTTTGTTCTACTCTCTCCATGAAAGGAGAAACAATGTCAGAGCCTTTGCCAAAAATCTAGAAGGTGTTAAAAGAGCACCAAAATGGAAGTTTTGTTGATTTAAACAATAGCTTAGGGGCATTATTTTGTGTAAAGAAGTTGTCTTGCAACATGTTATCATGCCAAATAAGGCTTCTCCTATGGCTGCCAATTGTGATCTTTCCAGGTATGACTCCCTTCCCATGTTTAGGTTACAATTGCTAAACTGGAAATGGCTTTCATGGTAGAGGATCTCATTGCTATCATAAATATACAACTAGCTCATTGTTTGTTATTTGGGTTTATTAAGTGGAAATAGCCTAGGGCTTTGACATGGCAACCCAAGAGCTCCTAATTAGGGCTTCTGCAATTGTAGTATTTCTTAGTCTACTTAATTAGAAAGAGTTCCTTTCAATAAATCCTATTTTTAGAGCCATATTGATTCTTCCTCAGCTATCACTAACAATTATAATTTATAAAACTTATGGATTTCTTTGGTATATAGGTAAGAGTTCTCCAGGTTTTAGAAAAGGTCAAACAACACATACCCTTGAGAATTCTTATCCTCTCCTTTTAAATACTTTGAAACTTGAACTCTAATAGTTTGTTTGAATCCATTAATCTCCTCTCTTTACTATTATTGGTCACATATTCTCCTATATGGTTTTTAATAATTAATTATTTTATTATATATTTTTTAAAAGATTACATCTGTGACTGTTGAGGCTTTGAAATTTATAATGGATATGTGCAAAGAAATTAGTCAGGTTATTTGGTATGATGTTATTTGTTACATATGGTATACTACAGAGGTTCTTTTCTTTCAATCCAAGAGTTGTTCGTACCGGATTTTTGTTTGTAGTTAGTTACAAACTAGGAAACTTTACTACAAACATATTTATATTATTTTATTCTTTTTTGAATAATAGATTGTTTGACATTAATTTAAAAAACTTATGGATTTCTTTGGTATTCATGTCTTCAGTGTTGTTGTATGTGTGGTTTCAGCCCCTGGGAAGGCTATGGTGCCAACTGGCTTGTCCATTTCCATACTAGAAGGGACCTATGCTCGAGTTGGTAGTTATTCATTTACCTTTACTTGTCCTCTACTATTTTAATTTAAATTAACCTAAGACATTTTCAACCTGGTATTTGCTTGATATATGGAAACTGGCACTAGGTTTTTTTACTCCAAGGCTCTCTTAGGGTTCAACAAAGAGGGTTTTCTTTTCTTGAGGAACTGGGTTTGGTTCTTTGTAGCTCCTTGGTTTGGGCTAGCTTGGAAGCATTCCATAGATGTTGGTGTTGGGGTTATTGATGCAGATTATTGTGAACCAGTTGTTGTAATTCTCTCCAATCATTTTGATCATGACTTTCAGGTTAATGCTAGTGATTTGATTGCTCGGTTGATTATTGAAAATATTCTAACCCCAGAGGTTGTATATGTGGATGAAGATTCTTTGGGATCTTGTAGATGGTTGGATCATTTTTTTATATGTTTTATTTAATTGTAAAACAATTAAAATGTTATATGTTAAATGAAGGAATTGATTTGTCACTTTTATCATTTGGATTTAAGCCTACACCATATCAAATTATGGCTATCCCTTTCTTGCGAACATTTCATTCAGAGCATCCACAGAAAATCCTACACTATTATTTACTGATTTTCAAATTAGGATACCAACAATTTGAGATGTATTACTAAATTTAACTGGGACAAGAAGCAACATGTTGTGCGTTTCTAGATTGTGTTATTTGAATTTTATTTTTATTTCAGCTTTTGGATGCCAAAGATTTCCATTTTTACAGTTTTTATTTTTGTGTTCATTTTTAGTGCAAAAATAAGGGTTTTATGCCTTTGATCTAAAAGTTGTTCTGGCTAATTGTTTTTCATGCAATAGTTTTGATGGCATACTGTGTTCCAATTCCTTTTCAACTTCCCCTATATATAGGTAGAGCGGTACAAATTTAGGGCATGGTTTTTATATATAATTTTTCACAGTATACATTCAAGTGAGGAGGGGAATTTTTAGGGATGAAAATAGGGATGTTTTTCTACACCCATTCTTCCCAAATATCGCAACTCTGAAATATATCCTACAAATGTATGTAAATACTAGAAAATCCCCAAAATCTATTACGTGTTGGTGTACAAAAATTTCCCAACCCTTGCCAAAAAAATAAATTTTAGTACTTGTACTACATAGTTTGATATTCCACTGCAAACCCTTAGGGCCTTGCAAAACCCCATTTCACCCATTCTAATCTCACTCCTAAATTTTTGAGCAAAGGATGGAGGAATATGTTGTAAGAAACAAAACCCATATAAAATGAACTTTAAACAATGCATGGGACCCCCGCCCTCCCAAATAGTTAATTTTAGAAATAGGTCAACGCTTTTGAAACTTCCATATAGACTCTTAGGAAGTTTGGCTCTTCAGAAATAGTTCAATGATATGGTACTTCTATAACTTCGGTGCTCTATACTCTTTCTAGGTTGCTTTTAATACTATTACTTTGTACAGCTTCAACCAAACATGAAGCAATTGCCAATTCAAAGCTCTTTTTCTAAGGATGTTGGTTCCCAAAACTCACAAAGTGAAGAAGAAATATGAGAAACATAGGAAATCCCTACACAAAAAATGTCATCCTCTGTAGAGCCATGAAAGCCTAACCTTGGGAAATTTTGCCCCGATTGGTGATGAGTTTAATTTTGTCATATCCCCTGTATGTATAATGGGAAGAAACCCATCAAGAATAATTTAATTTTCTCTTGGATGCTTGAAAAAACACAAAAAAGATGTTGTAATATATATTGCAAACATCTCTTCCTCTATATGCCAAGTCTGAGGGGTTTTTCACTTCTGCCAAAGTTGTCTTTGAACAACACCAAACCTTGTAATTTCATTTGAGCCAACACCTAATTGGGTAGAGCAAAGCTTCTTGTAGGGTATACCATGATATTTGTTCAATATTTCTTTCATGTTTCCTTAAGCTTTATTTTATTCTAAAATAATTGTCTTGTTATCTATATACATATTGGAATCTGTTCATCTTGGGCTTCGTAATATTGTTCCAGCTCAAACTTTGCACATTTTTATCCTCGACATTGTTGACACATAGACACAATTTGTTTAGATTTTTGAGGTAAGTGACTTGCCCTGGTGTCCATGAGTTTTTTAGAAACCTGTACCACTTGTATTTTTGTATTTTTAAATTCTAAAACAATTGTGTTGTTATCTATTAAATGAAGCCATTGATAGAAATTGGTTTTCCAGTTGCATCTTGCAATTTTTAAATATTCAAATGCAATTTTTTGAGTCTTCAAAATTAAGGTCACTAGCATAATAGTCTGAAGATTGTCTATATGGGATGCATTTGTACAAAATAATGATTGTTGCCTTGCATACAAAATCCAATTACTAGTTTGCTTGTCTTAATGGAGTACTATATCTTTTGTCTTTTTGATGCAAATTTTCTTATTTGGAATTTCAATGTTGACACTGCAACATTATTATATTGACTTTGCAACAAGGCAACAGTGAGAATTCAATTATTTGCACATTGTTCCTTCTCCTTTAATGCTATATGTTGAAGGCATACTTGACAAAAATGGCTAAATGACTACTACCATGTATTTCAATGACTTTGTTGCATTGTGAAGCTATTCTATAGCCTATAGTTATCCTCAATATTAATCTTACCACTTTACTTGGTGGTTGTGCTCTAAAAAAACTTATTATTGTTGGGTCTATCATCTATCTTAAGTATTCATGGGGTCTGAATGGATCGGATCTACATTTCATAGTAACAATTTTTCTACTATATATACAAAGTTCACGCTACACTGTTTGATGAATATTGCGCCATGTCATAAATTTATTGTATAATCGAAAGGAATATGCATTAAGAGCATTTTTTTCTTAAACAAATGCAAGCAGATTCATTTCCATGCTTGAATTGTGAAAATCCTATTTCCTATAACTTCAACTGTTCTAAAAAAATGGTTTTCTATTTATTAACAAATAATATTTGTTCAATTCATCTGCAAAAAGGATAATACATTCAATTATATGTTTCAAATTTCCCAGTACTATACCACAATTATTGCTTTTAATCCTTCTACAAATATTCAGCGCACCCATTGCACATACAGGTGTAATTGCTAGTACCTATATGCATTAGTGGAGAAGACCCAGTATTCGCCAAGGCTAACTTTGCACAACTGTAGAATTCAAACCGTATGTCGAATCGACAAAAAAAAATTATGTGTTCTTTTTGCTCACGAGTTAAGTGTTTATAACTAAGCTTTTGGCTTGTGGGAAATTTAGTTGAGTGTGGGAGAGTTTGATATGCGCGCGGGGGTCAAAACGTCACCTTTTAGAGGTGTCATCCACTTGTCACCACCTAACCTCCCAATATCTACTCGCTATAACCACCTAAAAAACAAAAAAAACACCTAATTGTGGCACTATTATCATGCAATTAAAACTATTTTATCATTCAAATCCGCTCAAAAGTCAATGGGTCTAATTCATGTTAGCACCTTTACAAATTAATTTGGCGCCCATTAACAATCACCCCTACACATTAAGCGCAAAACATTAGCACCAGACGCCAAACAAATTACACCCCAATTAAACTTCATTAGGGGTTCGCTTAATGCATATGGCTAATGTTATTTTTAGGGTATCCCATTCTTTTCCCTCATTTTACTGCATGCTCTCTTTAGAAGGTTCTCGGTGATGGAAGCTTCTCCTCGTGTCGACGGCTCTCCACGACTCTTGCTACTCTACACGTGTTGAGGTAACAACAAACATCATTCTCATTTCAATATGAAAACAATGGTACTAGTTAATCATTTTCTTCTGCATCTTTCATGACCTGTGAAGGGTTTATTCAATGATTGAAAAATTATTGCTACTTGTTTATGAAATAAATCATTCCTCTTCAACGCATCTTCACCATATGCTATTTGATTTTGTTGGGTCATGGTGTTGGTCTTTTTTCCATGGGTTTTTTTGGGGTAAATGATTATTTCCTCTCCCTGTTTTTGCATGCCCTCACGGCCTGGTAAAGTTGATTGTTTCATGATTTTGTCTCCATAAATGATGATGAATTTTGTGGGTTTGACCAAATGTCTGCAAAATAAGTTTTTTTGATCTGCTTCGACCTTTTTGATAAAAAACCCATGTGACTATGGGCATAAATCAAAAAACCCATTAAAAATACGCCATATATGTGAAAACACTTGCTTGGTTTTTTCCAAATTCATGTGCTTAAGAAATTAATATCATGAAACCCTTGCCTGAAATATTCAACATCTATCTAAAAACACACTTTTGTATTCCTGTGAGTGAGGAATTATTATTATGAAACCCTTGGTTACTTTTTTGTGCACATTTCTGAAAACCTAAGTTTATAATCAATTTGCCTCTGTTAAAATTAATATCCTATCACTATTGAATACATCACAACTTCTTTCATTTATTGTACAATGTGTTTTGCACATTCTACTTATAGTTATTTTCATGAGTTGTGCATTTTACATTTATATTTATGCACAGTCTTTTTACTTTACTTTATAAGTAAATGAAGGTCTTTTTGGGTGACGGGTTTTCCCTTCCAAACCCCATTTATAAATTCAAAAATTTGTGAGTTCATTTACTATTTTCGGTTATCTATATGTGCATATATATATATATATTATGTACATATATGTGTCTGTATGTATATATGTGTGTGTCTATATATGTGTATATATATATTTGTATGTATACCGCTCAAAAGTCAATGGGTCTAATTCATGTTAGCACCTTTGCAAATTGATTTGGCACCTAACAATCACCCCTACACATTAAGCGCAAAACATTAGCACCAAATGCCAAACACATTACACCCCAATTAAACTTCATTAGGGGTTCGCTTAATGCATATGGCTAATGTTATTTTTAGGGTATCCCATTCTTTTCCCTCATTTTACTGCAAGCTCTCTTTAGAAGGTTCTCGGTGATGGAAGCTTCTCCTCGTGTCGACGGCTCTCCACGACTCTTGCTACTCTACACGTGTTGAGGTAACAACAAACATCATTCTCATTTCAATATGAAAACAATGGTACTGGTTAATCATTTTCTTCTACATCTTTCATGACCTGTGAAGGGTTTATTCAATGATTGAAAAATTATTGCTACTTGTTTATGAAATAAATCATTCCTCTTCAACGCATCTTCACCATATGCTATTTGATTTTGTTGGGTCATGGTGCTGGTCTTTTTCCCATGGGTTGTTTTGGGGTAAATGATTATTTCCTCTCCCTGTTTTTGCATGCCCTCACGGCCTGGTAAAGTCAATTGTTTCATGATTTTGTCTCCATAAATGATGATGAATTTTGTGGGTTTGACCAAATGTTTGCAAAATAAATTTTTTTGGTCTACTTCGACCTTTTGATAAAAAACCCATGTGACTATGGGCATAAATAAAAAAACCCATTAAAAATACGCCATATATGTGAAAACAATTGCTTGGTTTTTTCCAAATTCATGTGCTTAAGGAATTAATATCATGAAACCCTTGCCTGAAATATTCAACATCTATCTAAAAACACACACTTTTGTATTCCTGTGAGTGAGGAATTATTATTATGAAACCCTTGGTTACTTTTTTGTGCACATTTCTGAAAACCCAAGTTTATAATCAATTTGCCTCTGTTAAAATTAATATCCTATCACTATCGAATACATCACAACTTCTTTCATTTATTGTACAATGTGTTTTGCACATTCTACTTATAGTTATTTTCATGAGTTGTGCATTTTACATTTATATTTATGCACAGTCTTTTTACTTTACTTTATAAGTAAATGAAGGTCTTTTTGGGTGACGGGTTTTTCCTTCCAAACCCCATTTATAAATTCAAAAATTTGTGAGTTCATTTACTATTTTTGGTTATCTGTATGTGCATATATATATATATATATATATATATTATGTACATATATGTGTCTGTATGCATATATGTGTGTGTCTATATATATATACATATATATATGTGTATATATATATATTTGTATGTATGCATATACAAACACACAACTTATTCAATTTGTAAATGAATGTGCACAATGTTAGTTATATATATTCTGTATGACTATGAAAGGCATTCTCACAGTTCTTAAGTGTTACACTTGAAAATGTTGGATAATATGCTGGGAAAAAATCTTTATCTTGAGCTTGTACACAATTAACACTTGCCCATTTTGTACAGAAAAGGGTAATTTATAAGCATCTAAAATTTCTATAAGATTTGCAAATCGAATGAACTCCTAAGTTTTGTAGCAATTCTGCAAATTAAAAACCTCATCATTGTATGCAATTTGTAGTTCTTTAATTATTAAACACACAACTTATTGAATTTGTAAATGAACATGTGTACAATATTAGTTATATATATAACACAACTTATTCAATTTGTAAATGAATGTGTGCAATGTTATATATATAACATTGTACACATTCTTTGACAAATTCAATAAGTTGTGTGTTTGAATTTGTAAATGAATGTACAATGTTATATATATATATATATATCATAGTTTAGTTTCCTAATGTGCTCTTCATAGTATAAATTGTTGCTTCTTACTATACAAAATTGTTGCTTCTTATTCATTTTCCACTCTTCATACAATCATTAGTGATATGTTTGTCTCTTGTAATGCTCTTCACAAAATTGATTTAATTACTGTCATATAAATTTCTTTTAGATCTCTACATACTCCTTAATTTTTTCTCTTGTAAACATTCATTTAACAAATTGTGTGTCTCTTGACTCTTGTTCATTCAACAAATCGATATATATGTCTGTATCCTTTTCCTATCCTTTCAAAATGCAAAAAAGGTATCGGTTAATCATTTTCTTATGCATCTTATTGAGTTTGTAAATGAATATGTACAATTTTAGTTAGCTTATTGAATTTGTAAATGAATGTGTATAATGTTATATATATATATATATATAACACAACTTATTGAATTTACAAATGAATGTGTACAATGTTATATATATATATATATATATATACATTATACACTTTCATTTACAAATTTTGTGTCTCTTGTCTCTTGTTCCTTCAAAAAATCGATATATATATGTGTGTATCCTTTGCCTATCCTTTCAAAATGCAAACAATGGTACTGGTTAAACATTTTATTTTGCATTTTATTGAATTTGTATAATGTATATAACACAGCTTATTGAATTTGCAAATGAATGTGTACAATTTTAGTTAATTTGCAAATGAACGTGTACAATGTTAGTTATACATATTTAACATTGTACACAATCATTTACAGATTATGTGTCTCTTGTCTCTTGTTCATTAAAAAAATTGATATATATGTGTGAATCCTTTGCCTATCCTTTCAAAATTTAAACAATGGTACTGGTTAATCATTTTCTTTTGCATCTTTCAGCACCGGTGAAGGGTTCATTCATTGATTGAAATTTTTTTACTACTTGTTTATGAAATAAATCATTCCTCTTCAATGCCTTCTCGCTATGTGCTATTTGATTTTGTCGGGTCATGGTGCTAGCTTTTTCCCCATATTGTACACATCGTTTTACAAATTTAGTAAGTTGTGTGTCCATGCTATGAGGTAATGACAAACATCATTCTCCTTTCAAAATGCAAACAATGGTACTCCTGATTCTTATTATGTCATCAAAATGTATGTGTGGTTTATGATGCAATTAAATTATATATGTATGTATACACACGTGTGTTTGTATATATATATATATGTATGTATGTATGTATGTATGTATGTATGTATATATGTATGTATACACATACATATGTATGTATACACATACATATGTATGTATGTGTGTATATATATACATTTCATCACCATGAGAACCTTCCAAAGAGTACAGGGTAAAATGAGAGAAAAAATGGGATACCCTAAAAAATAACATTAGTCATATGCATTAATCGGACCCCTAATAAAGTTTAATTGGGGTGTAATGTGTTTGGTGTTTAGTTCTATTTTTTGGTGATTAATGTGTAGGAGTGATTTTTAATGGGTGCCAAATTAATTTTACAAGGTGTTAATGTGAATTAGACCCATTGAATTTTGAGCGGATTTTAATGATAAAATAGTTTTAATTGCATGATAATAGTGACACAATAATGGCCCTTTTATGTTTTGCATTGTACATCATTGATTTTCTACAATGGGGTGATCCCACAATAGTGGTTTACAATTTTTGGCTAAACTGGACACTGCAATTATTATTTTTAACTAAATCTTCATATTCAGGAACCTATAGCAACTAAACCATGAGGAATTTGAAGATGATGCAAACTAGAGTCTCAACAAATTTTGTCTATAGATTCTAAAAATATATTTTCCAAAATTTTTGGAATCAGATTGCACTTTTTTTTCCATCTCCCACGAAAACTAGTTTTTTTTCAGAAAACAACATTTTTAAAAAGTGATGCTCACCGTATACAACATAACTTTTTTTGTATGAAGGATAAAATTCTAACTTTTTCCTTAATCAAGTTTCAAAGTCAAACCAATTGCAATTCAGACATAGGCGAACTGTATACAACATAACTTTTTTTGTATGAATCGAAATTCATTTTTTTTTTTGATGGATCAAAGACATCAATACCCAGCCTCAATGTATTTTTAAAAAAATATTTTGATAATCTACTATTTTTCCAAATGTGCAAAACAAAGATCTTGATTTTCGGTGAAAAACCTATGTTTAATAAAACTAAAAAAACACATACATAATAAAACCAAAACATATTAAAATTTAATTCGTTGGATAGCTCGTTCTGAGGACTACCATCTTCCAGTTGGGTTTGTGAAGTCTCCTCCATTTTCACCCTCAACCCAAGCTTCGAAGGGCAGAAATCTGCTAAAATTTGGCGGAAGAGGGGGAGAAGGGCAAAAAAAAAGGGTTCGAGCGAACCCCCCTTTTTTTGAATTTTTCATTCATTTCTATGAAGAAACATGACATCATAAGGTTCGAGAGAACCCACTCTTTTGGGTTCGCACCAACCCCCTAGTTCAAACGAACCCTTAAAAACATGGAATTTTGAATGTGTGAGCATGTTTACAAATTTTCTTCCTCATAAAAATTGTACACCACTATTATGGGTTTACCCAATGCATATGTATGCATATATTTATATGAATACATGCATGCATGCTTATGTTTCTTTGAATGTATGCATGTATTCTTATGTTTCTATCACTGTATGCATGCATACAAACACGCAAAAAATCATTGATATATAAGGCTCCCCAAATAAACATCAAATCCAAATAGAATCCATAATTTAATCATATCATCCCTAAAAACTTACGTAGCTGGTAGCTACAAATTCAAATGCTCTAACAAATTCAAATTTGAAACACAACAACCAAATTAAATGCATTCAATTGTCAAATTCAAATTACTAAATAAGAGGGACAACATCCAACGACATTCACAATTATTCTTCTCTGCTAATGTCCTCTCCATACTACAGAGCATTGATTGGCATCCTTTCCATATTTCTCATATATCCAAGGGTGATGAGAAACAATGAATACAATTTGAATAAATCTTGGAATACAATTCTATTAACATTTATATGTTTTTACATATATTTATGTTTTCCATATGGAAATTTTAATATATTGAACGTGATTAATTATGTGTTGTTGTGCATGCACTATTGCAAAGGTCATATGATGTTTGTATGTTACTAGCCATGATTGTTACTACCTGTGGTTGTAAATATTTTCTTGTAGGCACGAGAGAACAAAGAGAGGTGGTGCATCAATGTTCATGGTGGGAAATTTGATAAATGTGTTTGTCAACACACCAAATAATTGAGGATTCTTTGTTCATATGGCTCTAGGTTTCAATTATTTTTCTTTATTGTTCACTAACTAGTATGTATTTTAATTTATTTCAATAACTATTGTCCATTTTTGTTTGTTCTATTATATTTGTTTGTTGTGGCAGGAATGCCAAATGGCTAGGAAGTTGTAAAGAGCATGTCAAATTGCAAGATGACAATTCAGGTAAAGTCTTTACTTTAGCTATGACCCTATAAACATTGTGTTCATTTATAATGTTCATTTTTCTTATTCATTGTAAACTTACACTTACAATTTACAATTAGATTGATTTCCAAGTGTAGGTGTTGAAAATTTTATAATTTCAAATAGATTAATTTATGGATATGTTGCATATAGATGTATATATATGCATATACAAGCACCATTAAGTGTGTGTGTAGTTGTTAAGATAATATATAATGAGGGATAAACATTTGCAAGTGGGGATGTTTGTAACAATAAAAGTTTTATATTAATTGTAAATGAATCTTTTATGCACAAGTTGACTTTTTTTTATAAATATAAATAAATGTTTAGGTGTCTATTATGATTGGTCATTGACACATTGTGTTATGAGCAACCATTGATGTTGTTGCAATTTTTTATTTGATAAAATAATTTTTTTTAATAGATGAAAGTGATTTTAAAAAAAAAAATAGAATAAACATGAAAATGGTCGTAATTTAATAGAGAGCGGAGACTAGACATCTCCCCTAGAAAATGACTTGTCCCTCGGTATGGTTTATTCATTCACATCATTTCCAAATTTTCTTGCCCCCGTTAATTACTCCTTGCTCTCATATGCCGTGATAGCCGTCGATATGCTCTCATAGATCGCTCAGTTCATAAGAGGAGACGTAATAATAAAAATTTATCACAGTATTTTGACAGTGACAACTCAACTCGGGAAGACCGACAACTTTATGTGGCAGAAGAATATATGTATGCCAGAGCAACTAAAGTCCTGAGCGCTTTTCTCTCAATATACGCATTTTCATTTGTCACAGGTTAAGCAATTGGCAGGCAAGGGACGCCATGGATTCAGCCAACGTCACCACCACCAACAACGACAACAGCAACTGGAGGAATGAGTTGTCGCAGGACACCAGAATGACGATCGTCAACAAGATGTATGCAATTAAATTCCTGTATTTCTTTTCAATGGATCCTCTCGTATTGCAGTAGTATGTCTATTGTCAAATCTTTAGACCGATTGGCAGAAATCCACCTTGTAATTTAGTCCAATTTTTTTTGGGTTTCTTTAGAATGCAGATAAATATTCTCTTTTCTAAATAAATAAGAGGGTTTCATCAATCCTACCCAAAACATAGACACCAATATATATGGATTCAAGAACATCCAGAGTAATCTTAGACCATGCACTGCCCACACATATGCATACCTGAAAAGATCAGATCAGTTCTTTGATTTTCACAAAAAAGTCAGATAATTTTTTAATTTTCAAATATATTTTTAAAGATAAGTCAGAGGTATATTCTACAGTATGTCAAATTATGTCATTGCTACTAGAATTCGTGTAGTTTTTTGAGTCAATGAGTTTGACTCATGTTTCATGAGTAGTTGTTCACGAGAACCCATCTCTGATAATAACGAATGGTCCACTTAACACTAAGTTGAAGCCTCATAACAATATCGTAATTTGATAAGTTGTGGAAAATACATCCTACTTGTCAATTGATGAGCTAAAAAAGCTCTATAATGAATGTTTCATAAGACACAACACTTGTGAAGGTTTTGCAAATAGTGTTGCAAGTTAAGTGTACTTAACCTTGGGAAAAATTCCATGGTAAGTGCACTTGAGCTGGAGTAGTACTGGAATGGATCACCTCTTGGGAAGATCCAATACTTAACCTTTGTGAGCATCACCTAGATGCAATGAGTGCTAAGTGAACCATTCATTATCATGAGAGATGAGTTCTTGTGAACCACTACTCATGAGACATAGGTCAATGAGTTTGACTCAAAAAACTACACCGTTGAATCTTGATAGCAATATCATAATGATACAATCATATTTGACTTTAACTTAGTTGTATAATGTAAATCTAATTTATTATAAGTATATGTGTCATCCATTTTTAAAACTTCATGAGAAATAAAGGTGTCATCCTTAAATATTGCATCCCTTATTTTTCTCTTGGTAATGCATTCGTTTTTCCTCTTTCTCTAGTTTCAAGTATCTTCTACCACACCAAGAATGTTTTATATATATATATTATAGTTTATATAAAACTATTTGCTACCACACCAAGAATGTTATATATATATATAGTTTATATAAAACTATTTGTATGCATATATGAAGAAAATAGATTTAAAAGAAATAATGTCATTCAAATTTGTTGCATTACTTAGTATGAGTAAAAAAAATTAAAAATATATTATTTATCAATAATTAAATTATATAAAATTTATAAGAGAAATAAAAATAAATTATAAATTACAATGTGTTTTTCAAGTTAAAAAACAAAAATTAAATTAAAAAATTAAGATATTTAAAAAAAAAAAAAAAATTATTTTGGATGGTGTTGGTTTTTTAAAGTTCATCTAAACTGGTGTCTAAATGTTATAAATGCCGACAAATACCACAAACAATTATTGGATAAGATTCTTCTTGCAAAATACCACAAACAATTATTGTATAATTCAGTTAGATGTTGTTCCATATAAATAATTATAACTTAATCTATATAATGATAATTATAATAAATTTAATCTTCAATCTAATTTTTTAATTATTATTATTTTAAAATTATATTATTATATTTTTATTCATTAATGAAAATTAAAAATATTATATTTCTTACTCATCAAAACAAATTTAAAATCATTTCATTATTAAAACATAAAAATACATAAAAATATGAAAGCATCATATTATAAATTAAAAAATGAAAAAATACTATTTAAAATATACATTTATTTTTTAAATATAAGGAATCAAAATTTTACAATATATTAATATAAAATTACATCAAAATACTACTTAAAAAGAAGTATAATATTATAAATAAATAAAACTATTTAAATCACACATTTATTTTTTAAATATAAAGACATTAAATTTTACAATATATTAATATAAATTATTAAAAAATAATAATATTTATTATATTTTGAAAAAAATAAAATAAAATAAGTCATTATATTTAGAAAAAAGTTAATAATATTCACAAAATGTTAAAAAATCCTAAAAAATCAATCATTTTTATAAACTCTAAAATTTAAAGTTTTAATCAATCATATTATTTGTTTAATAATAAATATTTGCAATAAAAACTAATGACTTCTAATTTACTGTAAAATACATTTGTTAAATTTCACATTATATATAACCTATCAACTTATTAATTAAAAAAATAGAAAAGAAAAAAAATATATATACGCTCCACCATAATAGAGGAAGATTCTAAAAAATCAACCCAACTATGACATGAGATATTTTTTTAGTGGCTTTACCACTCATTGTATTCGCCCAGGTTTGTGAAAGAAAGATAGAGCAATAAGGAATAGTTTAAAGCCAAATATTCCTTATATACGCAAGCCTCCATTCGTTCAGATGCGCAAACAAGCTTACTTTTGCTGATCAGAGCAGAAACTGGGCATTTGTTATTTTTATTTTTCTTTTGGGTTTGTGTGGAAATTCCTAGTGCCATGGTTCAAGTTCTCAAAGGTAGCTGTGATGTCCCACTCTCAAATTTTTGGAAATATATAATTTTTTTATTAACAAATAAAATAGAATAGCAGCTGGGAAATGGAAGCAAGTTACTCCAAACCCTCAACAATTTCTCAATCTTTATGACTAGACGTGAATTTCTCAATCTTTATGACTAGACGTGAATTGTTTTACATCAAAACAAGAGTTGATTTACAAACCCTAGATTCTGCAACATGCGCATGTAATCTACACTTGCAATGAATCATCAAGTATGACAGTCAAGAGAACAACCTGCATGCTGCGATGGCAGCCTTCACCAATGCTGTGCCGAAAGCTATATCACAGTGATTGTATTGCTTGAATATCTGAAATAAAGTGTACAAATAGGATGCCAAGTGACAACCCAAAGTCAATTGGCTGCCTCGTTCAGCCCTCATTAATCCCTGCAGCCCTCTCCTTAAGAACAAGTTATAACAGCTCAACCTCTATGTGTGATACGGCTATAACTATATCAGTAGGCATGGACTATCAGACCCTCAGACTGCTGCTGTATGACTGCAAGTTATGGTGTGGAGGCAGTGGCAGACAGTTAAAAGACTTGTTGGATTCAGTGTTGGTGTAGCAGTCGACAGCGGTATTGTCTATACAAACAA
This sequence comes from Sequoiadendron giganteum, assembly GCA_007115665.2. Taxonomy (NCBI): domain Eukaryota; kingdom Viridiplantae; phylum Streptophyta; class Pinopsida; order Cupressales; family Cupressaceae; genus Sequoiadendron; species Sequoiadendron giganteum. Next base: position 639,659,533 of record CM021101.1, on the reverse strand, counting down.
CAGATTCCACCATTAACTGATTTAACTGTATTTATTAATTAATTGAAAATAAAAAGTGCATTCATTTCTTATTTTCAATTAATTAATAAATACAGTCAAATCAGAAATCTGTTGCCTGCATAGACATTGCCGTCGACAGCTCCCTAAATCCTCCTTTACAGCTGCGCCTGTTCAGAAATGTGAATTGCCCTCCTTGGAATATTTGTAGGCTGCGAACACCCTGAATGTTGTGGATGATCAATGGGTAAGGGTGGCTCAACAAATCCATGATGAAATAAAAATATACTTTGAAATTAGCGACGGCACCTTTTGATATTTGCTTGCAAATCAAATTGCCCAATCTGGAAGCTTGATATGAACTCTCCAAAAATCAGTGTAAAGATGCTCTAGAGGTTTTTCATTTCCAATTTCAAAACTGAAGTCTAAAGGTAGGGCCCCACGGGGCTGCTTAGTTTATTTTGGCCAGCAGTCATCGTTTCAAAGTGAAAAATGTCAAATGAAATTAAGATGCCAAATAAAGTTAAGTGCCACCTTTTTAAACCTCTCCAAAATGGCCCCTTGGATAAAAATTTCCCTCCAAAGTATTTAAAAATATATATTTTATAATTAGTGTTTAAAAACACTTTTCAAATTAATTATAATAACATAATTAAGTTGCCCCTTAAAATAGAAATTACTGGAGCCATCATAAAATAATAATACTAATCATTTCCTTTGCTCTACCCTTTAACCTACAAGAAATGAGGATAGATTAGAGGTCTTCTCTATGACTTTAATTTGAAAAAGGGGACAAACAATTGCTATTGGTGAAATGTTTTTAACACAACTATCCTTTCATATTCTCATCATACTATATTATTGTTGCATCCAAACTCTTTCACTATCAAGTGTTACATTTCATCTCTAGTAGGGTACTTGTTCAAAATTTTCCATTTCAAAATTCTCCATATAGTGAGGAAGAGGTCATCTTTCAAACATTGATTTGCCAACATAGAAAATTCAATCAAAGTGCTTCCAATGGTTAAGATTTCAAATTTAGAATAATGGGATTTTCATCAAAATCCTTGAGCAAAGTGCAAAGACTTGGAGCTGGGTTTTGGATTGATTGTAATCAAGGGATTCATCATGGTCATAGTTCCAATTTGTTATTGTCAAGTTGAGATTGGCAAAATACTCATTAGTTTCATTATCATAGGGTTTCGATGATTTCCAAATTGAGAAAAAGTTTTTCATATTTCAGTGGTTCCAAAGGATTTGGCAATACAAGTCAAATTTTTGTAGATTTTTGAAGGGTCACTTGTGTGAATTTTTTTTTTTCAAGCGATAGCCATATTTGACAATTGACATCATCAATGATATTTCTAAATGACAAAAAAAGTCTATTTTAGGCTTTTGTATTTAGTTAATTGTTGTAGAATATTTTTTTGTTAATTTTGTTATATTTTTGCCTTAATGTTAAGTCTTCAAAATATAACAACCCATCTAGAAATTTTCGAAGGTTTGAGTAAAAAATTTCAGCTAGAAGTTTGAGTCATAATTGGCAAAGTTGGCGAGTACTCTCCAAATTCTTCTCCTGGTGAGTAACTCGCCAAAAAACTCATAGTGATTGTCATTGAGTTTTTGGAAAGTACTCGTCGAGCTTTTTCAAAAAAATCGACGAGTTTGTGCCAATAGCTCGATAAGTCTCTGCTCAAACAAAAAATAAATCATTTTTTAAAAACATTTTAATTTTGTGCAAACAAAAATGTGCCAAATACCTAATTTCTCCCTTAAGTGATAAAATTGTGAAAATGGTGTGCGGCATGAGGTTTTGTGTGGTTTCAAAGGCCTTAATTTGGGCTTGGTGGTAGGGGCGATGCCTGTCGATCTTGCCTTGTATTGCAAATGCACTAGGGGTGTTGCCACCAAACTTTGCGAGGAGCATTATCCCTAGACCCACATGAGGGTTGCTACCCCTTGACTTTGTTGGGGGTGTTGCCCCCAAAACCCCCACAAGGAGTGTTGCCCCTTGACCTTGCTGGGGGCATTGCCCCTAAACCCCCATAAGGGGTGCTACCTCTCGAATTTGTTGGGGATGTTGCCCCAAAACCCTCACAAGGGGTGTTGCCCCTCGACCCTATTGGGGGCATTGCCCCTAAACCCCCATGAGGGGTGTTGCTCCTCGACCTTGCTCTGTATTGCAAATGCGATAGGGATGCTACCCTTGGACCTCACGAAGGGCATTGCCCCCAAATACCCACGAGGGGCAATGCCCCTCGACTCCCATGAGGGACATTTCCCCCAAACCCCCACAAGGGGTGTTACCCCTCGACCTCGTTAGGGGTGTTGCCCCTAGACCCCCACAAGTGCCCTTCAACTATGTTGGGCCCATTGCCCCAAACCTCCATGATGGATGCTACCCTAGAACCCCATTGGGGTCTCCACTCCTAGGCCCCCACTAGTTATTGGGATCTCTTCTCATATAAGAAATTTGATTACAATGAGGGGATTTGGGAGTGAAGACCAGAATTGACAACTTAAACAATTATCTTTATCACCATTAGAATATCATTGATCAATGATGAAGTATCATACTATCAATATCAAATATTCAAATGCTATTATTATTATTATTATATAAAATGCAATACAACCTATAGCTTTGCACAAGAAAGGTAGACAACAAATCAAAGGAGGTTATTGATTTGGTCGAGTTGAGCCGCAAACACAACCTTCAATGTCAAGCAAGGAGCTGCAATGGAGTGCAAGGATTAGAACCTCTCCCCAAGTTTTCACTAGACTAGGGAGATGAATATGGAAAATGTTGTAATACGCAATTTATGAATTATGATGATGATTTTCAAAGACAATCGTCATAAATTCATAATAGTTGTCAGCGAACTATTGTATCAGGATTTCACATGATGATATGATTTTGTACTCAATTTGTATTCAAATGAATCAAATTTAATAGAAAACATTTTTCTACTCATTTATGGACTCATTGGATATATTGTCATTAAGTTTTGCTAAAAAAAAAGTGTTTTGAAAGAAACTTAAGCAATTTTTTTATGTTGAGTTTTATGCCAAGTTTTTGTCAAGTTTTTTCCCAAGTCTTTGTAGAGTTGCAAATTTTGGGTCTGTCGAGTTTTTGCCGAGTCGAGTCTGCCAACTATGGGTTGAGTATTTTATCTAGATTTGTGTGCTCATGCAAGATTTTTTCTGAAGTAGTGTACACAGTTGCTGAAGTAGGCAATCATCTCAAGTTTCAGGATGTGAGTAGTCTTGTTGTGGATGCTTTTTCTGAGCATATTTGTTCTGGTGTGACCATGCCTAGAAATTATTTTGCCTACGTTAGAAGAAGTTGAGCTTCCTTGCCTCCTGTTTAGGGTAAATTTGTAGCTTAATTTTGATGGTGTCTATAGTCAAACTGTGAATGGCAATTTATTATTTTTTCTTTTCAAACCTTTGAAATTCTTGTTCCACATAACTAACTGTGTTTCTGTTTATCCTGCCCTAATCATGAGTTTTTCCCAGCACTCTCTAAGTGAATCGTCAGAACCATCCTTGGACTTACTAGAAGCAGCATTTATTTTGACATTTTTTCCCTCTCCCATGAGTCTTAGCTTCTGTGAACGAAGCAGAATGGTTGAGGGTGATCTTTTTAGAAGAAAATTTGATTTAGTATCTTTGGATCAACTTTTTCTTCTTGCATGGCCTTATGCCCAAATTCTACTTATGCAGTAAGTTTGATTTATTTTGTTCGATGCACCACTGAATAATGGACTTTTCTGCTGTGCTCGATTTCTGTGTGGTATTGCTCATCTACATGGTATTTCTCTTCTATTCTGCTGTGTTCGATTCTGTCCCAGAAACAGGCTTATATAACTTGCAGCAACAGAGGTTGTCTTTGGAATCAAACTTTCGCATGACCTTTTTCTCAAATTCTACTTAAAGCTTGCAGTATGGTCTCTTTGGAATTTTCCTTGAAATCCACAACAAAATGGAGGATAGAATGATCTAGAGAAAGAAAGAACAGAACCAAGAACCCACTTAGAAAATGCCTATATGAATGAAAACAAACTGGCCTAAACAAAAATCTCTATATAATTTAAGATTTATTGGCAACTTGAAAGACGTAGAAATGCAGAGAAAAAATGACAATCACAAAGGCTAGCAGAAGCTCATTACCGAAGGAGGCGACTGAAGAGACCCACAAACCCCAAAACTGGAATGGTCAATGCAGGCAGCTCTGGCAATGTTATCCAAAACTACAATTAAGCAAGGAGGCTAAAGAAGAAAAAATGACATTCTCAAATAACTCCAAGTTCAACTGGAATGCCCAGAAAATGTAAATCTTGTGCTTTAAATGAACATCTATGAGTAGACAATGCATGCATTGAAGCTATGGTCACTACCTGCATGAATGATCGTCTTCAATTGACAGGAAACTTTCTACTTTAAGAGCCTTCACTCCAGATTGTACTGTCTTGGATGCCTTTCAGGCATGAATGATATTTTCCCAAATTTCATATGTAAAAAGCTTAATTCGATTCAGGGACGAGGTCTTGATGTAGTCATATAATCCAAGAACTAAGGGAAATCATCTCAAATAGTAGTACATGCTTTGCTATTTGTGTGGATTTTTTGAAAACTTTTGATTTATTCCCAATTCTACACCTTAGACCAATCCCTTCTTTTATTAAAAAGCCTGCAACATTGTTACCTCTCTCAACACAATTAAAAGGGATGATAATGAAAGATATTTGGATAGAGAAAATATCCTGAATAACCATATTTAATATCCAATTTTAAGGTCCATTTCTCAAAAATGTAGCTTATAACTAACTTTCAACTCCTTCAACTTCCATATTTAGCCACATATTAGAGATGGCAAGGGAGGGGCCTTGGAGAAGAGCTTTTTCATTTGACCATTTATTAGATGAGTTCCCCAGATTTAAGCAAAAAAATGCTTAATCCTTCTAACTTTGCTTATAAGGACTTCTTCCCTGCTTGCATGGCCGAGATTTCCTTTACTGTTCTAACAACATTTGCAGGGGTGAATAATTCTTTCTAAGAGAAGTACTTTGTGGTTGAACTGATTAGCTATCTATTTTAACTCTCAGCCTTGGTTTTCTTCACATGATGTATCTGCCTATTCGTGGTAGCGTTTAGGATTTAACCTATCAAAATTATGTGATCTAATAAAGCGAACATATTGAGGTGTTTCTGTTTTGGTAAAAATGCTTGCAATTGGTTAGTTTGTCAATAGAAACCATGGAAGGAGTTTTGTAATGGCAAGTGTTTGTGTGCAGAATGGATACACTCCAAAGACATATGCCATTTACAGGTCCCGATGGCATGAATGAATTAAAAAAGATTGCTTTGCAATTTGAAGAGAAGATTTATGCAGCTGCTGTGGATCAGGTGTGTTACCACTTACCAGCACATTTATCTCATATACATGTACATGTGTTTTTATACACACAAGTTGTTATAATTTATTGGCATTCTAAAACAGCAAGTAATAAATAACACAGCCTTCTACATCCTTTACATGATCCCAGCTGGTGTTGTTGGAGGTCGAAAGATTTGCCAAAATAATTCATTCTGCATGAATTTCCTTAAATAACTGCTGTCGATGTCACCATTGAACATCTTTTTCAAATTTTCTTGTGATTGGTTATTGCAATATAATTATATTAAAATTGTTTATTTACCATGTTTGGAAGAAAATATAAAACATGAGAGCCAAATCATTGAAATGTTTGATCAAGTTAGGAAAAAGATAAAGCTGATGGATGTATATGTGTGCATGTGTTCTTTATCTGTATTATTTTAAGTTTAAATTCCAGTATGTCTTAAGTTAACCTTTTTAGCTTAAAATAATTAATTCCCCGATTTTGGGAAAACTTTTTGAGCATTTCAAAGTTCAAACTCTTAACCTTCAGAAAAAATTGAGGTCTTCAAGCATCTTTCATCTTCTTGCAATAAATGATAATTTTACCCAGGTTTCTGACACTTTTCCATTTATGTGAAACTTCAAACTTATTTTTCAATTCAATGATTTCAACTTTCATTTTACTCAAGAAGGCAGCGGAGTTATGGTTCTTCTGAATATCTATTCTACTGCACACTTTTTACGGCCAGATGAAGTTCTCATTTGCATAGTATCATTCAAGTCATATGGTTTCTATTATTTTTTGTATCATGCATTTTGAAAAGTATACATGTTTGTCAAGGGATTACATGTTTGTCAAGGGATTACATGTTTGGAAATCATTTTTCCCTTTCCTTCGGATGATAATGTTGTCCCTCTAAGCAAGACTATCTGTGCACAATAGCTCTCAAGATGCTATCATTCAAAAATCATGTTTCTCGAGATGGAAATTCTTTGGCAGGTTGTTCTTCTAGTATCAACCAGAAGCCTCTAGATCCTGGTGGGGACAGGCAGATGATATGCTAATTTCTAATACGAGGACTTGTTTTATTCATTAAGCATAATTTATATTACCATTTTTTTACAGTAATGATTTACAATAATTCTTTATATTCTTTGATCCCAGTGTTTAAATGAGGTGTTTGACTTAGAAGTGGGGTTCTTTTGGCTTCAGTTGTTTTCAACAGTGAAACAGGACTTCTGATGCCAGCTATAGTAAGTGGCAATGGCATTTCACTGCCTGGACAGCCCGGACCACAAGAAGCATCGCTACCAAAAAAACAGAAACTTCTTTTCTCCCGGCTCCAACATCAGCCCCAGCAGTTGCAACAACAACCACCATTGCTACCACATTTCAACTCAGTACAGGAAGAGCTTGAGGAAAGGTTTGATATGCCTGGTGGCTTATTGCAACAGCAGCAGCAGCAGAGTTCTGTTGAACAACCGAAGCAGTTACAACAAGTCCAAACACAGAGCCTGTCAGATATCCCTACAAGTGAAACTCATTCACCTCTTTTGTTGTTTAATCTCAATTTTTTTTTTATATTCTCATTTGAATGTAACTGAGATAGCTGACACATTTTGGCAATCCCTATTATCTATATACAGCAAATGTTGGACTTGATCTAGCATCGATCAAAGGTATACATTCAGTCTTTCTTTTTGATCATTTTTGCATAGTATTTTGTGGCCTTACATATTTAGGAACTGTGGGATTTTCCAGCATCGGTGGAGTCATCAGGTCAAAATGGTCAATTAAATGTAATTGATTGGCAGGAGAGGATCTATCAGAAGGTAAGATCTTTGCAATCTCCTATCTTCCCAGTTATTGATCTATTTTTAATATTGCAGACACTTCAATTCTCTGGGAGTAGAGTTTTGAGTGATTGCTAAGATATAATCTAAAATTAGAATACCCATTTGCAAGATAAGTGAAAGATTTATGACCAGTAGAATGATTTGTAATCTGATATGTGCAACCCATATCAGAACCAATGAAATAAGTATATCAAAGAAGAAAGAAAATCCAAAAGGAGATTGTGAAATAGTATTTAACCAGTACAATGGACATAGAAATACGAATAGGTTATAACCATCAGGGCTCTTGCATGATACTTATCTTCTTATGAAGGAACTGTCTCAAATTTTCAGAGTCCTTTTCTCCATCAAACAATCAACGTGATTAAGGAACACCTAAGCTGGGGAAAGGAAGTATATGATAATGAGAAAAATAGAATTCACTGACTGCTTGAAATACCACACTAACATTTAGTCAACTCATTAAATTATACTCTAATACCTTCAGCCTATCATTCAGCTTGGTGTCAAAAATCAGTAAAACCTTGGTTGATGTGAGTATTATACAGGAGTCAAATAGATACTCTAATAATTTTCAGCTAAATTAAAAATCCTGGAAGTATTCTTTTGGCTGATATTTTAAATATGGATAACAAGTACGGGAAAGTTAGAAACTGATGTATTAATGTGTTACTATCCTCCCTCTCCGCTTAACATCATTGGTGATTCTGATCTTAGCTAGTGATCTCTCTCTCGCTCACTCACTCATGTGGATCTTTTATCAGGATTTAACTGCATAGTGTTTTTAGTCAGTCTCATTGACCCATGTTTCATGAGTAGTGGTTCACAAGAACCCATCTCTCAAGAGCATGAATGGTCCACTTAGCACTCATTGCATCTAGGTGATGCAGACTGGGGTGATGCGTTGGGACTTCTCACGGGGTCACCATGATAAGTATCAGGGCTCCTGCAGGATACTTATTTTCTTTTATGAAAATTTCAAGGGGTTTTTCTCCATCAAACTATGAACACTCTTCAGTTACGCTTGAGCTAAGAAAGGATATGACAATGTGAGAAGTAGAACATAGTGACTGCTAGGAATAACATACAATAACATTTATTCAACTCTTTAAATGAGTGGAGTCAGATTGTCATTCAGCTTGGCTGTCAAAAACTCAGTAATACCTTGGTTGATGTGAGTATTACAGACAAGTCAAATATATACTCAAATAATTTGCAATTCAATGAAATACCCTGGATTTTTATTTGTTTTTTGGCTGCTATTTTAAATATGGATAACAATTATGAGAAACTGACAGGTTATGTGGCTGTACCCACAACTATCCAGAAACAAGCATTGGGTGTGCATGTCCTTGCATTGATTTGTTAGCATCCTCCCTCTCGCTGGTGTTAACATCACTGGCCATTCTGGTCTTAGCTAGCTCTCTGTCTCCTTCGCTGTCTCTCCAGAGGTATTGCTGACAACAATTTTGGCTTCTTTGAATGAGACCATAAGCTGTGGATAGACTTTCATCACTCAAAATGCAGCAATAGGCTACCATGTTGGCCACTAACAGATCAAGGGCTCTCAAGTGAACTAAATGCGAGTTTTTGAATGATGTTTAGGATCTTCAGTTTATGTAGATGGAGAGTAGTCATTATACTGGCTGATATAAAATAATTATTTCATACCAAGGTAGCAGACATGTATAAAAGGCTGGTTGATGAAGACCGTAGAAGAATTACTCCATCTTCATTGTTAACTCTTAATACACAATTTGGACAGAAAAAGTCCACTTATGGGACTATGCCATTTCTTTATTGGAAAAATGTCTCCAATGTTTAATGATGCCTTGTGGAAGCTATGTCCTTTCCCTTTATTTCACATTAGCTGTAATTTGCCACAACCTTCCATGATGATATTTGTGTACTTTCAAGTCTTTCAAACTAGCATCTGCTTCTAGTCATCATCTAAATTCTGCAATATTAATTAAAGAAAACATTTACAGTTATCTTATTTGGTTTGTCACTTTGATTTATGTCGTCTGACTTCTATTACATAGATGGTTTTTATGATATGTTTCCTTTGTTATACTATATCCATCATCTATGATCCTATAATTGTTAATTCTCCGTATTCCATTTTGTGCATATAATGATTCTTCTTTTAGCATTCTTCTCAGTCTATTAGGATCAGGACATCTCATTCTAGCAATGATCTTGATAGAAATGATGATGCATTTTTCATGCAGTTGCAAAAGCTGAAGGATATATATTTTCCTGACCTAACAGAATTACTCCAAAGGCTTTGTATGAAATGTCAGCAGGAAGATTTACCTTTTATATTTTTGCACTCACTCTTTTCTATGTTTTAATTTAATCAGACGGTCTGAAGGCACTAGCAAATGATTCAATTTTTGCCATCAATACTTAAAATTTGTTATTTTGGCAGCCTATGGCAGCTGAACAGCTTGACAAGTTTAAGCTGTATAAAACAAAAGTTCAGCGTATGATTCAATATTTTCAAGTTTCTAAGGGGAATATTCCACCTGAATTCACAGAAGACGAGATCGATGCTCTTGATAAGCAAATTCAGAGTGTTCTAAACTCATTTAGAAAACCTGCTCTGCAAGAACAACAGGGACATCAACCTTTCCTTCCTCAGTCCTGTAGCCATTTGCATTCTATGCAGCAACAGTCACCATCTCTAATGCCTCAGTTTCAGCAACAAGAGGAGCATTCTAATCAGCTTCAACAGATGAACTTACAGGCTTCCACAACATCAATGCAACCAAACATTATTGTGCCTATTCAGCATAGTTCCATGCCACAGTTGCAGCAATCCGCTGTGCAGACAATACTGCAGAATAATCGAGCTGCAGTGCAACCTGGGGCTGCTCTAAATTCAACACACGGAAGTGGTGTAGGTGTCCTGCAGCAGACTCCCTTCCAAGAGGGTAGTAATAATAATATTAATGGTCTTCAGCAAAATAGCATAAGCTCTTTACAGCAGACTGGAAACAATCCTTTACAACAAAATGATTTAAACCCTTTGCAATTGAATGCAAATACTTTGCAACATCATCACCAAGCAATGAAACCACAAGAGATCTTGCATGCACAGAAATTTAAGAATATGCAGCATCAAGAGATACAAATGCATCAACAGCAACAGCAGCTGCAAGCTGCTCATATGCAGTTACCACAAATGCCACAGTTTCAACAAGCGAATGACTTGAACAGTGAATCAAAGCCTAAGCTATCTTCTTCTAGTAAAAAAAAATCCATGCAGCAACAACATACGTTAAGTCAGCATCCAGATTATCAACAGCAGCAGCAGCCATTTAAGACAGTGTCAGCATTTTCTCTTACCTCACTTCAACTTCTTCCAGCTGCTTTTCCGCAAGTCTCTCAGCAATCCTCTCTACAATTAGATCAGCAAGGTCCAGTTGCGTCATCACTTCCAGTTCCCAAGCTTGGAACTCTCATGCAGCCAGTAACCTTACCATTTACAGCTCCTTCACCCTCCACCCTTCCATCTCCATCACCCATGGAAGATGCTGAGAAGCAATTGTCTGCGATTCCAGATATTGGAAATAGTCAGGGCTTAAAAAAACTGACAAGTGCTCAGAGCCATCCTAAATCTCTTGCCATTGGTCCATTAGGAATCTCTGCTTCAACTCTAGTAGCCAATTTTTCTTCTTGCCCTGCTCAGAATATCATTAACCAGGATGGACACCAAAACGTTTCACAAGGACTCCATATGGAAGACAAGTTAAGTACAAAGGAACCGCCTTTCGAGCACTTGATAAAAGTGGTACGCAAGCTTCAAACTTTTTCTTTAGGAACTATATCCTCTGCCTTATTTTAAGAGAATGTATTTTTTAACAAGAGGAAAACAAAGTATAAAATGAAGAGCTATAATAGCATAAATTTCTCCCAATGCTTTTTGTACTTATACTTGGATCATACAGTTTGGGGTTTAATCCTATTGGGTTCACCCCCTATGATTTTGTTTTACATTGTTTTAGTGTTGTAGTTTTCAGTTACTTTTCCATTGTAACTTAATGTACTTCCAAGTTCCATTGAGCTAATTTGGTCATTTATGGATATTAATAGAATTTTCTTTTCTTTTTTTTTTCTCTAGGAGAGAAAGATATCAACAGACACGATGTACATTTATGATTTTCAAGAGATCCTGCATTAATTCCACCTTTCTCTTGATACCTGTGAAAATTAGTATTGATTAATGACCTACGCAAAATTTCAATTCAACGTTATTGATGTTGATGATTATATGCAACCACGTGATGAATACTTCCAGATCGATTTGAGCAATAAATTTAAATAATAGCTAAGGCTATTTAAATTTATATATATGATAATGAAGAGGTGCTTCATTTTATAATAAGACAAATTAAATATTAAAAGTGTTAATAAATAAATTATGATTATTTATTTAAAGGAGCCGACTTACCTTGAAAATCGCACCCCCTCTTGAAAAGACGTGTTTGGCATTTGAGGCTGACTTGGTTCTTGAAGAGGTGCGATTCCTCATTGTTGTTGGTGTATATATACACATGATCTCTCTCCATTTCGTAATCAAGTTCATCAAGCATTTATTCAAGGAGAAGTTCGCACCATTGCAGCAGATTGGAGCAGCAGATCAGAAGTTTGTAACAGCAGATCAATTCAAGGAGAAATATTTTGTTTGTACATTCGCATCTAGGAGAGGTGCTCATTGTTCTAAAAGAGACCTTGTATTAGGTCTGAGTTGTAAGAAGATTTCTGCTCTTATAATAATCAATATATAAGAGATATATTGGCTGGGTTTTTCTCCCTCAGGTTGGAGGGTTTTCCTAGGGTATTGGCTGTGTTCTTGTGTTGTTTTTGAATTCTAATCTGATCTTATAAAACTAACATGGTATCAAAGCGGGTTTGAAGAAGATCTCGATCAGATTTGTGTTTTACAGCGATACCCTTTATTTTATTTCTCATCTTGTTTACCTCTATCTCTCGGACAAGATGGTGAATGGTCTTAAGATTGAGGATAGGCTTGAGGGAGCGTCAAATTTCACTTCGTGGAGATTCAGGATCATGCTTACCTTGGAGGAAAGCGAATTGGCAGAATTTGTGGAGTGCTCCGCCCCCGAGCCTATGGATGAAGAAGAGAAGGCCCTATGGAAGAAGAAAGATACTAGGGCAAAGAAGATGTTAGTTGATTCCGTTAAGGATCATATTGTTCCTATTGTCTCCAAGTTAAGGACTGCAAGAGAGATGTTCAAAACTTTGGAGGAGATGTACGAAATCAATAACACAAGTCGGGCTCTTGCACTGAAGCAACAATTCCATCATTTGAAGATGGCGAAAGGAGAATCTGTTATTGCCTACTTCATGAGAATAACCGAGTTGAGAGATCAACTCTCGTCTATTGGGCATGTTGTCGATAGCAAGGATTTGACCATGCTGGCTCTTAATGGTCTTCCTTCATCTTGGGAGTCTTACATTCAGGGAATCAGTGCAAGATCGAAACTTCCCAAGTTTGATTGGTTGAGGGCAGACTGTATTCAAGAAGAGTCTAGGTTGGTTGCAAAAGGTATTGGGCAAAGCTCCGTTAATGAAGACATTCATGTTCTTGCCACTCAATCCTCAAAGAAAAAAGGGAAAGATGGGAAGAAAGGTTATTTCAAGAGAAATAGAGATAAAGGAGCTGATGGTGGCCCTGCATTTAAGAAGAAGAGGGACCTCTCCAAGGTCCAATGTTTTCGATGTGACAAGTATGGCCACTTTGCAAAGGAATGTCCTACCAGGCCTAGGCAGCAGGCTGCCATTGCAAATGTTGATGAAGTCTCTTTGCAGAAGGATTCAAGTGAATACCTATTCTACTCAGCCTTATCGAGCAATGTATCTACCGACACCAACACTTGGCTGATTGATAGTGGTGCTTCTCGTCACATCACCGGATTTAGGGAGCATCTATCTGATTTAGAGGAAAAAGATTCTAGCAAACAAGTCATTATTGGAGATGATGCTAGTTACTCTATGAAAGGAGTTGGGACCTCATCTCTTCACTTGGATTTCGGCGCTTCCTTGCAATTGGATGATGTGCTATTTGTTCCAGGCATCAAGAGAAACCTTGTTTCCATCTCAGCTTTGGAAGACAAGAGTTACCAAGTTGCATTTTCAGAAGGTAATGTTCTTATATGGGCTAAGAACTCCAACATCAAGATTGCTCGGGTGATTGGAGTTAGACATGGGTGTCTCTACAGGCTATGCACTCGTCCTCTTTAGGCTCTATTCCATGATTCTTCAAGTTTGTGTGATCTTTGGCATCAAAGATTGGCTCACCTTCACTTTCAAGCTCTACCTATTATGGAGAAGATGGTCACCGGCCTTCCTAAATTCAACCAGAAGCATGAAGGAACCTGCAAGGGCTGCGCTTTGGGTAAGAATACAAAAGGTTTATTCCATAGTAGTGAAAGTAGATCCAAAAGTGTTTTAGATCTTATTCATTCTGATTTATATGGTCCAATGTCTGTTGCTTCTTTGAGTGGTTTCTTGTATTACATTATCTTTGTTGATGACTACTCTAGAAAGACTTGGATTTATTTCTTGAAATCTAAAGAATCTGAGGAGATATTAGAAAGATTCAAAGAATTCAAAGCTCAAGTGGAGAATTTGTCCGGAAAGAGGATCAAGGTCTTGAGATCCGATAACGGAGGAGAGTACACTTCCGTTATGTTCCGTAACTTTTGCATTGAAGTAGGGATTAAGAGGGAGTTCAGCGTTCCTTATAATCCTCAATAGAACGGTGTTGTGGAGAGAAAGAACAGATCTATTGTGGAAGCAGTCAAAGCCATGATTCATGACCAAGATCTACAAATCTCTCTTTGGGCTGAAGCATCCAAGACTGCTGTCTATGTTCAGAATAGAAGTCCTCACAGAATCTTGGAGAATATAACTTCTGAAGAAGCATTCTTTGGGGTGAAGCTTGAAGTGAGTCATTTGAGGATCTTTGGATGTCTAGTGTATGTTCATATTCCAAAGGAAAAGAGGACAAAATTGGAACCTTCTGGCAAGAAGGGAATTTTGGTAGGCTATAGTGAGACATCAAAAGCCTACGGAATCTACATTCACATTCCGGGTCAAGAGACAATTGAGATCAGTAGAGATGTCACATTTGAGGAAGATGTTGCATTTAGAAGATCCAAGGGCACTCATATGGAGATCGATGATGAAGAGCTTCCTCAGGATATGGAAGTTGACCATGTTCCTGAGAATCAGAGGGAGGCTCCAAAATCCAAAGAAGATGATGTTCCAGTCGAGCCCTTGGAACCTTCTGATGGGCCTACAGATATTTTGATTGGAAGGAAAAGACCTCTCTGGGCTAGGAAAATAATGTAGGAGGCAGAAAGTTTTGCAGCCCCAAGAGGAACTTTCAGAGAAAGTAAGAGACCTAATAAGTTCTCCAGTTATGTAGCCTTGATGAGTCAGATTATTGAGTCAGAACCTTCCAGTGTTGAGGAAGCTTCTAGTCAATAGGTTTGGAAAGATGCTATGTCTAAAGAGTATCAATCCATACTTAAGAATGATGTTTGGGACATTGTTCCTAGACCCGAAGACAAATCTGTAGTGTCTTCTAAATGGCTCTTCAAGATCAAGCATGCGGCTGATGGGAGCATTGAGAAGTACAAGGCCAAATTTGTGGCTAGAGGGTTCTCACAAAAAGAGGGAGTTGACTATGAAGAAACCTTTGCTCCAGTGGCTCGTTATACTTCTGTCAGGACCATTATTGCTATTGTTGCATCTAGAGGATGGAAGATTTACCAAATGGATGTAAAGAAAGCCTTTCTGAATGGTGTAATAGAGGAAGAGGTTTACATTGAGAAACCTGATGGATTTGAGGTACATGGGAAGGAGTCTCATGTTTGCAAGCTGAAGAAGGCCTTGTATGGTCTTAAGCGGTCTCCTCGTGCTTGGTATGAAAGGATTGATCGTTACCTATTGAGTTTAGGTTTCTCAAAGAATGATGCAAATTCTAACCTCTACTTCAAGGTAATTAATGATGAAGCTTTGATTTTGGTTTTGTATGTTGATGATCTGATTATCATTGGAGAAGAACACCTCATTCTCAAATGTAAGGAGCTAGCTTTTGAGTTTGAAATGAAGAATCTTGGTCTCATGCATTACTTTCTTGGCTTAGAAGTTTGGCAAAATTCAGATGAGATGATTCTAAGTTAAGGGAAGTATACCATTGACATTCTGAAGAGGTTTGGTATGATTGATTGCAAACCTATGTCTACACCTAAGGAGACCAACTTACATAAGTTGAAGGAGGTTGTAGCTAGTTAAGAACTAGTGGATCCCACGATGTACAGGCAACTGATTGGTTCATTTATGTATCTAGTTAACACTAGACCGAACATCTACTATGCAGTGAGTGCACTTAGTCAGTTCATGTGTGAACCAAGATAGATACATCTTGTTGCAGCAAAACATATCCTGAGATACTTGCATGGCACAGTTGGATATGGGTTGAGATATTCTTCAAGTGTGGATTTGAAGCTGCATGGTTTTACTGATTTTGATTGGGCAGGGTGTGTCACTGATCGGAAAAGTACCTTTGGTTGTTGCTTCAGTTTGGGATCTGCTATGATATCCTGGTGCAGCAGGAAGTGGTCTTCAGTGGCATTGAGTACAGCAGAGGTAGAATATATTGTAGCTTGTGTGGCAGCTTGTGAAGTAGTGTGGCTTCGTAAGCTCCTTGCAGGATTGTTTGGGCAGTCAATGGAACCTACTATCATTCATTGTGACAACCAGAGTTGTGTGAAGCTTTTTGTCAATCCTGTGTTTCATGACAGAACTAAGCATGTTGAGATCAAATACCATTATATTAGAGATATGGTATTGAGGAAAGCTATACAATTGAGGTATATCAGCACTGATGAGCAGACAACAGACATTCTCACCAAGCCTCTCTCTAGGATAAAGTTTGTGTACTTTTGAGATAAGCTTGGTATGGTGGAGAATCAAGCCCTAGTTGAGAAGGAGTCTCAGTATCAGTGATCCTCTGTTAATGCATTTCTCTATTTGAGAGAGATTTGAGGTGCAAGCCCTTGATAATGCATTTCTCTTTGAGATTTGAGGTGAAAGCCCTTGTTTCCACCCTCTGGGAGAGCCATGGTGGATGTAATGTGTGTGACTCCATGACAACATCACGTGAAGGAGTCCGTGATGATTTTTCTTGTACTTGTGTTTCACCCTCAAGGAGAGCCATGGTGAACGTCATGGTGAGGTGACAACATCACATTGAGTGATGAGCACTTGTACATACCATCTATGGAGGTAGCCATGATGGTTGATATTACGATGAGGTGATATCTGATATCACGATGAGGTGATATGCTTTCACGATGAGGTGATAAGCTCTTTTTTCTTTCACGGATGTATTCATGTTAATTGGCATCACGATGAAGTGATATGTCTTGTGCAGATGGAAGTATTCCTCCCTAGCTGAGAGGGAGTGTTGATGATTATATGCAGCCACGTGATGAATACTTCCAGATCGATTTGAGCAATAAATTTAAATAATAGCTAAGGCTATTTAAATTTATATATATGATAATGAAGAGGTGCTTCATTTTATAATAAGACAAATTAAATATTAAAAGTGTTAATAAATAAATTATGATTATTTATTTAAAGGAGCCGACTTACCTTGAAAATCGTGCCCCCTCTTGAAAAGACGTGTTTGGCATTTGAGGCCGACTTGGTTCTTGAAGAGGTGCGATTCCTCATTGGTGTATATATACACATGATCTCTCTCCATTTTGTAATCAAGTTCATCAAGCATTTATTCAAGGAGAAGTTCTCACCATTGCAGCAGATTGGAGCAGCAGATCAAAAGTTTGTAACAGCAGATCAATTCAAGGAGAAATATATTGTTTGTACATTCGCATCTAGGAGAGGTGCTCATTGTTCTAAAAGAGACCTTGTATTAGGTCTGAGTTGTAAGCAGATTTCTGCTCTTATAATAATCAATATATAAGAGATATATTGGCTGGGTTTTTCTCCCTCAGGTTGGAGGGTTTTCCCAGGGTATTGGCTGTGTTCTTGTGTTGTTTTTGAATTAATTTTTTGCATTCTAATCTGATCTTATAAAACTAACAATTGATACATCAAGCACACAATCTGTTTGAGGGAAATTTAATTTCAATATAAAGTTGCTGGATATGTTTCAAATTTATCCCTCCCTTTCAATATAGATTGTTGTATGCATGTTCCTGTGTTTCAAAAAAAAGAGACATCCATGCAATATTATTACCAAAACTTGGATGTATCTTTAGATTTGTTGTTGACATAATTTCGTTGGTAGGTGAATTTATAGTAAGTATATTGGAGGGGGTTATAACTAGCATTTAACATTTTACTCTGTATAGTCGGCCATTATAGTGATATTGCTGAAAAGAGCACATTTTCTGTTGGCTAACGACCATACAGATCCTAATAAAGATAAGAGCTAGGTGGGCAAATTGAAATTAATCCTCCATAAGATGGTTTTTTATGCAAATTGTAAATCATAAGAAGGTTCTCTATGAAAATGATAGCTTCCTTGTATATTGATCAAGATTTTGCTGCTCTGCTAATTAAGGCTAGTTGGGCTAGATTAGTACATCCTTGAACTTGAAAGGAATAATTCGCTTCTGTCCTAGTGAACTTGAGACTAATGAATATCAATACATAATTACATGAGGATATATCTAATGAAAATAGTTTATGAGAAGAGTTATATGCAGCTGGCTGACAGCAATCTCATCTAAAGGCTGTTTGAAGAAATGATTATTATTTGTTCTTGTGCAATAAGACCTTAGCTCTATTGCATAATTCCATCAATCATAATGCTTTAGTTAATATATTGTTGGCCTTAAAGTTAGAATGCAGTAGGAACCTTTTTGAAAGCACTATATTTGAACCTAAAAGTAGAGTATCAATGAATCCCATAATTTCTAGTGAAGATAGAGTGAATGTAACAGTTTAGTTTTGAGATCATAATGGTCAATTCCCAATAGAAAGGCCTCAGGAGAATTTGAAAGAAGGGTGATATATCATGGTAGTGGGACTGTTTGTCTCATATGATTTCTGTAAAGTCATCCTGATTCTGGATAAATTCCTTTCAAATGGGTCTTCCGACTGCATTACATTTAAGTATGTATGTTCAGACAGGTTCAAACAAATTGATTTGATATTTTTTCAGTCCACTATGAACTGGGCTTAATGATATCCAATAACCCAAATGCATTTACCTTAATTGGTCAACCAGAGCATCAGAAAAAAACTATACTGTATGGCAAGCTCTAAGAGCTTAGAACTATTCCTTAGAAGCTCTATCCACAACCTTAAGGCAGTGCGATTTGGCTTTGATTTGAATGCCTTTGGCTGAATGGTTATCAACAATTTTCCTATGACGGTGAAGCTCGATCACCTTGACTTGCAAAGTAGGGGAAAAGGGGTTGGCTTCAAGTTGCAATAGTTCTATGAAGCTTTGAGATTGTGGCCTCATATACACGACACCAAAAGATGGCCAGCTAGCATCCATAGATGCAAAGAAACAGAGAAGTACATTCAATGGCACTATTCCACCAAGCGATCTAGCTAGTTATTTGAGTGGGCTAGGCTTCTAACTTCCAAACATGCTTGATGTGGGCTAGCAAAGGTTGATGTCTCAACAAAGAAGTATTAAAAAAAAGAGTATTTTACAACTCTAAGGTATACCCACTTGCCATTGAATTTTAAACCTAATGGGAGTGTGGTCTAACAAAGTCACATTCGGCAAAGGGTCCATATGGAGTGAGAAACAACTGGTAAAGGAGCAAAAGGACTACGCAGAAATCATGGCATGATCTAGGCATTTAAAGACTTTTAGGACCAACTTGAAAATTGTTCCACATATACCAATGGGAATGATTATGGCAGCAACCCATATTGGGATAAAAACTACTCAATTTATTATGCATGCAATACCTTACCTCTCTTTCACCAATTGTCCAACGTAAAAGGAAATGTCCCATCTTTATCATATACCATGTCAACCACATTACAGTCCTCGCACGTGACCCAAGTGGCAGTAGGCAATGAATCAATAATCTATCGCCACAAAAGAGATCTCTCATCATTGGAAGCATAAATATTTATAATACCAAAATAATGATTGTTGACATTTAAGAGGATCCAAATCGCACAATTAGTGGGATTAGAACCATGGTCAAGAACATGTTGAAGCCACCTAGGAGAGAGAAAGGTGACAACTCCTCCATGACCAGCATCGTGATTGTTGCAAAAAAGAGTTGCCTAGCCAAATAGCATGGCAAGCAATAGAAAACAAATAACTATATATCTTGACTTCCTATAAATAGAGAACATCTAAAGCCAGTTGCTTCTAACGAACATTCTTCCTTGTATGTTTCTTGGGGAGGTCAGTAAGACCTTGAACATTCTAGGAGGTAAAATTCATTGATGGGAATCAAGAGGCATCTTGTCACTATTCGACTCATTGAGAGAAGAATAGTGATTTTGCAAAAAATCTTCTGATGAGAAACTGCCTAATTAGATGTTTGGAATTAACATTCTTCGCTCTTTTGTAGCATAATCTCCCTCCAATTGCCTAGGAAGGATACAAGGATATTGTAGATATTTAGGAGGAGAGTGAATAGGAGCTATCGGCTGAGAAGATAAAACCAATGTCGATTGGGGCATTTGAGTAAATCTTGGCGTAGGGGAAGGCTTACCACGAGGTGGGATAGCCTCTTTCCCCTTCTAAGAAGGGTTTGGAACATCTATTGGCTGTGCCTTGGCAGTTAGGTGACTTGAAGTGGGCTGCCTTTTAGGTTGGGAGTTGCTAGAGTTGGCATTTTTCCTTAGTTTTCAAGGAAGGAACCTCAACATTCGGGGAGTTGATTTGACTCAGGGGACCACCAAAGGGCAATCTTTAATCTTGTGCTCAACAGATTGGCATCAAAAGCAAGCATTGGGTAGATTGAGGTATAACACACTTTGGGTGTGATGAAGACATCCATTTTGAATGCCCACATATTCTTTCAAATCCTTAGAGAAATCAATCTCAACACAAGCCTAATAAAACCTATTACGCTCAACACATATGACCTTTCTAAGGGAAGCAACAATGGTGGTTAGAAAGTTACAACAAGGAAGGGGTAGACCGGAGAACTTGAGCCAAACTAGAACACAAAGTGTCTTCTCATTCAAGATGGGAAAATCACGTGTCTACGATTGAAAAGCTAATAGAGATGCACAAACATACCATAGGCCATGTTTGAGAATGGCTTCAGCATGGCTTGCCTCTTAACAAAGAAAAAAGGAAAGAAACCTTTAGTAAGGTTTTGGAGAGCAAAATTGGACCCCATGCGGGCCCAATGCTTGTGAACCCAGTCCAAGAGCATGCATTTTGGGGGAGTTATCCTCACAAAATACCCCATCAAATTGAAATGCTCTAACCACTTACATGCATCATCAAACTCAAGGATGGGTACAAATTCAATCATATTTGCTAGGGAATCAAAGTTCTTACCTCATGAAAGACTTTCATCAAAAATTTCTAGGGATGCTTGCTTAGAGGTGCTATTGTGCCAAGATGGAAAACCATCAACACCAACATGAATTGCTAGGTTGAACCTATTTGAGGCCATAAAAGGGACTAACTGAAAAGCTTGCAATAAATGTAGAAGATTAAAGACTTTCCTAGCGCCAAAGATGTAGTGTGACATTAAGATAGCCAAAGACAACAAAAGGGATACAAACCTTAGCAAAACCCACTTCAACCTTTGATATAGGTACATCTCTATTTCTATTGCCTAGCCTTTGTGTTCTAATGGAACTCTCTTCACTATAAAATGTTTTTATTGTTGTAAAATGTAAGATTTTTGCTATGGAATGTGAGTTTTCTATTGGCATCATTGTCTACCACCTTTGTCTTCTACCTTGACAATCAGTGCCTTCAATATTATCTTAGCATCTTCCTACTTGGTAAGCTGATTTATGCTATGTTACCAAATCGGCAAAAAAACCCTACATACTTGGGTACAATTCATTATAGAATTGGATTTGGGTGCAAAATGTGTGTGGAACTGTCTAGGGTACTTTTTGGGGGGTAGAATCATTTGGAATTGTCGAGAAATGTACTTAGGTGATTCTAGCTTGGTTGAGACATTTCGAGGGCAATGAAGATTACTTCAAAAAGAGCCAAGGCATGAGCCATTATAATTGTAGCTAGACTCATTGGGATCAGTGTCACATTTGATGTCAACTTATCTACATTTTAAACAATTAGAGTAGTGCCCATGGTCAACAGACAGTGAGCATTTTTATGAAAAACTTAAGCTGAACTCAATATTTCTACAAATGAACTGTAGGCCATGGCCGACCTAATGCCAACATAGATGAAGAGTAGAGTGGAGATGAACTCTGCAATGTATGTCTTCAATGTCTAGAACTTAAATGTTTCATCCAAGCTTCCAAATGCCATCTTGAGTACAATGCCCTCTTTGAGCTATTAAGTTTAGAGATGAGGTTGAATAATTCAATATTTTCATATAATTTCATTTATAGGTTTTATTTTTATTATTTAATTAATATGTATAATTTTATTACATATTATTAATATATATCTAGACTAGATTAGTATGGTATTCTGAACTTAATTCTTGTTTTTAGTTTGTAAATGTGTATATATTTATCATTTTATTATGTTTTTCGTACAGACCTAGAATGTACTCAGCCCCCCATTTTTTTTCCATACCAGCATACCGTACCCATGTGCCCCATAGATGTACCGGATTTTGATTTGGCAACTTAACTTTGGTTCAGTTCCATATGAATTTGTGCTTGTTGGTGTAGGTTTTGTGTTCACACTGCTCTGTTTGGTTATTTTTGTTGTTATTGGATGATTGAACCTTGCAGGCACTTACTTGTAGAGCTATGCTTCCATTTTTATATGTTCTAATTACTTGTTATTTTCTTGTCCTTGTCCATTGTTTGGACCCTATTTGTTATTTTGTGTTTATCTCTACCAGGATTATCTGCGATGGAGTTTCAAACTAGGGGCATATAAAACCGATTTTGCTAATCAATGGATAGGGAAACCACTCAATCCCCATTACAATAACCAACAAAAAAAATTAAAAATTTCAAACATCAGAATTGTCCTGGCTTATGAATGAGTATCATAGATCAATCATGTACGATTTGAATTGCTGAATATAACTATTTCCAAATGTCTCCTGGAAAAATTCCTTTCTTGTTACTCAAAAACTAATAGTAAAAGCAACTGTAGAAATTGATTCCAGCATGGGTTGAGGTGAAATACAACATCAAGGAAAATGGAAAAGCATAACTAGAATGACCGAGAGCAAGAGCAATAAACAAAGTAATGGTACATCTAAATATAAACAACATTATCTTTTACTACTCAAAATCTGTAAATTTTCCTTTATGCCTATATTGAATCTCTATATTCTATATTGAAGCGGCCCCATGGAGCCCACTATAGGTACTATTTTCCTGGAGAAGAGGGTACCATGAGATGATTTTTTTTTTTTTGCTTCAAGATAAATTAGAATCTTGTCTAAGAAAATAGGAGGCCCTACTTTTTAGATTCTAAATTTTCAGGGGTGCCTTTAGGGTTGGGGCTGAAAATTTCCCACATTAACTTAGGAGAATTTTCTATCACATGTCATACAGATTTTATATTCTTACCAATAAATTTAGGGACGATTTCTAGATGGAATTTTTTTAGCTTTCTAAAGAAATTCAGCTAAAATTATTAGCATTTGTTGTTTCTAAAATTACTCTCGAGACTACCAGCTTCCTAATTTTTGGAGCTTAAAGTTGTAAGCTTTCCCAGTGCTATAGAATCCACGACACCGCTTGCTTGTGAAAGATCCTAAAATTTCTCAGCAAGAGCTGCTGAAATGTTTTACAAAGTCCTCTTTCATGGATCGCTACCTAGTCCACTAGTTTACCCAAATAATTGGTCATAATCAACAACTTGTAACGACAAGAGAATACACTGATGAAATACTGAGTTTAGAAGAAACATGAAGGTTGATGTCAACAAGAAATATTGTAGAATGTTTGTACAAAAGATGGAAGCTAGAAAAAGATACTTCTCTTGGAGAAAAAGAAAAGAATTGCAAAAGTACTGAGAATACATGATTTTACACATAATCTGCAACAAAGGGATCTAAATAGGTGCACTTAAGAGTAAGATTAAAGAAGAAAGAACTCAAAAAAGCAAGGGGGGTGTCAATTGTAGATGGCCAAACCTGTGTAGAATTATATTGAAGTCTCTAACTACACAAGGAGGAGTATAAGTATACATAGAGAAGGAAAAGGGATCCCAAATGAGATGAAAACTTGCCCTAAAAAGGCTTTAAAACCAGAAAAAATCACTTTAAACAACCAAAAAGTAGAGATTGCTGTATATAGCAAAAAATATTGCATGGTTAGGGCATAAATTTTTGGGATGAAATTTTTCTACTGTTAAATTGCATAATGTTTTTGATTTTCAGGTGATTTTTTTTTTTTGTAAAAAGTCGTTTTGTCTGATTTTTGACAGAAATTCAAATCATAGTTTATGAGGTGGAATATTTGGTTTTGGGGCTGATTTCTAAGAAATTTTGGCAATATTTGCTGCTATGATTTGAACTATAGGATCAAAAATATGTAACCAAGGATTTGGATGATAACATTATAGTTTCAAGAACGAAATTATGATTCTTGTGATGGATTGTACATTTTTGAAAAAAATTCATCAAAGAAATGACGACTCAAAGGCAATTGCTTTATTAACCAATAGTGATAAAGAACTGTAGTGATAAAAGCATCAAAATTTTCATAACATATGGAAGGGGAGAGTACGTGAATCACTTTTATGCAATATTTTGCATCCACTGGGTAAGTCTACATCACACAATTGTTCATTAGCTTCAAACAAAATTAAGGTAGCTATAAGGAAAACTAGAACACTTGTTGAAATACTTGTATTATGTTTGAAGCAAAGAAAATTGTCCCGGATTCTTATTAGGTTCTCATCAAGGAAACTCGGGGATGCATCCCCATTTCTAGAATGTTCTAGAAATGGGGGGACACATTAGGGATGTCCCCGAGCCATCCTCAAAAATCCAAAAACCTCTGAAAATTTCTCCAAAATGCGGGGATGGGAAGAAAAAAGAAGAAAGGGGATGGTCGAGGACATTTGTGATGTCTCCCAACTATCCCAGGGACGATCGACTGTCCCTAAGTTTCTAACGCACTTTTGAAAAAAACACACACAAAGAAATTTAAGAAAACAATAAATTACTCATTTTGGTGGGCCCCCACACCTAGGTCATCCTAAATGGGAAAAACAACCTCATTTTATTGCCATTTGATTTCATTTTGTGTTTGTCAAAAAAAAATTGCACACTGTAGCAGGGTTTGAAGTTGAAGGAGAAACAATTTCTTTTAGTAGGGCTTGAAGGAGAAGTTGTAAGAGAGGTTGAATCCAAGGCATGTTTGGTAGTGAAACAACTCTTTCTTAAAAGAGGTAAGTCATTTTATCCTTTAATTTTTTAATGTTTTAATTTTTTTCAAATTTTAAAGTAAGAAATGTCTAATTTTTTTTATTCTTTTCATTTTTCAGTTTAAAGTTTCATTATATCTCACAAAACCAACATGAGCAGCAGTGAAAATGATAGTAGTGACAATGATGTGGAAGAAAAATAAATGTAAGAGTTTTAGTCTCATCAAAGTGTGGAAGTGTTGGAGGTGGAGGTGAACAACTACCAAATCCATTTGAGTGCCCTTCCAATGTCTTGAAACCTTATGAAAAGCGCCATTTTAACCAAAAAAACCTCTTCTCCAACTTGTGACAGCCCTAGATACCAAAATTAAAAAATTCAGGGGGGAGTAGGGTGTGGTTGTGTCACATTTGCAACACAAATTTTAGAGGGAGCTACACAAGGGTACGGTCTCATTTCTTGGGTGTTACAGGCTGTAGAGTTATGGTTTTTTAGACATAAAGGAGGATGATAAGTGAAATATTCTGAGCCAATTTTTTTTTGTTTTTTCCAATTACAAATTACAAACCAATGCACCCGTTAAGGTTAGTAGCTAAACCAAAACGTTGCTGAAGCAACTCTAACCAGAATGTACACCAGGATGCCGATGTGGGCAAGGTGTGAGCATTGGTCAGAGGATCTTAATCAAAATGCTTATGCAAAAACTCTAACCAAGAATGGCACCGATGATGGCGAGCATATGGTCAGAGGGTCTTCTACACTAAGTACTGAAAGGGAACTCGACACCAAGTATGTGCTACCCAATCCAGTATGGAGTTGAGGCGACCATATGGCGGAGTGTAAGAAATTACCATGCTTGAAAGAAATAACTGAGATGCTGAAAGTACTCAACACCCAGAATGTGCTTTCTAACCCAGAGTGGGAAAGGAGCTACCATAGGGCGGAGGTAAAGGAAATACTATTGCAATTACTGAACATTACAAATTATGATAAGCAAGATAACCATTACTGTCAGTACTACTGCCAGCTTACAATAATAAGTTAATAACTTGCTCTCACTGTGAATCAACAGATAACTAGAGTTGCAACAATATATAGGAGTTTCCTTTACTGAATGAATGAAGCTTAGATCTGAAATTGCACTAAACAGACCAACCTCAAAATCTGCTTTATGACAGTCCAGAATTCCTTGTGCACGAACAGCAGCCCTGTACTTCACAAATCTACTCACAACTTGCTCAAAACTTCATCAAATCTCATGAGACGAATTGCATAATGGTCCTAGTATGATGGTGACCAAAATAGAACACTGAGACTTGTTGACGTGCTTTTTATGACGACATCAACACAGAATAAAAATGCCCAACGGTCATTCTATTCTCTCTTGATCAAAGTATTCTGCATGCTAAGATTGCGTGAAAGTTCATGCGTTCAACTCTAAGGTTCCTTTAACACGAATAGACTCAGTTGGTTGATGTGTTTTGCTGGATTATTCCAAGGGGACTTACGTAGTTGTTCGATTTTGTGAAGCAATTAGGACATGAAAGATTTGACAATATTGTTCTGGTATCTGGACTGACCTGGAAAATGCTGAATTTAAAGGGAAAGGGATAGGAATTCTACGAATCTACTTCTAAAGGGTGGAGGACGAGGATCGACCTAAACACTCTTCAAACCAGACTTTGTTTCGTCTCCTTTCGGACAACTCCGACAAAGTTGGTGCAATCTTCAGAGGATGAGAAAGGTGTTCAAATTATGACACAACATGTTCATACCATCACTACAATGCATACGGACATATGAGCCACAATTGACGTTAAGTGCCGATACTCCAGTTGACCACGCAGGGCGAACTTACCATCAGCAAGCCCGCTAGTGGTATGGATGAAAGAAGATATGCTCAAACCGCAACGCCACACTCCAC
Organism: Sequoiadendron giganteum; assembly: GCA_007115665.2. Taxonomy (NCBI): domain Eukaryota; kingdom Viridiplantae; phylum Streptophyta; class Pinopsida; order Cupressales; family Cupressaceae; genus Sequoiadendron; species Sequoiadendron giganteum. The sequence continues at coordinate 639,632,820 of CM021101.1, read as the reverse complement.
AATTAACAACTACTTGCATAAAATAAAGTCTACTCTATTCTATTAATCTGAATTGGAAAGACGAAAAGGCCTTGCTAGCTATTCATAACAAAAGATAGAACCACCATGCAATGATAAACCTTTGTATTATGAGAGTTTTCCAGAACAACCTCTTACAAAACTTTCAAAGGGAAAGTTTTCTTTCCTTTTCAAACTACGCTATCTTTTAAGCTAACTTTCTATCTATTCTAACTTTTGTCCTCTACTCTCGATCTAATATCTACTTCTAATCGATTACAAATGAGGGGGGATGCCCCTTTTATAGTTGGCCCAGTCCAACGGACGACTTAGATTGAATTACAATAAAGGGCTCAGATCGAGCCACGTGTGCCCTAATTAGGGTTTTTGCCCTAAAAACCGCCACAAAGAGGAGTGGGGCAATGAATGCACATAATATTCTCCACTCCTCTGCAAGAACCATTATCTGCAATTAATGCCCACTATCTTCTTCTAGAAGATTCTCGTCCAGAAACGTGTTCCCACTGTTCTTCTCTGCCAATTTTGTTGCGTTAGGAGGAGAGGTGAGTACGCGATCGATATGAAAGTGATGAGCAAGGAATTTCTCCCGTTCCGCCTTCTTGTTGCTTTGACTCCTGGACGCACTCCTTCCTTGTAACTTTCACATTTCTTCATCTCAATTCCTTGGGCGTATTTAGCCCTTTTTGCACCACGTTCTTAGTGCCTTAGCCAAATCTTCACCGCCATTTCTCCTTTTTCAGAGTTGTAACATTGTCCAGCTTCATCACCTCAAGTCCTTACGCTCAGGCTCCAATGTTCATCCTGCAAAACAGAAAGAAAAGCATCAGAATGCTTATAATATAAATTCACTTTACTTACCCAATTTCCATGTTTTGACCGCTTGATCTCCGGATCTTGATAGAGTTCATTATTTCCAGCAAACTTATAACTTTTCAACGTCTGAATGCTTGATGTTCTAGCTTCATTTCATCTTCAAATTCTTCTATGCCTTGGACAAATTTCACCTCTACCCTGTGAGGGTATTTGACCTCTTGAGCTTTATTTTACCATGCCTTAGAAAATTTATCCATCTGAGCCTTAGGAACTTTGTTGAACGGGTGCCAGGCCAAAATCCTTGTCGAAACAACACGAGCAAGGCGTGGAAGAGTTTTAAACCATCTCCTAATTGGAAATGTCCAATACCCAGAAGAAAATTCCCCTCAGAAATCATAATTTCCACGTGTATCCAGACGAAGGGGTAAGTTTAATTTTTATTATTTTTGAAAAATAATAAAAATTACTAAGGTTTATTCCATTTTCATTCTGGAGGAATTCCATGCCTGTAATCTCCATTTTTCCTGCCTTGGTATTTTCTTGATTTTCTTGAAAAAATTCCCTTCTGCTTACAGGCACAACTCACCTTGCACTTAGAAAAATTACCTCCTCCAAGCGTGTTTCACATTTTGCCTTAGAAGAAATGCCTTAGGAAAATTTTAAATTCCTTGACTCTACCTTGGGCGCATTTGAGGTCTTCCACTTCTATTTTCTTCATCTTTTCATGTCCTAGCAATTTTGCCTTAGGCAATTTTATCCTTGCCTTCTCCACATTTTTTTTTTTTACCTTGTAGCCTTGGGCACATATCACCATGTCTACTTCCACATGAGGACACATTACATGTGTGGTGGGGAAACCCGCCAGCACTTAGAAACTTCTAACATTTCCCTTCCTTACCTTGGTGCGTTTTATCTAGGCTTCTTCCACATGTGAGCTTGAGGGCGCATTTTACCTTGTAGACTTCCAATCTTGGGCGCATTTTGCCTGGTTGACTTCCATATGTGGGCGCATTTGAAGGGGTGGGGAGGAATTTTCACCACTTAGCGATTTTCATAACACCACTTCACTTCATGGGCGCATTTCCTACTCCATGCTTTTGTTTTCTTGCCTTAGACAAATTTCTTTGAAGTCTCCATATAGGCTGCTTGAAGTGGGCGCATTTTGCCTAGGGAGCTTTCATTTGTGCCTTAGAAACTTTTTCAAACACCTCAACTTACCTTGGGCGCATTTGGAGGGTCAAGCTTCCATTTTAAACTTAGAAACCTTTTCAAACTTCTTGCTTCTCATCTTGGGCGCATTTTGACCCATGCACTTCCATTCTTCAAGACTTAGAAAATTTTCTAAGACTCATGCTTACCTTGGGCACATTTGAGAGGGTCAACTTCCAGTTTTCAATCCCTTAGAATTTTTATCACCGTCTCTTCAAGATAGGGCGCATTTAGGGGGGTCTCCAGGAATTTGCCATGCCTTAGATATTTTCTTGCTTGATATCCTTGCTTGAGGGCGCATTTAGGGGTGGCTACTTCCGTTTCATACTTAGAAAATTTTCAGGCTATCATCCTTGATGTGGGCGCATTTCCACTAGCATGCTTCCATTTTGAGTTGAGGGCGCCTTCTGATGGTGGAGCTTTTGTTTTATAATTAGAATATTTTCAAACACTTAGGATTTTGCTTGAGGGCGCATTTGAGAGGTGAGACTTTGATTTTTCATCATGGGCGCATTTTGCCTAGGAAGTTTTCATTTTGGCCTTAGGCGTTTTTTTTTTTTTGCCAACCCCTCAACTTACCTTGGGCGCATTTAGCCTGTGTGGCTCCTATTCCGTGCCTTAGAATTTTTTTTTTTTAACATTTTCAATATTCCTTCAACGTGAGGGCGCATTTGAGAGGGTATGCTCTCATTTTCTCACACTTAGTAAATTTTTCATGCCTTTGTCTGCCCTCGATCTCACATTCTATTTTTAGTAAGTCTTTGATTTCCTTGACTTCCTCAATTCCGTTTTGCTTGAAAATTTCACCATCTGATCTTCTTCGCCTTGTGAACCTGTTTTGCCAGTCCTCTGCCCTGACCTGCTATTTATAGCCACCTGCTATTTATAGTAAGTTCTTGACTTTCTGACTTCAGTAGCTCCGTTTGACCTGAAACTTGCAACGCCTGATCCTGAGAACTTGAGTGTCGCTCTGATGCCAACCTCGGGTGCAGACCTGCTATTTATAGCCATGCCCTGACTTACTAAAAATAGTAAGTTCTCCGATTTCGCTCAAATTTTGCCAGCAGGTACCTTGAAGTGTGCTGATGTTGGTGAGGTGCTTCGTTTTGACAATTTCTGGATTTCACCCCCTATAAAAGTGGAAACCCTAATTTGACCTGCATGTATCTCGAACGGTCTCCGTTTGACTTCGTTCCTTCTGCATGTCGTTCTGCTTGCTGAACTGGAGTGTTAGGCGGCTGCCAGAGTGTACCTGCTAAAAATAGAAACTGCCTGAAAAGTGACTCATCCACTGCCGAATGATTTTGCATGTCATATTGCCTGTGGGATCTCAAGAAACCCAGAAAAACCCAGAAAACTGGTCTGCATGCATGCACTGGCTAAAAATAGTAAGTCCTCGAAATTTGATCTTCTCCACTTGCATGTCACACTGTTGTGAAGCTCTTGAAAAACCCAAAAGGTATCTCTGGACATGCAATGAAAAACTCTGCATGCAAACCCTAAAACTAGCCTCCGAAGGCTGAACTCTGAAAGTGATCGTCTCGGTTTGCATGTTATATCGTTGCGAAGGTTTCGAGAAACCCAGAAGTAATCCCCGGGCATGCAACGAAGAATCCTATGTTTGACCCCCGAAAATGGCTCCTGAAGCCCGAGCTGCTAAAAATAGCAAATTGTCCGATCTGGCTCAAAATTTACGTGCAAGCAGCTTGATGTTACCTGAATGTGGTGGAACTGACAGAATTCCAAAATTTCGACAAAATAGCCCCAAATTGAATACTTACTAAAAATAGCAAGTTGTCGGAATACAGTGAAAATTTAGGGGGACTCTGCTGGAAGCCTTCTGACTGCTGTACCAAGCCTGGATTTCAATTTTATAACTCAGTTTGACCTTAAATAAGCCTGAAGGATGAAAACCCTAATTACACAGACTTAACCAATACTTCAACCTGGGTCAGATGACAGGACATCCCCGGAAGGACCAGAGATAGAGAGAGAGACGCACTAACCAAAGCCAAAAGACCAGAATGGAGCAAAAATTAGGGGGTCCCCATCTGTATGGGGTGATGTGTGAAAAAGGTCACAACAAGACTCACTCAAAAAACCCTATTTATTTAATGCACGAAACCCAATGCAGATCTGAAAAGTACGGCCCAGCAAGAGGGGCGATTTTACTTTAAAAATTCCATGCATCACTAAAAAATCTGAAACTTAAGACAAGGATTCGCCCTTCCCAGACAGAGGGATATAAACAATACCCAGAACAATCTTTTTTGTATTTTTTGAGTTATGAATTAAAACAACAATCTGCTGTAACTAAAATGCAAATCTGGAAAACCTCTAATATGCAAAATCAGAAACTAAATAGCCACAAGCTGATTACAATGCACAAATCCCAATGAAACTCACAAAACTATACTAATTCACCACTAGTTGCTATGTTGCAAGCAAGAAGCAATGCCCGAGCTAGGAGGCCTTCATTCCTCGAAGCAATCCAATACCATTCCGGCAGAGTAACAATATTGTAGACAAAAGATGCTGAATTGAGGATCAAGGGCTTCCTTTTATAATCTCCTGTTGACCTTCTCGAAACCCTAATCTTCACTCCAAAGTCAAACCCTAATCTCTTCAAAAGATGGCGTCCCTTTCTTCAAAGCTCAATCTTGACTTTTTTAAATAAATTCAACACATTAATAAATGCATCCAAAGTTAAGGCATTAATTTCAACCTTGATGAATATAAAATTAACTTAATGATGGCGCCACCCTTAATGACCACCTTTTTAAAACATCATTAAGTTAAGAGACTAGGCCAAGGGGTAATTTAACATTAAAATATAATGTTATTTTAAGTGAAATGACTTATCTCTCCGAAATTGCATCCCGAGGCCAGAAACTGAATAAATCCATTGAGTCAACTGAAGAGAAAAGTCAACTGTGCCGAGACCGAACAGACCACTGTCAGAAATAGAATTTACTAAAAATAGTAAATTCCAGAAAGTGCTCAGAATGCCAAGAGAAACATATCACTGCGAAGCCCTCTGAAAACCCAGAAAGAATCCGCCATTGAATCAACCAACTCCGAGCAAGAACATCCTTCAAAATAGGAAACCCTAATTTTACCTTTTGACTAGCCTACAGGTCTCCGGAATAGGCCAACGGTCATTGGAAAGATCAGGTTTGATAAGGGGACATTACAATAAGCTAGAGGCTCATAGATTGCACATGGAGGAAGAAATGGGGTCTAAAGGTGTGACAATACTGGCACATTCTTTTGCAAGTGGACAATCATGTATGCCTATGCCATCCATGGTTACTAGTGGTAGTAGTGATATTGCGACAAAAGGAAAGAGGAAGGTTAGTGGTGGTGATAGGCCAAGGACAATTGTAAATATGTTTAATGTGCAAGCATGGGATGCAATAGAGTTTTCCATTGCCAATTTTTTTAAAGCCCATGCCATCCCATTTCATGTGGCCCATTCCTCTTATTTCAAACAAATGATCAATGATGTAGCATCTATTGGTCTCTCATTTGTCCCTCCTGGAGATCATAAACTATGCACTGCCCTCCTAGACAAAGAATATTCTAAAGTTAATTTGCTAATGGAGGATACGAGGCAAACTTGGATTAGGATGGGTTATACTATTGTGATGGATGAGTGGATTGATATTAGACATTGACTACTCATCAATATCATAGTCACATGCCTAGTTGACTCTTATTTCCTTCAAATCTTGGATTGTTGAGGGAAGTGTAAGGATGTAAGCTTCCAATTTAGCATTTTGAGAGAAGCCATAAAGGAGGTTGGGGCCTCCAATGTTGTACAGGTGGTCATTGGTTCAACATGTGTGTGCAAATTGGCTGGTATGATGGTGGAGGGTTCTTACAAGCACATCTTTTGGACCCTATGTTTTGTTCATGCATTGAAAGAAATAGGGAAAATAGATTGGGTGAAGCAAGTGGTGGTAGAAGCTAGAAATATTCAAATGTTCATTTCAAACCACCACACCTTATTTGCTATCTTCATGACATTTTCAAAGAAGGAAATTCCTCAAACTTGTTGAGACAAGATATGCTTGTTACTTCATCTTGTTAGAGAGGATGATTGAGGTGTAGGAGCCTCTACAATTGATGATGGTGAATTCAAAGTGGAGTAGATGGCCTAATTCAAGCTCTACTGAAGGAAAGGCCATCAAACAAAGGATCCTTGATGATGATTAGTGATCCACTATGAGGTGGCATTGCTGATTTTATTAAATATTAAATTGTTGATGTTCATATTAAATTTCTGATTTAAATATTTTAAATTTATTGTTCAATGTTTCAACTTTCAAAGTTTCTAACTAGTCAATTAATTCTTTTGAACTTTTTGTTTGCATTTTGCAGATATGGTTGCACTTTCATCGCACCTATTGTAGATGTCATTAGATATGCTAATACAAACTCTCCTAGTCTTAGAGAGATGTATGAGACATTTGACAACATGCTTGGAAAGATAAAGCAAACAATTTTGGCCAAGGATCTTACTTTGGGATTATATGAGCAACATATTAAGCCCATTGTGATGTAGAGGTAGAACACAACAAACACTTTGCTTCATATGGAAGCCTTTGCTCTAAATCCCTAATGGCATGCACCAAAGACTGGAAAGTTGCCTTCTTTTGACAACCATAGCATTGTAAATTGTCACCCTGAACAATTTCACACTAAGTTGACACCCTATTTTGCATATAAAATTAATTGTATTAAGAATTTTCTCATTTTGGGTCCAAATTGGGAAAATACATTAAATTCCCCACCATCCCTAGTTTTTGGGGCCAAAAGGTCTTGGACACTAGAGTGGGCACCTTAGTCCTAAGGATGTGATTTACATCGAAGGCGTATCCAATGTGAAGATGACTAACCTAAAATGTAAAATCAATGGCCCATTATTCTTAATAGACCGTGCAAGACGATCAAAGTCATCATGGACGTTTATTTTCCCGCTTGTCTTTTCCCTCCTAGAGTTTCATTTTTTTATATGGTAATTTCTACTTGCATGAAACATTGTACAAAGATTTATAACTTTTCTTCATATTTGGCTTGGGCTGCATTGATCATACCTACAAGTGGGTACGTGTTAAGAATTAGCATTTCTAAAAAACAGCTTGTAAAAATGCAAGTTGTTTACATGTTTATGGCTGGACTCTATAGAGATAAGGTGACAAGACATCAATTGTTCTCAAATTAATGCTCTGTACTTTGTTTTTATTCTTTGAACATATTGGTTTAACGCAAAAAATTTGATGTAAACCATCCTGATGGAATTTTACCTTCACTGTAGAGGATGTTTTGAAGGCCACTAATGATAATCATACTTATGATAATTGTATCATTGTTAAATATCATATTTTATATAATGTAAATTATAAAATTCATTTTTAAAATACTATTATAGTCATATTTATTATTATATATTATATTTTATAATAAAAATTATTAGATATATAATATATAATATATTATACATATAATCAGTAATTAATAGTACTATTTAATAATATATATTATATATTAAATTATATTATTAAAAATTCTATAATAAAAATTATTAAATACAACTATAAATCTAATATAATTATTAATTAATATGTTTTAATATAATACAAATAAAATTATCATATAAATATAATACAATATATAATTAATATATAAATATTCTATAATTTATGTTATAATTAATATATAATATGTATTGTATATCATACAAATTACATTATATTTATTATTGTCTTGCAATAACAATTTTTAAATATAAAATTACTATAATTATTAAAAAATATATAATTATATAATATAACATCATATAATATAACTTTTCATTTAATGCTCAATATTGTATTTTATTTGTATTTTTTAGATATGAAGGTTTCTTATTGTTCCTCTTTAGAAAAAGAAACTTGCCTTATATGTAAATCTTGTAACTTATTTATTCAGCGTTTTCTCATTGTAAACATATCAATTGATTTTTTACCAATTACTTGCGTAATATGGTATCAGAGCTAAAAATCGACTTTGGGCGCCTTTTGTGAGTTTTAAAGAAATTCGTCTGAGTTTTAAAAATTGCATTTTTTTTTCTTCTCCCATTCTGGGCGTGCGTTTTTTAACTCTTCTTTGGTCGCGATTTGCTGCTCGCATGCAACTTCTTTTGGTTTCTCAAGACTTCTGGGCGCGTGTTTCATCCTTGCTCTGTCACGATTTTGAGAAGTCTTTCTGCTCGCATTTTCATGAAACCCGCACATCTCTAGGCGTGATTATTTCGCACGATTAAGCACATGTTTTCATAATACAAGACCTCCATTTTAGGCCTATTTGGGTGCCATTTTTCTTCTTTCTGGGTGACGTGATTTTTGTCATTTCTTCTAGTCGCAATTTTTTCTTTTGAACGTGTTTTTGGTGATTGCTACACGTGTTTTTTTGAAAAGAAAAATCTAGAGATTTTTTTCAACTTGTTGGGCATGACTATGACGTGTTTTTGTGAAGAATTTTCTTCAAAAGAAAAAAAATCGTGCCTCTGAGCAGATTGTTGGTGGTTTTTTTTTCAAAAATGTGTTTTGGCGACTAGGGTTTTGAAAAAACCCTTCGATTTGAAGTCGAAAATTTCTTTTGATTCTAGATTCTTTCTAGGTTTTTCAAGAGGATTTCTAGGTCAGTCTCTGATTTTTTTGGGTGTCTCGAAATCCGTGCCTTGGAATTTGTGCTGACAGATTTGTCTTGATCTTTGTGCTCGAAATTGCCTCAATGTTTAGAATCTCGAAATTTATGTCTTGGGTTTTGTACATTCAACCTCTTCTTTGTATCTCTTTTTTCGTGCTTCGGAAAGCATGCAAGATGGCGAGTTTGACCAACACTATGTTGGAAGGTAGTCAACGATTCAATGACAAATTATAATACTTGGAAGCAGTGAATGATGACCATCTTTGAATATCGTTGCCTTGATCAGATTGTTCTTGGTAATGTTACTCGTCCCACAACGGCGGATAAAACCTAGGAAAAGTTTGATGAGCAAAATCGTGAAGTGATGATGCTCATTAAGCTTTCAATTATTGATGATCAACTTCCACAGGTTCCATCCGACAAATCAGCTGCTGAGATTTGGGAGCATTTGAAAAACTTGCATGGGACCTCCAACAAGAGTCGTACATTCTTTCTGAAAAACCAATTGTTCTCCATCATGATGGATGAGAGAATGTCCTTATAGGAGCATTTGACAAAGATTCAGGACATCCGTGATCAGTTGGAGGCGATTGGTTGGAAGATGGAGGAAGAAGACATGGTAGTAATCACCTTGAAAAGTCTACCGAAGTCTTATGAGCACTTTGTAGAAACCCTCAACATTACCTCTACTAATGTTGATCTGAAGTTTTTGAAGCTTTGTACCATCCTCTTGCAGCAGGAACGCTGGAAACAACAATTTGGTAGTAGTGCTTAATCATCCTCTACAGAATAGGCTTTTGCAGCTAAGTCTCAACCTAAGAACAAAGGAAAAGGTTAGCCTTCATAGTGGAAAGGCTCAAGTCAACCTCCGGGTAGCCCCAAGAAAAAGAACATTTAGTGTAATTACTGCCACAAATATGGTCATATGAAGAAGGATTGTCGTCAGTGTTTGGCTTCTGAACAAAAAAAGCAAGGAGGATCTCAGCAGAAAACGAATGTTGCCGAGCACACTAAGTAGAAGGAATCTGCCTTTTACGCATTTATGGCTAAAAGAATTGCAGATCATGTGAAGTCCTCTGCCTAGTACATTGATTTAGGTGTTTCGCGACACTTTACACATCGGCATGATTGGTTCACAAACTTCTCTCCTTTCACTGACTCAATTATTTTTGGAGGAGGTGAAGAGTACATAGTTGTTGGTAAGGGCACTGTTCAAATTCAATCTGATGGGAGGAATCTCATATTCCTCAATGTATGCTACGTCTTGGCATGGAACTCAACCTTCTCTCTGTTAGTCAGATCATGCGGCGTTCTCCTCAGTTGGATGTGGTATTCAATACACACAAACGTTCCATTGTTGATCGGGAGACTCGCACCACTGTGGCTGTTGATATTGAGGATCATGGTCTATACAAACTTGTGGATACAGGTGATTCTCCGGAGTTAGCCATGGTAGCCAGAAATTTTTCTATTACCAGTCTTTGGCATTAGTGGTATGGGCACTTAAATGTGCACTATCTCTCTCAGCTAGCTCAGGAGGGACTTGTAGCTGGTTTACCTAACATCCAGACTCAGCATCATGGCATTTGTGGAGCTTGTCAGGATGGGAAGCAGCACAGGACACCATTCACGGATGGTGACTCATTGCGAGCCTCTAAGGTACCGCAGTTGGTTCACGTTGATGTATGTGGGCCAATGAATACACCTTCTGTTACTGGTTGCAGGTATTTCTTGCTTTTTGTTGATGATTTCAGTTGTAAAATGTGGGTGTACTTTCTTAGACAGAAATCAAATGTGTTTACTGTATTTCAGAAGTTTAAGGCCTTATTAGAAAAAGAGTTTGGTTGTTGCATAATCACTTTTAGGTCAAATAATGGGGGGAATGTTGTTCTACTGCTTTCTCCAACTTCCGTGATACACATGGAATCAAACGCCAGTTAACCACACCCTACACTCTTCAACAAAATGGTGTTGTAGAGTGGCTCAATCGTACAATTGTTGAGATGGCTCGCTCCATGTTACAACACATGAGTGTACCTAATAAATTTTGGGCAGATGTAGTCTACACTGCCGTCTATCTTCTTAATCGGTCTCCTACACAGGCTGTTAAGGGGAAGACTCCTGAGGAAGCTTGGACTGGTTGCAAACCTAGGATCAATCAATCATCTGAAAATCTTTAGCATATGTATGGATTCCAAATGCCAAGCACTCCAAGTTGGATTTCAAGAGTCAAAAACTTATGTTCACAGGGTACAGTGGCAACCATAAGGCTTACCAGTTGATTGATGTAGACATTGATCGTCTTGTCTTTAGTCGGGATGTTGTCTTTGATGAAGATCGAGGACCCTTTCTCCTTTCCTCTTCTGTGTAGCATTCTAAGGATCAGCCTTTAAAGGCTTATGATTTGGGTGTCCATCTTTCGTTAGGTCCACCTAATGGGAGGGATGATGAAGATTTTGTCTTTGATGATGCTCAACCTGATTTTCCTCTGGATGATATTGATCTTCCACCTGATGAACCTGTTCCAGATCCACAACCAGTTCCAGCTCCTCCTGTTACATCTGATGTTGGCACTTCTTCTCTCCAACCTAAATGGTGGGCTAAGAATATTGGTGATCTTCATGATGATGAGCTCATCGAGGGAAGATCGTCTAGAAACAAGAGCAAACAACAACATACAGTTAATTTTGCTCTCATGACCAACATTCACAGTGTCTATGAGCCTCAGACATATTCAGAGGCTAAAGGAATTCCTGAGTGGGAAAAGGCTATGGAGGCTGAATACTAGTGTCTTCGGAAGAATCACACTTGGGTCTTTTCTGATCTTCCTCCAGGGAAGAAGCCCATTAGCTACAAATGGGTGTATAAGGTGAAATACAAAGCTGACGGAACCCTTGACAAGTACAAAGCCCGTCTTATTGCTAGCGGGTTCTCACTGAAGGAAGGCATTGACTACAAGGAGACCTTTGCTCCTACAACCAAGATGAGTACCATTAGGCTCATCCTTGCCTTAGCAACCTAGTTTGGCTGGAAAGTCCATCAGATGGATGTTAAGAGTGCTTTCCTCAACGATGAGTTGAAGGAAGAAGTCTACTGGCCGCCCTTCTCTCCAGCCCTTGTTCCTTCCAGATAGTTGTTCTTTAATCCTCCTCCAATGGTCTACCAACTGACATCTACAAAGGTTCAATCTGGCCTTTTGATCAAAAACCGTCTTCACCAGAATGAACGAACTCACTTATTACAAACAAACAAAACATTAACAAAAACAAACACAAACAAAACAAATCACAATCAAAATGGGGAAATGCCCCTGCATCAAAAAACCACCACAATACCTGTGCAATTGCCCTTGAAGCAAAGAAATTTGCAAAAATTGATGGTAAGATGCAATCTCTTGCACAAAGCAGATTTTCAACATGGTTCTCACCAAAGCAGTAAAAAATGTTTATGATTGGAAGCTTTGACTAATAAGATACATTATCTTCTATTTGACACATTAGGATATTTGTGTGTGTAGCATGGGCTTGCATACACAAGGAAAGATGAAAGAAATTGAATTCAAAAGGTTACAAATGCATTTTCATGGGCTATTTTGAAGAATTAAAAGCCTGTAGGATCCTACCAAGACAAAGGCTATAATTAGGAGTATTGCTTTTGATGAAATGGCTTGCATTGCAAATATGAATTGACAAACTTCATGACAAAATCTTGGGATCAATATGTCTCTTGGCATGAATCAAATTCTCATAGTTTACACACTCGGAATCAGAGAGTACTCGGCAAGCCCAAAAATTTCGACTCGGGGAAAACTCGAGAAATACTCGGCAAATACTCGGAAAATACTTGGCAAATGTATGTGGATATTTATGTATATGTATACTCAGGACTGCACTATGCACAGATACATATCTATAAACATACACAGGATGCCAAGTTTGCATGCATATAAACACAAAGACATATTTATACACACACAAACTTGCCAAGTTTGTGGGTTTTTTGCGAGCTACTGGCTGTTACTTGATAATTTGACAGGAGAAAATCCATCTGCATACTGCCCGAGAGTAAAAGCAGAGATTACTCGGCATGCAAATTTTTTGGAGATTACTCGGCTACTCGGAGAGTAATCGGAGAGTATGTAATCTATGCAAATTCTAATAATGACAATCGGGAATATGTGTGTCATGCATCAAAAAGAGTCCTTTTTAGTCTCCAATCTTTGAACAAGGTCTTGTAAACTAAGTTACCGGTTCGGGTTCGGGGACGGGTTTGGGTACGAGAACCCGGTACGTGGGTACATGAAAAATTTTTTTAGGGGTTTGGGTACGTATGGGTACGTGTATATATATATATATATATATATATATATGTATTATATATACAAAAAAATAAGAGAAATATACAGAATTGTAAAACTAAATCATTTCATAGTATGATACTTGATCATTGATCAATGCCAAATGCCAAAGATAAATATTAAATGTCAATTGATAGTTGAAAAATATTCAAATACGCCATATTAATGATATTAATTATGGAAATCATCACAATTACAGTATTACTGAATTACAAAATGTAGTTCATGAAAGTTGAAACATGATTCAATTTCAATGTTCATCAATCATCAAAAGGATTATCAAAAAAGTCATCTTGATTTGGATTTTCAGTGGCTTCAACTTCAAGATCATCATCATTTGAACCCAAAGCGGTTCCGCTTCCACTTCCAGCACCATGCATGTCATGATCATCATTATCATCCACATCATCCATAGTGGCTCTAGCAAGATCCTGAATGGTTGCATCCAAGTCAGCAGACTCGGGTGCTACATCCCAAAGCTTTGCTGCCCCCTCCTTGTATTGAGGTTCCTTACGTGACAAAAGACGCAAATTGGAATGAATATACACCAAGTCTTTAGCTCTTTTTGCAACCAACCGGTTACGCTTCACTGAGTGGATAAAGGAGTATGTACTCCAATTCCGTTCAGCAGCAGAAGAGCTTGCAACCTAGAGAGAAAACCAACAAAATTAAAAATAAAAAATGCAAGATAAATTCAAGAATGTTAAGTGTTAAATTCTACAATACAAGTGGCAAAAAAAAAACTTACTTGTGAGAGGATCTTGATTGCAAGAGGTTGGAGGTACATATAAACTTGACCATGGAGGTACCACCATGTAATAGCATCCATTTTGTATTGGTCTTTGGCAACAAAAGGGCTAAGATTTTTTCCTATGATAAACATTCCAAATCTTTCATAACACTTGTCTCCATTTCTGGATCACTGAAGAGTCTCTTAAATGCACTCTTATACCCTCTAGCAACTTCAAGATCTCTATATGGCGGTATTCTCCCTGGGATAGAAAGTACTTCTCTAGTATAGTACCTTGGAGATAGGGCATATGCAAGGAGGTGCAATGGTGTTGTCATCTTGTTCCAACGATGAAGAACGATTGCTTCCACCCTTTTGTAAAGGGTGTCTTCAGGATCATTCTCTCTCTTTTGTATTTCAATTTTTATTTTCTCCAACATTGTGTCCATGCTATCATAGACATCCCCCAAGCATGGTTCATCTGTATCAGCAAACCGAAGCATAGACATGATAGGTTCGGTCATCTCCAATACATAATTCACACGATCCCACCAATTGTCATCCAAGATCAATGCCTTGACCTTTTGGGCCCTCTCTGAATTTGATTGCTTCCATATACCCCATTGGTTGCTAATAACCATTTGACTCAATGCCCCTTTCACCTTCACAAGTCGTCTCAGAACAATTGTGTGAGATGCAAATCGGGTCTCAGCAACCTAAGAACATGTAAATAATTAAATAAGTTTAAAAAAAAAATTATTCAATTATGTAAAACATGACATAAATGAAACTAAATAAATAATTAATTAAATTTACCTTCAACAATTCCAATCTTGAAAAAATTCTGAAAATTGCTTGTGACATATGGTGGTTTGTCACAAACATCTGGATCTCCTCGGCCTCCTGGTATATTTCTTTCACCCACTCTATTTGGTTTCCAATTGCTTGCATCACCAAATTGAGGGAGTGTACGGTGCAAGGTGTCCAAAAGATGTGCTCATATCTAGCCTCTACCAAAGCACCTGCAGCCCTGCAAACTTTTGCATTGTCCGTAATTACTTGGACAACATTTTCATCACCCACCATCTCTATGTAGTCAACGAGAATCCTGGAAATGAACTCTGCATCTTTCACTTCCCCTTCACAATCAACTGCCTTCAAAAACGTTGCCCCCTTGGGGGACACTGCAATAACATTGATCAATGGACAGTTTTTGCAATCTTTCCATCCATCGGAAACAATAGATACACCTGTTTCAATCCAAGAATCTCTAATTGGTTTTAGTTGGGCCTCTAAAGATTTTTTCTCTCTTTGCAATAAGGTGGTACGCACCTTTTCAAACCCAGGACTTGTGAAACCAGGAGGTGCACTATTTATTGCTGACACCATGTCCCGCCAATATGGTGATCTCACCAAGTTGAATGGAAGACCATTGGCATAGAGGCAACGTGCAATTTTTTCTTCAGCAATATCTCTTGCCTCCATTTTAAATGCCCTCTCCAATGGACCTCTCTTGCGGGTGGTGATTTGTTGTTCATCTTCATCTTCCTCTTCCGTAGAGGGCATAGGCAAGAAGGGATGTCTGGAGGCCCTAACTGCTTGAGAGGGTAATGTTGGTGTTTTTTTCTTTCCGGAAGAATAACTACTTTCTTTTCCTTTTGCAATTGATTTGTCAGCATTTTCTTGTTCTTTTATAAATTCTGCTATTTGTACAGAAGACAACCCCTTCTTATTTGGGCCCACACACATATTAATCCCTTTGCCACTAGGGCCCATAAAATGAAGTTTCACTCGGTAATAGGAGCTATTATATTGTACATTGCATAAATTACACTTCCAAACAAAACCCCCACCTCCAGGAATTTGTGAAATTCTTGTGGTATGTGCCCATAAAGGAGATCCTTTCTCAATTTTGAACTTTTGACTTCCCTCCCCACCCACTGAACTTTGACTACTGGCCATTGTTGCAATCTATAAAAAAAATGAAAAAAAAATAAATAAATTTGAAAAAATTCTTCACAAACTTGAAAAAATTCATCAAAAATAAGAAACTTGAAAAAATAGTTCAAAAGATCAAAGAATAGGGTTTAAATGCATACCTTAAACACTTAAATCTCCTTTGTAGAAGCTATTTGGCACTCCACAATCGATCTCCTTCGAATACAATCACCTCCTTTCAAAATGCCAAGATGTAGAGAAAATATGGTGAGAGCAAAATGAGAAGTAGAAATGAAATGTTTTAGTGTTGAAAAGCCTCATATTGGGCCGGATTAGGGTTAGGAAACAAAATAAAATTAAAAAAAATGCTTTTTATCTATGTTTGGGCGAACTTTATTAAAGCTGGGCCGTGGGTTCTTGGAGGTACGCCCAGGTTCGGGCCTGATACCTTCGGGTCCACGCACCAAACAGCCGGGTGCGCCCTGGGCACGCACCCTGTGCGTACCCAGGACGTACCCGCAGGCGAACCCATACCGGGTTCGCACCCGAACCGGGTTCGAGGCCTCCGGGTACGAATCTGGTAACTTAGCTTGTAAATCATTCCTCTAAACATGAGGAAGCTTCATCCCCCAAGCTTCTTAGATGGGCAACATCAACTCTTGTTGATGCTCATGGTACAAAAGTTGATGACTCTGGTTCAAGCAAAACTTGATAGAAACAACAATCTTTCATGATGAGAATTTTAGACACTTATTTTTAATTGAGGTTTATATATTTATACTCAAAAAGTGTTTAAAGTTGCAAAATTCCTTGAGAAGCATTCATCTCATAAAGCAAGATATAGAACTCGAGAACATCAAAACGCTATTTAGCTATAGTCTGAGAGTAGTGAAAGAAACCTAGAAATCTTTTTTTTTTGAGATAATGAATACCACATAGATATAGTTTCAAAATAATACATGAAGAAACCCTTGATTATCCAATAGTCTCAGTAGTGTGCATTGATGCTTCCCCATATGAAATATCCCGAAAAGGGTTTTTACCCAAATTTCTGAATTTTCAATTTTCAAATCTGGAAACCCTGGATCTGAAAACTGGTTTCTATTTTCTGCACCTTATAAAATGAATTTCACCAAGCATAGAACATATCTAGAACATGGAAAGTGATAGTAATTGAAGATAATACACTTGTAGTTTTATCATTCATGAATTTCACCATGAAATACACAATTAACACACAAGAAACTGAATTGCAAGACTGCTGCTCTAAACTGAGTATTTAAAATGGTTATTACAACAAGTTTGTTTTTCCAACATAACCAACAAGCATACACAACTCCTGATACAAACTCAGATCTGAATAATAAACTATAACATACCAAGTTTGATGTCAAAAGCTACATAAAAGGTGGGCGAACTCCTCAAGTTCAAATCGGCCTTCAATGATGCTAGCCAAGATGCCACAATGCTGATCGTTCCACGTAGTGATGTCAAACAAGTGTGGAACCAAGGGGTTTTTAAGGCTGATTGCCACCTCCAAAATGTCAGTTCATCCTCTATGAAGCTCGACTCTTCCAAATGATGGTGGATGTTGAAGAAACAATACCGAGGCGGCGGCTAGGGTTTAAGAACCATCAAAATCCGGATCAGCATTAAATCCCTCAACAATGGTGCTCCGATTCCAATGTCAACTCTGCATGAAAACAACCTCAAATTGGCGCTCCAAATCTGACTTAGAAATCTGAATTACGACTCTTCAAGAATGGCGCTCAAATCTGATCTAAAATTCTGCTCCAAAATGATATGAAATCTGCTCCAATTTATGATCTAATTATGCAAATTTTGCTCCAAAACTCGAAATCGTCCAATGAAGTGCAAGTAGACCTCCGTTGTGAAGTCTTCCCACAAGGTGAGTTAGGTTTTCCTCCAACTCCCTTTTATGCAATAGGGTTTTTGTCCTAAAGCATATGCTAAATCGGCTCCTAAGGAGAAGAAGTCTGCTGAAAATGAATTGCCTGAATGATGATCTGAAATGCCCAAAAGATCTTATAATTATATTTGAATTTCACCTTCTTCATATGCTGGCCGACTTAGGCAAAATTACCTTTATAATTTATTATTTCCCTCTCAAGGAGGCTGACCCAATTTGGGTGCCCAATTCCACCTTTTAAATTTGATTCTATTTCCTTTTTAATTCTCCAAATGGGGTGCACTTTCCCATAAATTAAAATATTATTTTTTATTACTTTTTTCCTCCTTTTATCTCCCAAAAGGGATCGCCCAACCTCAGAAAAATTATAAAAATATTTTGGCGCCATCAAAATTAATAATAAATTATGGGAAAATATCCTCCACATTTGCCAAGCCAAATAAAAATAATTGAGCTATAAAGAATTATTTTTTCTTATTATGCAAGACTTAAAACCAAATATTTGGGGACACTGCACTATACTAGGCTGCAGAGGAGGGCATTTTTCCACATTCCAGGTCCAGCCCTTTGCATCTTCATTCGAGATGTCTGCTCAAGCATTCCACTGTTTGATTTGACTTTCACCTTCATTTGCATTCAAGTTCTTTGAAATTTTGGACCTGTTTCGTGCATAGTATTGCTAGCAGGTTTATCAAGAGCAGTCCCCTCTCTTTGAAGGTGATTAGCATTGAGAATCCTCTGTATATATTCCGTTCTATTTAGAACTCTTTGGTATCAATTCCTGAGTATGCCCAATTCTTCTTCCAGTTTGTTAAGGTATCTTATTATAGTCTTCTGGCTGTCTTTGATAGCCCGCAATTTTCTTAGTATGCTGAAATGCTGAAAGGTATGTTCTTGCTGAGCAGTTTGGAGTTCAATATCTCCAAGTAAGCTGCTTAATGAGTCATTGCAGAGAGTCCTTGGTAGTAGAATGTTTAGCAGGAGACACTGTATTATCATCATCTGAACCCAGAATGTGATTGCTGCTGTCATTAATGTTTGCTGGTTAATCAGTGAGCAATGGTTGTAGACCAACCTGAAGGAGTATCAGATGGTAAAGAGTAGGCATGTTGTGTAGGAACAAGGAATTTATGATGCTAGGGGCTGTCTTGAAAGGAAATGGGATAGAAGAAACTTAGAAAGGTATACATAGACCTCGTGATCAAGTCAACAGTGAAAGAGATGCGAATGGCTTGGTAATGAGATTGTCTTGAACTGGATTAAAAAGAGAAATGGTATTCTTTTTACATTTTCAAAGAGCGGAATCAGCTTGATTAGCATTAAAAAGTTAAAAAACTAAAAACCACTCTTAGCAACAGTGCAGATAGAGTAATCATTTGCCATGGACTCATCATCAAGCATGATTGTGACAGATACATGCATTTCAGATGCCATGTTGGTAGTCATCGTCACAATGCCCTTTCTTTGCCACTTATATGTTCTCAGTGGTTGATGGTTTGTTTTCAAACATTTTCAGTTGCAGAATTGGAAGTCGGTTTAAGAGATTTCTCAATCAACATTACACTCCTCTTGACTTGACACTCAGTTTCTCTTTGATTTTTGAACCCCTGAAAGTACTGTCAAATCTAAATCCTCTTAAGACTATGTTGTAACTAATGCATAGCACCTCTTGAAATTGATGTCCTAGAGAACAATGTAAGACGTGAATCATATCAGAGCCAAGTATGGAGATAAGTTGTTCCTAGCAATGCATCATGGAGGGTTTATTGTTATTGTTCATCCTGAGTTTGATTAGGCAGATCCATAAGTGATTGTCAATTTGACTGATCGGTGCCCAGAGATTCGTCTTTGGAGCTGTCATTTAAGCCCTGGCACTAACACAATCAATTCCCAAGTAAAAAAATAAATATTTTTTCCTTATGTGGATGTGTCCAGCATACCGTGAATTAGAATTACTTTGAAATTTAAGGCAGAGTGACCATTAGGGCTATCCCAAGGAAGCGTGATTGCCTTGCTGGACAACGTTCGTTTGTTAGTGAAGAATAATGCCTCTATTACCTGTTGTTTCACAATTGGGGTGCGGATGAGAGAAGTGGGAAGTGGGAGATTCAGGTCCCGTGATGCAGTTAAAATAGTAGTATTTGACGAAGAACGATACATGGGAAACTGTTCTGTGGCCAATTGTCAATTGAAAGTGGGTCTATGAGACCTAGTTTATAGCTGAGAGGATCTACAATGCTCTATAGTGGGCTTTTCTCTGGATTTCTTTCTTATTCATCATGTTAAGTTACTGCGTTGCTCTAGCAATCATTTTCTACTGTCACGAATCCACTTCGATCACCATTCACATTGCATTAATGCACTTCAAATCCCTTAAATCTCTTGAATGCTTCTCGAGTATCTCCTGAATCTCTTGAATGACACTGTTCTCAGTGATGACACTCCTTTCCATTAGAAATAGAAGGAAACTGTTGTGAACGTTGGGCCTAAACCATCAGGACACGTGCAACTGCCATGACAGCTACAATTGCTTCCTTGAATAGATCCTTCAGTGTTTGAGATGTGCACGCACAAAGGCATGACCGCAAAAATTCAAACTGCATCCCAAATTGCATCCAGAATGAATCGTGATTTCGGAATTAGGCTTCACCTATACTTGTACTAGTCTTCTATCAAGTTTAGATGTACATTTCCATTACAGGTGTGTGTGTACTTGTTACATATACAAGTTTTTATATACACGTGCTTTTCTCGATAAGTAGTATGTATAGATCACAATGAATTAGTGTTACTCGTCATACTATAAATCAAGAACCCATATTTATTTGCACATGTTTTGAGCATTATTGTGTAGATTAAAGCATGTTAAAATCTGATGAACCTAAATATCTTCTATTTCCATATATTTAAGAATATAATTGAGTGTATCTACTTTCTCACAGTTAAATGACCACTATCATTGGCATGATTATATTGTTTGAAACCACCTATGGTAAATGTCTATATGCTTATTGATTCACATATTTTTTTTGTGTTTCAGGTCAGCCAAGATATGGGTGTTAATGAAGCAATCTTTGCGACTGTGAGAATGGGCAATATATGTGATCTGTTTCGCCAGATCATCGATACTGCTCAGCAACCACATCTGATTGTGCCAGAGACTAAAGATGTCAGAAGCCAGAAGCATTATCGTCGCCTATTCTTTCGCTCTTTGACACTTCTACGGGGTAAGTACTGCAAAGCATGTCAAAATAACATCTGGCGGTTTTGATCTATTCTGGATTTTTGCTAGCAATTTTTTTTCTATTAATGCTGAGTTATGTTGCTATGCTACCTGCGTCAGAATAGCAAGATAGCCCCTTTTAGAATTATAAGCAGGATACTGTCGTGATATTTTCTTTTGTGTAGACTCTCTATATATATTGACATCGGAAGTAGGATCAAATCTTGTTTTCTCATTACCCAACTAATTTTGACTAGTATGGTCACGTAATGATGAGTAATGTAGTGTCCCAGCAATGCTAAAGAGTAATACATATTAACTTGGTAAACCATGGGGCGAAAAATATGGAGACTTTGCTTCATTGACAGACTGGGACTCATACACAGATAAGACCTCTCCCTTCTTAACTCATGATCCCCAATGCACTTATACACAGATTTAAACAACTGTGACTCCATCTCTATTTGGGAAATTTGGGATATTTGAAAATTGTGTATTGTTAAATTGCGTTCACAAGATTATAAATGTGCCAAATAAATTCGTAGGATTAGTTGAGGTGGTCATAGCAAACAGAGTCTAGGATGGTCGCACGATTATATTTTGATTGAGTTGTCTATAAGTCCAAAATGTTTGCACTCCAACAAATTAAATTCTCAAGAAGTTTCCTTAACCTTGATTTCTAGATGGATTACAACGCAGAATTTAGACTTGTCATTATGCTTCCTTATGCATTGTTACATAAGGATTCATATTTAATCAAAAAATTGCAAACCTGACATTTTTGGCGGCTTTATGGGGAGCATATATAACAGCTTCTAGTAGGTAATTATAAATGATATAAGTCCATCACATTTGACACAGCATTTCTCATAAGTTTGGCTAATCTTAACGTTTCTCTTTGCAGCAGCGACAGCAGTCACAGTTTTGGGTTTTATTGCATACGTGATATTCACAAGGAGAGCCAACTCCAGCTAGTTTCTGGTGATGGGCAAGGCATTAAAGAGAGTAGATGTGCATCTCTATATATTGGGAGAACTCTTTTATGTTCTTATTACTTTTTTAAGATGTCAGGTTTTTTCTTTGTTATATGCTTAAAGTTGGACGTCAAGATGGTGTTTGAAATTGGGATTTCTAATATAAACTGTTTTCTTGTAAATATTTACGATTCATAGATTTGGAATATTGTCTTTGTCACATATGGTTATGCTGTTTCCAAGTTTAGAAAGAAGTCTGCAACTAATGCAAATCACTAATGGTTAAGCACACATGGAAAAATTGGCTGGTCGTAGGGATTTTTTAAAATGAAATTGATCTGTCCAAGATTCCAAGCGGTTTGCAAGCAGTAATCTTGCACTACAAATAACAGCTCCTAAGTTCACTATTATTTATGAATTTTATTACATGATTTTAGTTCACAGTTATCTATAAAAGAGAGGAGACTCCATCTCGATTGTTGTGTTCACGATTGCTTTGAAAATTTTCATTGTCTAGGACTGTATGTATGGTTTCAAAGGTGCAAACTGATTGATGAGTAAGTCAATATCAGTTAATAAAATTTGTAAATGGCCGCGCTTGGTCATGACCAAGTCAAGATGCTAATGTGTTTCAAAGTGTAAATTCTTATGTTCCTGATTTATTCTACGAAATTCTGAGAAATTTCTAATATATGAGAAAAATACAAAATATAAGCATGTTACTGCCTAAGCTTAAAATAAGTTAGCTTCAAACTGTGAGAAAGAACATACAAAACATGACTGATAAGTTGGAGAGATAAATCTAGATGAAGTTTTTGAAAAAACATAAACATAAGTAGACAAAGTGAAGTAATCACAAAGCTGGTTATTGTTTTTAATTATGGTAAACATTTTTTATTGGAGCTATAAACAGGAGGGAACAAACCCTTAATAAAAAAGCAAAGAAAACCAGTGACAAACAAGAACAGAAGCACCAAGTTAAAACACTAAAGAAGTGAAGAAAACAACCAGTGACAAACAAAAACAACATGGAACACCAAAAGTCAAAACACTAAAAAAACTACTTCACCCCATGCACAAAGCTGGCTATGGTCTAGCCGACATAAAATTTTCTTAAAGTTAAAACCTTAGAGGGGGTACATGTCCTCTTCACAAGATTTTGCTATATGTGACTTAAATTTGAATCCTTGGCTCAAAAAAAAGTGTGGACCTCATGAAGGCCGATACAATTGTTAAGATATTGGCATGATGGATTTGGTGTAATCAGATAGCTACACAAGCAATTGCTAACATCCACAATAATAATTTAGATTCAAAACCTTTGAAGTTTATAGTACATCACCTTACATTAGAACTAAAGAGCAAAGATAATCTTCAATGTAAAGGACATTGTGTCATTTACAAAGGGAAGGAGTGTGATGTTGATAACGTTTCTTTAAAATCTCTAAATTCATGAAATATTTTTGCAAGTCTATAAGATAGTTATTTTTTGGTTAGTTTTGATTTTGTGTTCATTACAATAATCAAATATTAAAGAACAAAGAATAATTCAAATGCAATGACATTGTCTGATTAAAGAGTCAAGAGGCTTACCACTAATGTATCTTTTAAACTACAAATCCATATAGTTAAAGTATTTTCAAGTGTCTATAAAGCAAAAACTTTTGGTTGGTCTTTGATTGTACTTACTAGTAGTATTTAGTTGTCTCATAATACACCACAACAAAAAATTTGAGAACTTAAACAAGATCTTTGTTGCTATACAAACAAATAATTTGATATTCATAATAACAAGTGAATGAATTTTATTGTTTCTCACCTAGCCTTTGAAAATCACTAAGAATTCTAAAGATTTTCAATGGTATGGTTGGTTTTTTTCGTAAGGATCTTAGTATTAAATCTAAATGCAAATATTATGTAAACTATCTTTGCTAAATAACACTTCTAGGTTTCTAGGGTTAGAAGCTTGCATGCTATGCACATAAATAGTCTCTATTTGATTGTTTTTGCAAAGACTCAAATCAAGGGGAGTGTAGAGAGCAATCCTTTGTTGCCCCACAAGTGATGAAATAGGAGTTGTATTCTTACCCACAACATCCAATAGAGCATGATTTGTAGATTCAACCCTTGACATCAAAGGGTCCAAAGGTGGATTGGCCAAAATAGGGCCCATAGAAGACAACCTATCAAGAGTGTCAGAGGTCATCACATCTGTTGGGGCCAAGTTTTCCTTTGATGCCTCATCTTAACAATCAATAAAATCACCAACTGTTAATGCTCACAGTAAGCATCTTTCCACCATGTTGTCTCACCTTTCTTTTCATGAGAGCTAAGGAAAATTGAAATCAAGTGTCCAATAGCAAAGCATCTCCTACAATGAAAGGGGAGACCCTCATAGTCAAGCATTTGAGTTCATGATCTGTCCCCAAGAAGTAGGACAATATCCTTAGGCATATCCTTGGAGGTGTTAATTTTCATGAAGGTGTAGACATAAGTAGTATGGTCATAGTTTACTGTTGTGACATCTTGTAAAAAATGACCAAGAGCATTGCCAATTGTAGTGTGGAAAAATGTAAACCTTTACTTTTTCTTTTTTTTTTTATACTTCAGGAATCGGGTAGCACGACCCCCTATAAACTGCAGTGCGCTTGGTAAAATTTTTAACGTGACCAGCGGCGTTGGCATGACACACCCTCTGATACCACGAGGGTGGGGGAGACTAGACCTCGTGACCAACCTCCTACAACAGGAAAGGTTTTGGCCAACCGAGCTAGGGCCCCCGCCTCTACACCTTTACGTTTTCCCACTAAGTTTTGGGTCCCTTAATTGAATTGAACTTAATTCAGCTTTTTATTGACAAAATTATGCATTCCTAAGCCTTATTATTCTCGTTTTCTGAAAGGGAAACAAACATTAAACAATTGCCAATATTAAATTAATTGCCTTGGAAATTGTGTGTCTTGAATTTAGGTCTTAGGACCCATTTGCCCTTGTCTTTAAGTCTTAGATCCCAATTTTTAATATGTTTTTGGCGGCATTTTAATGATTCAAATTCAAGTTTGAAATTCCGGCTCGCAAAATCTAATTTTAGGGAAATTAGATAAACACCTATAAATACAAGGTTATTTTATCAATTCAAATCTAACACACTTTATGGGAGAAATATTATAAAAAATATTATTGTCAAGAGCATTGAAGAGCAAGTTTTTTCAGTCATCTACAACAACAATCAAGATCATATCATCATCTCAAGGTTCATGTGTGTTCATGCCATGTTTTTGGAGCTAACATTGTGATGTAGGTTTCAAGCATCAAATCAAGTGTCAAATCAAGCATCCAATCAAGCCATTTCGTACAAGATCCAATCCTTAGAGTGATGTGTTTGACTTCAGTCTTTTAAGGGCAGCCATTGAGGGTTTGGTGAGTTGTGACATAGCATTGTTCATTCATCAAATTCTATCCATTTTGTCATTATTTCATTATCAAGGTTTAATTACCAAACTGGGGTATGACCAAGGCAAACCCCTATTCACCAAAAACAAACAATTTTTCTTCTCTATGTGTATGTGGAAACTTGCAGGTGAAGAAGGATTAAAATAGGATCAAAAGAGCAATTTTGCAAAGTTGTCTAAGTTGTCATCAAAGTTGTCAAGCCACGAAAACTCACTTGCAAAATTTATTTCTGACTTTTTGACAGTGGAATTTGGAGGAATTGAGAGTGCAAATCTAGCATTAGAGGACCATGAAATCAGATTTCAAATCCTTGTACAGAGACCCATTTGCCATAGGGAAAATCTGTTCCAGCAGGACACGAGATCAACCACTTTTGGTGACATGTACACATTAGTTTACTCTTCTTAGATCTACCTAAAAGTTGTAGTTATTTTTTCTATCCTTTAAATTTGCATTTCAAGTTTTACATTACATAATTTAATTCATTAGGTATTTTATTTTCATCTCCCAAAAGTGCATTTTAGTCATATTTATCATTTTATGTCATAAGGGAAACAACAAATCTTTCAATAGGGTTGACTCACCTAAAGGTTGAAAGTCAATCATGTTGGAATCAAGGAACACTGAGAGGGGGGGAGCGGGGGGGAGGTGAATCGGTGTTCTACAAATTTTAACTTTATTGATCTGATTCTTCAAGCATTTAAAACATTCAATCAAAAGAAATATGCATGAACATAAAGTAAACAACCACAACACCATAACACAACATTTTTTATGTGGAAACCCTATTAGTAGAAAAACCACGATGGATGGCCAATCCACAATATGATCTGAGTATATACTCAAAAGAAAGTTTACAATAGGGGAATGCACTTGCATTCAGGCACACTGCCTAGAGCTCACTCCTCAAAGAAGACTCGCTGTCTTACAAAATAAATCAGATTAAATCCATCTGAGAAAATGAACTAAGATAATAGCATCTACCAATGTTTGATTACAATTCCGGTTAGGCTCAATAGTCGATCTTCTGTCCTTCTGATTGATTCTGCACTTCTGCTCTATTTTGCTCAAACTCGCATCACAAAAACCCTTAATGCATAAGTGAAACTGTGCATAATCACTCTTCTGCACTTCTGATATTCATAAATCACACACACACACTTCACATCTACATCCAAATGATATACTTGAACTCTTGTATATATCCACAACTAAGAATTTAATTGCTAACTGTCGGCTCACACAAAAATAAAAATATATTCAAGTTGTTGGCTCAATCCACCTTTAATTCTTGATGCGCATCACCCAAAGTCGGCTCTAACATAGTAAGGATCTAAATGAACATTGTTGAACACAAAAATACTTAAACAAATACTTCCCAAACATCCACGACATGATATATCAATCGGATCAGCCTTCATGCACTGATGAACAAGAAATTAACTAATTGGATCTTCAAACTCACACACGAATTGATACGATCCATTAGGATTCAATAGCATTAGAGATAATATACCAAGCAACATTTTCTGAGATACGCAGCTCAAACTGATAACATAAAATCTTCATAAGAATCGATGAACACAAGACTGCCAGATGCTCTGTTCTTCCTTGACTGTCTTCAATCTGTCTGGTGGTATGATCAATTGATGACATGCATATCTAATCATAGACTAGAGTTTCCATCAAGGACAACACCAAATGATATTAGTAGTGTCTCTTGCCAACAATTCCCCCCTTTGGCATTGATGGCAACACTTAGTGAAAAATGACTATGTCGGATCAATACCAACATGAACTACACTGCCATCTTCAAAATTCCAAAACATCTCTCCCCCTGAGATGCTTATACATTTTTCACTCTACTACTCTCCCCCTTTGACATCAATGGCAAAGGCAGGAATCCGCATACAAAAAAAGATTTAAACAAAACTGTTATGAACAGACTGCATATATACAAAGATGCTTCTTTAACTTACATAAACTGGAAAACATCTACAAAATATTTCTTCAATAAGATCAAATTTGTGTCCCAAACCCTTTTGAGACTCTCCAAAATTGTTATGTGACCACAAACTAAGTAGGATTGTGTCTCTGCAGACTCCAAGTTCGTTGGATCACTAACTGCCATAGTATCTTTACCTTCCTTTAGTGCACTTGACATTATCTCAATCTTCAGACCAATTAGGCCTCTAAGTTCACATGATTTTTCCATAATTCTATCATTTTCATGTTTCAAGCTCCTTATCTTGTCAAGGAAAGATATTAACTGACCTTCTTGCTTTGCAACACCACCAACTAAGGGATCAAATGCTTAAGAAATAGTAGTTAACTGTTTTTCAAGATCCTTAACCTTCTTCTCATTGGCCTCAGTAAATTTTGACAAAGACAAACATGATTTATAGATCTTTCCACTTTTGGACAAAGCACTTTGAACATTCTTCACACAAGTGGCTAACAAAGTTTTATCTTTAGCTATCATTTCTTTCAACCTACCAAACCTTTTGGCATCAAATTCCTTCTGAACTTTAACCATGGCTGACTTCTCAAGTGACTCGAAATGAGTACTTACAGAGTTAATGAGCTTCTTCAGTTCATCGAAGGAGGAACCAGATGGATCTTTGACATGAGTAGGCATTATTTTCTCCAAACTCTAGATGCAAGGTTTAAAAGTTCACTGTCCTCAATGTGAGATCTCAACAATTCTTCTCTAGCCTTCGCCTGGGAAAATGATGCTACCTTCAAATTTTGAATTAGAGACAAAGTAGATAGGTCAATAGGACCTTCAATCAATTCAGTGTCAAATTCTTCCTGTTGTTCTACCAGAAATTTTTTCACTGCCTCTGCAGTGTCTCTTGCTTCCACTGGAATTTCCTTTATATCAACTTTCTTTTCTTCAACCATTGTTTCCTCAACTGCAGATTCTTGCTTCTCTTTAGGAATCTCAATTTTCTCATCCTTCTCAACCGATACAATTTCAGGAGCCTCAATCTCCATAGGTATTTTTGTATTATCCATATCAAGAGGAATCCGAGTATCCTCAGTTGTATCTTGTTTTTCTTCTTCTTCTTCCTCTAGACCAGATGAGACATCTTTATCATGTGTTTCTTCAGTGACAACATCAATTCTAGCACTTAACAAAATCTTTCTCAAGATTTGTTCAGTTTCCTTTGCAACTTCATCAATCAGACCAATCATGAGCTTGTTCACCCTTGTCTTGCTCTTGAATTCCCTTTTGGCTTTATTCAGGATTACTTTCATTTCTTCCATGGATGTCACCAGACATAATTCTGCAAGAATTCTTTCTCTCATTTGTTCTTCTTCTATTCTAGCATTTACCCTCCTCATTTCCAAAGTCTCATACAAGCTTTTAGGTAAGCTAGGCATTATTTCAGTAAGAACTTTATTGAAAATTTTCAAATGCTTTATTGTTGCCTCCTCAAGAGTTCTTTGACTAGATTTATCAAAAGTTTCATACCATTTACAAAGTGGCTTGAGATTACCATCTTTGACCAAATCTTTTTCAACTTCTTCTACTGATATACCTGGTTTGTCAATTTTTCCTTCTTCTTTGCTTTGACTTCATCACCAGAGGATTTGTCTTTTGAAACTGCTACTGCCTTAGCACCTTGATGCTTGATTTCTCTAACTCCTTCATCTGATTCAGTCTCTTCATCTTCAGAGATTGCCACATAAAATCCTTTTCTTTTATCCTTCTTTATTTTTCCTTCCTTACTGGATGACTTCACTTGATTTTACACAAGAATTGTCTTTGTTGCAGGGGCGGATAGGGGTGTAGAGCTCCTTGTTGACTTAGTTCTGGCAGAGGCTACTGCTGGACCAACAGATTTAGTTTTTGCTACCTCTTTTGCTACTTCAACTTCTTCTCTTTTCCTTCTAGCTTCTCTTAGTTTTTCTACGGATATGCCCATACTTTCTACAAAGATTTCTACTTCTTTTCTAACTCTTTTGACTAACACAGGCTTCCTCAGTTCATTGTGTACCTGTATATTCTTTTATGAAAAGGTGCCAAATCTTTCTTCAGATGAGTCCAAAGGTTTGCTCAATAGGTGTTCAACATACATTTCCAAGATATTTTCCTCAACCTCATATCCCATTGGCATGATCTAGACTGTTCTAGGATCAACTTCTTCCATTAGGCATTGATCAATATCAACTATTAAGCAGATAGTATCTTTATACTTCTCCACAATAGATGTGGGAATCCTCTCTCTAGCATGCATCATACTTTGAATTTTTTTGAAATATCGCCAGATAGTGGCATTCTTGGTCTTAATGTCTATAAATCTGTGAAAGAGATCTATGATCTGGGCAGTTACCAGTTTATCTTTTTGCCAATGTACCTTTCCGAATCTCGAAACCTCATTCATGAAGTAAAAGAATAAGCATAGTAGTAAATTACCATACTTAAAGGAATTTTTCTTATCCTTCTTGATTTTCTCAAGATTTTCCATTAGCTGACTTCTTAGCAACTCACATAGATCATATTTTTCATTTTCCTTTACCATCCGATAGGCTACATAAATGGTTGTGCCGGACACAAAATTGTCTCGGCTAGAATGATAGATTTTATACCCAATAACCATAGATGCAAATCTGACATCTACATCAACAATATCATCAATTGTCATCGCTCTTCTATCATACTTGGAACCGGTTGCATCAGTGACCGTTTGATTCTTCACTGATTTCAGAATTGGTAATCCACCAGAGGAACTTAAATCTATAACAACACTTATAGCCTCTTTTGTTATCGTGAAGGGCTGATTTAACCACATGAATTCTGCATGAACTCGACTCAAGATGTACCAGACCCATTCATTCTCTTCAAAGATGAGAAATTTTACAATCTGTGTAAATGTCTTCTCTTCTAGGGGCTTGACACAAAATTCTTCTCCTATAATGTGATTGTTATATAAATTTAGTAGCTGAGAGTTTCCTAACTCTTCAATGTTCATGTGGATATATGCCCTAATATCTTCAATGTGTGAAACTCCGTACGAAACAGATGAAAATGCTCCTAACGGGTGTGTCTCGATAGATTTGTAGGGATGCCATTTGAATTTGGGACGGGGTTTGTCCTTGATGTCAACTACTAATGGAGTATTCATCTTCACAAATTCATAAGTTTGCAAGTTTTTTTGATAAATACCTTTTCGTTAGATCGGAGTTTGATTGCCGAATCGCCTTTACACTTGAATTATGCCTTAATTCACCAAAGTTCGCTTCAAAGTTCTTCAACTTTTTTTCTTCAAAATGCAAAGTGACAAATGAAAGATAGAAATGACTTTTTATCACTCACACACCTAACCCTTTTTATCGCAATAAATGCTTTTTACCCTAACTCATTTGGATACCCTGTTTTCATGCATTGTGAATGATAATTCTTCTGTGGACCTCCAATACTGCATAATGCTTTCTCCAATGAGTTCAACAACATCTGTAGAGAATCTATGTGCACTTACTGTACTTATCCACATCTGGTGTCAGTTACCAGTTAGGGGGTTAAGAGATTTTCTTGACAACTCCCTCTAGGCCAAAGGCCTGAAGCTAATTCCCAAAGGAATTACCAAAAATAGGTTCTGGTGCTGGCGCATTTCCTTCAACAGAGGGAATTTTCTTCATCCATTTCTTCTACATCTACTGCCTGATCACATCTGTAGTGACTTTGCCTTTTCCCTTAACATCCTTCTACATGTTTCTCCTTTGATTTACCAGACCTTTTCTGTTCCAACAAAATCTAGCAGTGTGACCAAATTTGTTGTAGTTATAACACACAACATTTCTCTATCCAAACCAGTTGTTCCACTGATTTTCTCTTGATCTACATTGGTTAGTAATATGTCCAATTCTATTGCATGTATAACATCTGACAACTCTATGAAAGTTGTTCATCATGTTTCTACATTCATTTGACTTATGACCATATTTGTTGCAGTTAAAGCATTGACCGGAGAATGATTGACTATTTGATTTCATTTTAATTCTACACTGAGAAGCCATATGGCCAAATTTATTGCAACTAAAACAGTAACCATTAAATCTCTAAGCATTAGGTTGTCTTATCGGATACCTTCCAGATTTTTTCATTTGATTTTCTTTCCTGAATCTCCTTTTTCCAGACCCAGAACTTTCTCCTTCCTCATATCCAAGACCTCGCTTGTCATCTTCTATCCTCTGACCTTTAATCAGTTCATCAAGCTTGGCTGAGCTAATCTTGAACTTCTCTTTGAATTCATTTGCAGTAGCAAGTTCATCTCTGAGATCATCAATCTATTTTTCAAGTGCTTCCTTATTGTTTTTAGATTGTTTCAGTTCATTGTCCAGACGACTGCATTCTTCATATTTTTCTTTCAAGGACTGTGCAAGATTCTCTTCATTTTTCTTTCTGTCTTCAACCTCCTTGGTCATTCTCATCATAATAGATTCCATCGCATGCTTTAGAATTATATTACCTATGGTAATCTTTTCACATTCTTCTGTCTTTTCTTTCAGGGCTTGACTAAGTTGTTCATCTTCAATGCTCTTACTGACATCATTCTGCTTAATCTGATCACAAAGTTCCTTTCTCTTCTACCTGGATTTGTTGATTTTATCTTTTAAAGACTCAATGAATTTCTCAGAATCCATGAGGTTTGCTTGCAATTTCTGAACTTCAGATTTTGACTAATCAAGATCATCTAGGGCCACCAAAGGTTGTTGCTAAAGACTACTTGAATCCATTGAATAGCTTTCCCTAATCTTCCCCAAGATGTTAAACTTCTTCTGAGAAACTAGGCTCTGATACCAGTTTTTGGAATAAAGAAACACTGAGAGGGGGGTTGAATCAGTGTTCTACAATTTTTAACTTTATTGATTTGATTCTTCAAGCATTTAAAACATTCAATCAAAAGAAATATGCATGAACATAAAGTAAACAACCACAACACAATAATTTTTATGTGGAAACCTTGTTAGGGGAAAAACCACGGTGGAAGGAAAATCCTCAATATGATCTGAGAATACTCAAAAGAAAGTTTACAATAGGGGAATGCACTTGCATTCAGGCACACTGCCTAGAGCTCACTACTCAAAGAAGACTCACTGTCTTACAAAAGAAATCCGATTAAATCCATCTGAGAAAATGAACTGAGATAATAGCATCTACCAATGCTTGATTACAGTTCTGGTTAGGCTCAGTAGTCAATCTTCTATCCTTCTAACTGATTCTGCACTTCTGCTCTATCCTACTCAAACTCGCATCACAAAAATCCTTAATGCACAAGTGAAACTATGCATAATCACTCTTCTGCACTTTTGATATTCACAAATCACACACACACACTTCACATCTATATCCAAATGATATACTTGAACTCTTATATATATCCACGACTAAGAATTTAATCGCTAACTGTTGACTCACACAAAATTAAAAATATATTCAATTGTTGGCTCAATCCACCTTTAATTCTTAATGTGCATCACCCAAAGTCAGCTCTAACATAGTAAGGATCTAAATGAACATTTTCGAACACAAAAATACTTAAACAAATACTTCCCAAACATCCGCGACATGATATATCAATCGGGTCAGCCTTCATGCACTAATGAACAAGAAATCAACTAACTAGATCTTTAAACTCACACACGGATTGATATGAGCCATTAGGATTCAATAGCATGAGAGATCATATATCAAACAACATTCTCTGAGATACACAGCTTAAACTAATAACATAAAATCTTCATAAGAATCGATGAACACAAGATTGTCGGATGCTCTATTCTTCCTTGACTGTCTTCAATCTGTCTGTCGATATGATCAATTGACGATGTGCGTATCTAATCACAGGATAGAGTTGCCATCAATGACAACACCAAATGATATTAGCAATGTCTCTTTCCAACAAATCCTATTTTTGGGAGATCACATTTCCTAATGATCAATTAGAAAGATAGGTGCATTTATCCATCAAACCTATTTTCCATCATTCCACATCCACCTATTTTTTGGTTTCATTTTAGTGAACCCGACATTTTTTCACTATAAACTTTATGAAATTAGAGGTCTTTCAAACCCTAGATCTAGATTTGCATTGGTTTGTGTTAGTTTGCATTTCACTTAGGGTTGTCAAAATTGTATTAGTTTTCATTTCATTTAGGGTTTTAAATTTTCATTTTGCATTGTTTAAAACTTCAAAAATCCAAAAAAA
Organism: Sequoiadendron giganteum; assembly: GCA_007115665.2. Classification (NCBI taxonomy): domain Eukaryota; kingdom Viridiplantae; phylum Streptophyta; class Pinopsida; order Cupressales; family Cupressaceae; genus Sequoiadendron; species Sequoiadendron giganteum. Next base: position 639,599,266 of record CM021101.1, on the reverse strand, counting down.
TACATACATATTACATTGATTTTGCATATTAGTGTCTTTCAATCATTTGCATCAAAAAAATCAAACAAAATTGCATCTATAAAGTTGTCATTTTTCTTGTTAATTATTTTCAAATTGCACTTGCATTTTATGAAAAAAATATGGAAATCTATAACTCAAACTATCTATTGCAATCAGAATCAAAGACCTTAAATATCAATTCAGAAACCCAAAATCTATTTTTTTCAACTCCTATGTAAAGAATCATTCGCCCTAGGGCGAATATGTCCTTGTACAAGTTTGTTTTCAAATTTTTGAGCATACACTACTACAAAAACATCAATAAATGACTAAAAAACTACTAAAAATTGCATATATGTGACTAAGCTTGGTCATGTGACCATTAGTAGTTTATTGCTAGTCATTTATAACGCGACCAAATTCATGACTAAACCATTTTTAGTCATTTATTGGTTGTTTTGATTGATCAATTTGGTAGTATATTTAGTCGTTAATTTAGTCAGTGATTGTTGTTAACTGGTCATTTATTTAGTCATGGTAGTCATTTATTTAGTCATGGAAGTTGTTTATTTATTCATGGTAGTCATTTATTTAGTTATGGTAGTTATTTATTTTAGTCATGGTAGTCATTTATTTAGTCATGGTAGTCATTTATTTTAGTCATGATGGTTATTTATTTAGTCATGGTAGTCATTTATTTATGTGAATTGGTGATTCAAGTTACAAATCAAATCTAACTTAATTAATCAAACTTCAAGTATCATAGATATTCAAATGTTGAGAGAAGCACTATGAAATGAAGACTAAAATGCTTGAACAAATATGATTGATCAGACACAAACAGATCACAAATCAAGAGGAGCCACAACACAATATTTATGAGTGGAAAACCTTATACAGGGAGAAAAAAAACACTCTAAAAATTTACTTCATTAAGCCTCACTGGAAAATCAAAACCTTACTGGTTACATTCAATATCTTGGTGACAACTACCTCACTAGAAAAGCAAAACCTCACTAATTATAGCCTCACTAGCAAGTCAAAACATATAAATGATGTGCCTCACTGACAACTTGTCTCACTAACTTTTTTACATCATTTATTGAAGAATTGAAGAATTCAAAAAGGCATAAAAATAGAGAATCACTCTATATCAATGAATTTCTTTTCTTGAAGTTTCATTTGGATTTGAAACTCAAGAACCTTTAGTTCTACACCTGCAACACAATGAAGAATGAAATCTTAAAGACATAATAAAGTATCTGAATAAATGAATGTACTGTTCTATTTTTAAATAAAAAACATACAAATCACCTTCCATGAAACTGAAAGGAAAATAAAATTTGATAATGAATGAAACACTTTCACAAAAAATTTACAGAAAAAACCATCCCTCGCAAGGAGAGACTCTTTGGCAAAAACCAAGGTAAAAATATAATGAACTTTGTTAAAATTCCAAGCATCATAGAGCAGACATTCATATATTGTAATGCTAGTTTTTCCACATTCAAGTTTCCACAGGTTCTTTTATTGGTCCATCTGATATGACATTATAGATTCTTCCATGGCCTCTTCCTCTACCACGACCATGCCTTGCAAAACATCATAATGGAGAAAATGATAGTAAACACCAAAATTTTCAACTGCACTCTCATAGTAAGAACCTCTTCATTAAAAAAGTGAAAACACAAAGCATGACCCTCCCTCTCTTTGATGGTGTGGTCCTTTTGGAAGGGCAACTACCTCCTATAGGGGCTCGACCCATTTAATCCCCTTGCAAATCCATAACTTTCCCACTGGCTATTGGTTTCAGCTCCTCCAAACTCTTCCTTGTTGGTATTCACCTTTCACTTCTCCAATTGGCAAGCTATAGCCTAAAAATAAGGTTTCAACAAGGGTTTTAGAGTATGTTTATTAAAATGAAATTACAACCAAGATCTGATAATGAGCACATTTAGGTTTTTACATTATGACATCTTTTACCTACGTTTTTTGTTGCTTTCCCTACCGCTATTGGTTTCAGCTCGTCCAAACTCTTCCTCGTTGGTATTGGTTTCAACTCCTCAAAACTCTTCCATCACTATTGGTTTTGTATCCTCCAATTTCACTCCTTGCTTGTGGCTGCCAACATTCATTTTACAGAGGATTAGGGTTTAATAATTTACTTGTTGATGTTTCTTGCTCCCTAAAGAGGATTAGGGTTTGTTTCTCGCTAGAGGATTTCAAAAATGGATTTCAAAGTAAATAAATTACACAGTAATAAATCTCTCGCTTAGTGCCCCAATAAATTATAATATTATAAGATTATATTATATAATATTATAATATTATATTGTATTATAATATAAAATATTAATACTATATTTATATTATATAATAATATAATAATATAATATATTTAATATTATTATATTATAATGTAACATAACTATTATATAATAATATAATATAAATATTATATTATATAATAATATATATTATAATACAATATAGTATATAATATAAATATTGTATTGTAATATAATATATAATACAACCGACTCCCTCAATTCAAAATATATTTTTTAATTATCCACTTTAATATCATAATGTCTAATTTTTATTTGTGTGACTAATTATTTAGTTGCGTTTTTTTACCCAATGATCAAATTAGTCATTTATAGTTGTGTTCCAAAATATGAGGAGAATTTAGTCATGTTTAGTTGTTGTGACTAAAATTTTTAGTTACGTAGTCATTTATTTGCCAAATTTTACTAGTGATAGATTTTCCTTTGTCTGCCTTTTATCCCTCTACTTTCAAATCTCAGTTTCAGTTTCTACAATTATAATTTTATGAAATTGTTTGCATTCAAGTTAATTCAAAACAAGTGCATTTTTCGAACATAAAATTTGCATTCAAAAGGCATTATTTTCAGTTTCCTATATTCAAAAAATAAGAAAAATATTGCATGTTATATCTGAAAATTGTTGTCTTTTTACAAACCTGCATTGTGCTTCCTATTTGTGGATATTTGTTACACTTATTTAGTGCCTTTTGTCCATTTTGGGAACACTTTTGGCTTGGTGAAACTTGCATGAGTATTACAACATGGTGTCCTATTGCTAATACTTCAGTGAGATGTAGTTTGAGACTCATGGAATCTTGTGCTGGTACATCCACTGTGGATCTTGGGTTGTCCAACTCTTTCACTCATAGTGTTGACACTAGTCAACCCATGTTGGAATCCATGCATGAAATAACATGTCTTGTGACTTCCAGTCCCATTCATGTTGAAACCATTGTTGCTCATGTTCCTCAAGAAAACTTGCAAAAAATGGATGTAGCCTTAGAAAAACTTCAAAACCTTACGAGTGTTGAATATATTGTTAGTAATATGATTCTTTTCATAGATAACATGAGGAGAATGTTTGATAATGAACAAGGAATATAAATTGTGTGTAGCCTGGCTCATATTATTGATGATCATGTTCCCATAATGGCTAGTTGTGCTCAAGCTTTGGGGCACACTCAAAGTCAAGGTGGAAATAAAATTCCTCCTCGCACTACTATGGCCTCTATTCCTACATACACTCATCCAACTGTTACTACAACTAGACAACCAACTAGCAATGCCAATCCAATTTTAGGTATTTCCACTAGGAATCCTTTTAGCTTTGTGAATTCAAACCCATATCTCCTGACCCATCACCTCTCAAAAACTCGCAATTCACTTGTCCTCCTAACACATATACACTTCCATCATAATCACCTCCATCCCAAAATAAAACCAATGATTTCGTCCTCAACCAACTTTTACAAAATGTTTCATCCCTCCAAGAAAACATTTCAACATTGAACCAAAATCAAAATGGCCTACCTTCACAATATGTCAAACGAAATCCATTATCCTTGGATATATTGAGAGTACAAATACCACAAGGCATATAGATTCCTAGATTTGAGAAACATGTTGGTAAAGAAGATCCTAGCAACCATGTCTTGGCATATACAACCTTATGTAGTGATTTCATTTTTGAAGACAAGCTCTTGACTAAATTTTTTCCTAGATCCTTGAAACACACAACATTGGAATAGTTTTTCTCTTTACTGAATAATTTAATTCATTCATTCAATGAACTTGTTGATGCCTTCCTTAACCATTTCCATGTGCACATTGGTCCTAAGATGGCCTTACCCAATTTAATGCAATGTAAACAAAAAGAATATGAAAAGGACATTGATTTTATAGCACATTGCCAATTTATTTATTCACAAATCAACATTAAGATTCCCAATGTTGATCTTCAAAGAATCTTCATTAAAAAATTGCAACCAAACCTTCAAGAAGAGCTTGGGATATTGAAATTTCTCTCCTTCACCCCCTTGTGCACGACTCTCTATGACAATTAGAATTTGGTTAGTCATCGTGAAGTGAAAAATTCCTCCAATCATTTTGAAAATATGTATCTATGCCTCACAACAATTTCCAACAATTCAAGAAATAAAATAAGGGCTCTTTAAAGATAAATCTACCTCAAACAAATCAATATGTTGAGTCTCACATGGCTGCTATAAAAACAATAAATCAATATCAAGTTAGGGATAATAATAGAGAATTAACCCTATTACCTGATACCCTTTATTCTATCATGTTGCAACTTTTGAGTAAAAACCTCATTACCTAAGCTCCCATTAGAACCATTGACCCTACAATGCCTTTACCTTTGAACTATAATCCAAATACTTTTTGCCATTATCACTGACAAAATGGACATGATACAAAATGATGTATGCATCTTAAACATATTGGAAAGACCTCATTAATTCTAATCACATCCAGATTGGCGGTGTTAATGATCAAGGAAATAAGTTTGCTGCCCCACCTAACCAAAATTTTCAAATCTTTACCAACCTTATGCCAAATCATAACATCTCATTTGTAAAAGCTAGTGACACCAAGAATGATGCGATGAATGTTGACAAGATACAAGACACAATTGATGATACTAAGAGTGATAAATACGATATAGATGCTATGATTGGATTCATTGATGTTCAACCTCGTAAGGGCCAAACCAACTTGTCTATGGACATTGCTTTCTCACAAAATGGCATAATTAAATGTGCACCCGATGGTCCTCTCTACATTGCTAGAAGAATAAATGACAAGCCCACTAATGGGACATTAATTGATCTCTTTTGTATAGAGAATGTGATCATCGAGGAATTCTTGTTTCTGCATGAACTTTACCAAGATTCTTATGAACAATCGAAAGCATGGATCAAAATACATAATGGTTTTGCTTTCCCTATGATAGGTTCGATCACTCTCCCATTAAAAGTTGGACAAAAGCAATTAGATGTCTCATTCTCCATCATCCCATTGTTAGACCAATTCCGTGTGAAGCTAGGTTGTCCATGGCTACACTCCATGGATGTCGTCCCGTTGGTAGTGCATAAATGCTCAAAATTTCCATTTGGCAATGACATCTTCACTGTGCATCATAGTGGCTTTAATCCTTTGTCTTCTTTTGGGAATTTCTCATTGAATTTCTCTCGGCCCAAACCTATGGAACCTATGAGGCCTCTGAGGATTTCTTTTTCAAATCTTACCAAAAGTTAAAAGAAAAGCACATAACAATAATTATCTCCTAGAAATATGCCTCAACCCATGATCAAGCCTCCTATCATTGATGAAACCATAATTGAAATGAAAGCCCTTCCAAGTAACCAAGACAAATCAACCATAATTAACCTACCCATTTCCTATAAGAGACCAAGAGATAACCATATAAGTCCTATTGTTCCTCCTAAGATATAAAAAGTTTATAAAGCCAAAGAGAAAGTGGTTGACCAACCTTCCATGGTTCCTTTAGTTCCTCCCTTGCAGGAAGAAAAGAAACCAATAGGTTGATAAACCTGCTCCTACATAATTACAACTTGAAAACCATGAAAAAAGAAATGGAAATGCTAAAGAACGTAGGCGTAGACGTCATGCTATTGCTTGTAAATTAAAAGAAGAGAATAAACAAGAAAACAAAGATCAAAACCTAACTCAAACAAAGCATGATGATCCTTCATCTTTGCCACAACAACATGAAACCTCTATGGACAAAGTCATTAGGCCTCCTATTGTGATTAACTTGGATGATGATGATGATGAGATTGTTAAAATTGATGAGGAAATGTATAATGAGATGAATTTATTATTTTCGTCTTCCATGAGATTAGATTAAAACAACCGTGATGATCCTCTTAAAAAGAGCTCATCACCATGTGTTGAACTTGGTGATTGTCTTAGTACGACGCTCGTTGCCCCTTTGGCCAGTTATTGAACTTCCACATATGATGAACAAGATTGGGATGCAGACGACTTGCTTTAGGGTAGATCACATGTGTCATACTAGTGTTTTCTTTGTCTTCTTTCCATGTTCTTCAAGTGTGATTGCATGTGCGTAATGTGATCCCTTGTATCATACTGCTTGGAGTGTCTTTATATTTGTGAGCCTACTTTGGGTGACCCTTGTCACTCCATTGGTGCAAGGATACAAAGGAAGTGAATATTTCATGACATTCTTCTATTTGTGTTTACATTCTTCTATCTATTGTAAACCATTTATCTTTTCACTTGTCTTTTGTTTTCCTTTTGGGGATGATGCAAGGCGTTGAGACATCTAGGTCTCTTCCATGTTTGACTAAAAAAAATTTCTTTTTTTTCGCTCTCTATGTTTGATTCCTCCTTTGTGTTCATTTTTCTACGAGTATTTGGGGAATGATGATGGTTCCAAGCTCAATTATATCACTGTATCAAAGACACGTGCTGACCGCATATCCGTAGATCCCTTATGTGTTATCTTAGGATTGCATATGGTGGGCAACATCCTTTTATGACGCAACCTTACTTGGAAACATATATTTACATAGGGCTTTCTAAATAAAGCTCTCATGTATTGGCATTTATCATTCTTCTACTTTAAATCAATTTCTCATAGCATGGTTTTTAGCAATTTCTTTAAAGTGGGGCATTCGACATCTTGATTTTTGCTTTATTTTACCTTGTTCTCACTTTTTTTTGACTGAACTTGTTCAAAATGTGGCCTTATTATTTCATGTGATGTGTCTTCTTGGTAGTGACATTAGGTTTGATGTCCTTCAAGAGAGTATCCTTTCTTGGAATATGAGATTCCTTTTAGTGGTAATGCTATGGCTTGCATTCCCTAAGTTGTGAATCTTTTATCCTTTGTATAGTCCTCTCTTGGTGACATTGAGCATGATGTTCCCTAGGTGAGACCTTTCATGTCCTAAGAAAAACCCCTTTGATTATCTTAACCTTAAACCAAATTCTTGGCGACTAAAGCATAACACAACTTGCTTTGTGATGCCTTTATGTCATGAGGGTTTAACAAAACATAGCTTGTTAGCTTTGTGAAAACCTTTTTATGTGGTGCCTTATCAAAGTTATCAAGGAGTATAACTTTTGGTATGGTTGATGTATGGGAGCTCATAGTTTTGGCGTGACTTTCTCATTGCCACTTGTTTTGTGGGTACAAACCTAGTGTATATTGGATTGCACTAGACCTTGTGTGTTTCTCACTTGTTTAGGCTCATTTAGTGCATACCAAAACACACTTGTGAGTGTATTTTTCATGGCCACCAAGAATAACACAACTTACTTTCTTGTGGTGCCGTGTGAGCGTGTTTGATGGACTTGGAATAACACAACTTGCTAGTTCATCTTGTTGCATTAATTTTTGGCATTGTATGATATTTTATCTTATATCACTACTCCATGCATGTGCCTCTTTGTGCCTTTGTTGGTTTTCCATGGGATATTAGATCCTAGGAGCTCAATCATACTCCTTGATTCTTTTCATCTTATCTTTCCAACAGTTGTATAATTAGACCTCTCTTGACTTATTTGTCTACTTTAGTGTGAGTTTGACTGTGGGCTCATACCCTCACTAAAGTGGGGGCTAAATGTAGTGTATAAAAATATACACCTTTACATTTTCACACTATGTTTGGGTACCTTAATTAAATTGAATTTAATTAAGCTTCTAATTGACCAAATTATGCATTCCTAAGATTTATTATTTCCTTTTTCCGAAACAGAAACCAACATTAAATAATTTCCAATATTAGATTAATTGCTTTGGAAATTGTGTCTTAGATTTAGGTCCTAGGACCCATTCACCCAAGGGACAATGGGTCCTCCTTAAGTCTTGGATCGCAAATTTTAATATTTTTTTGGTAACATTTTAATGATTCAAATTCAAGTTTCAAATGTCGGCTTGCCGAATCTATTTTTTGGGAAATTAGATAAACACCTATAAATACAAGGTTATTTTATCAATTCAAATCTAACACACTTTATGGGAGCAATATTATAGCAAATATTATTGTCAATATCATTGAAGAATAGATTTTTGCAGTCATCTACAGCAAAAATCAAGATCATATCCTCATATCAAGGTTCATGTGTGTTCATGCCATGTTTTTTGGAGGTAGCACTGTGATATAGGTTTCAAGCATTCAAGCATCAAATCAAGTGTCAAATAAAGAATCCAATCAATCCATTTCATGCAAGATCCAATCATTAAAGTGATGTGACTTCAGTCCTTTAAGGGCAACCATTGAGGGTTTGGTGAGTTGTGACATAACATTGTTTATTCATAAAATTCTATCCATTTTGTCATTATTTCATCATCAAGGTTTAATTATCAAACCAGAGTTTGACCAAGGCAAAACCCTATTCACCATAAACAAATATTTTTTCTTCTCTTTATGTATGTGTAGATTTGCAGGTGAAGAAAGATTGAAATCGGATCAAAAGAGCAATTTTTCAAAGTTGTCAAAGTTGTCAAGCCACAGAAACTCGCAAAATTCATTTTCGACTTTCCGACAATGGAATATGAAGGAATTAGGAGTGTATATCTAGCATCAGAGGACTGTGAAATTATATTTTTAGATCCTTGTACAAAGACCCATTCACCCTAGGGAGAATATGTCACAACAAGACACTCAACAACCAGTTTTGGTGACAGGTCCACATCAGTTTACTCTTCTTAGATCTGCTTGAAAGTTGTAGTTTCTATTTTTTCTATCCTTTAAATTTTCATTTCAAGTTTTACATTGCATAATTGAGTTCATTAGGTATTTTATTTTCATCTCCCAAAAGTGCATTTTAGTCATATTTATCATTTTATGTCATAAGGGAAACAACAAATCTTCCAATATGGTTGACTCACCTAAAGGTTGAAAGTCAATTCTACCTTTGGGAGTTCTCATTTCCTAATGAAATTAGAAAGATAGGTGCATTTATCCCCCAAACCTATTTTCCATCATTCCACATTACAATCCACATCCACCTATTTTTCTTTGTTTCACCAATAGATTCAAAACAACCTAAAATTGAAGAGGAAGATTAGGAAGTCTAACCCAAATAGGAAAACTACTTAGGAATTCTAGAAGGGTTTGAGAGAGCGAGTGCTTTCCCCACATCCAAAGCCCACCTTCCAATGCCTATTTGTTCATATTTGGTCTAATAATCATTTTGTTAATTTTTGGGTAATTAATTTGTTGTGATAATAAATAATGACTCAAGCTACTAACTGCTATGAATTCAATTGCTTTTATAATGGAATAACATATTTTTCTTTAAATTCACATTGGTTTAGAGTTTATTGTATATTTTTTCATGATAGACATAATGACACTAATTAATTAGTGTCAAAAAGAACAAATCATAAAGGAGTATACATTAGTTTTGTCATGGAAACTAATTTGCTCAACCTTTGACACCTTAACCTCTTCTCTATTGATTGTTGAATTATGATGGTAAATAATCATAGTAGGATAGTTACAAAGTTTGTTTAATAAATTTTAAACACCTTAATGTGAAGGTTGGAGTTTTAGGTGAGTTGAGGATATGTACAGAAAGATGGGGGATCAAGAAGGGATCTTAAGTGGTAATTTTTTTCTTTCTAAAATTAGAAAATATTGACCTTGGATGAGAAATTAAAGATAGTTACATTCAAAATTTGAAGACGCAAAAAGAAAAAGATTTTTAGTGCTCCAAATCTAAACTACTATTTTTTTTTTTAAATGGTGGAGATTAAGGGGTTCAAAAATGGGGAGCACACAAAGTGCACCTATTTCTGTCCAAAAGAACATAACATAGCATCTAGTGTGCTTCCCCCTAAAATGTTAACCATTTTTTAGTATTTTTAAAATCCATTCGATGAGAAATTAGCTAGCATAATGTAGTTTATGTCCAATTTTTGTGCTAATTTTTTAATGAATATATGATCTTTTACAAAATTTTGTTGAACTCTATAATGGATAAGGATTAGTCAAATTGAAAGTAATAAAATTTAGTGTAAGAATAGTGTTCACCCACCTTCTTTCACCTGGGAGAGAGGGTGGGTGAACACTATGGGAGGCCTTGTTTCACACCTCTGCTATCCCCATCATTCTGAGCTACACCGTTATGACTATCCCCATCATTCTGAGCTACACCATTATGACTATCTCAGTGTGACAATGGACTACTATGTGGATTAGGGCAATGATAAACTCTTGAAATTATCAAATTTATTGATGCCCAAATAGGAAAAAGAAAAAGGAAAAAAATCAATAGATTGAATCCAATTTTCACATATTATACACAAATGCATTAAACCGACACTTTGAACTCACCATAAATCAATAGAATACATCTAATTTTCCATAGAATTAGAACAACATAGAATAATAAAGGGACTAAAAATTAAGGGCAATACATATATCTAATTTAGGGTGATGAATGGGGGCATCTAGGGATCATGCATAATCTCTAAGGATGATTGATAATGTGATTTAAACAAGGTGATGCCATAAGCCGAATTCATGCAAGATTATGTCACTTTTAGACTAGTCATTTATTAAAAGATATTATAATCAAATTAGGCCAAAACATAAAGGAAAAGAGCATGGGTGCATGTTTGATTTTTACTATTATATTTTTCCTCCACTTTGATGTGCATGCAAAATTAAAATATCATACAACATGGAGATTAAATATTTTTGAAACACTCAAAAGGACATGAATATTATAAAAGTATACAACTACTTCTTAAATCTTCATAATGAGTACTCCATCAAAAAATCACAAAATAGAAAATATCAATGAGTAGCATTTGTCACACATCTAAAATATACACAATTTAACTTGCTTGAAAAACAACTATGCTCAAAAATATAAAAAGTAAATAGGGTAAGCATAAGAGATTTTAATTGATACTAAAAGTAGTAAATATTTGACTAAATAGAAGGCTTTAACAATATAGATTGATTGAGAAATCTCCCTTCAAGGAAAGAATGACTATGAGCTTGTTGGAATCAAACTTAAATCACAAAGGAATGATAGGGACACATATTTCCCATCCAATTTATTGCGTACAAATGATATAGGAAATTGGATGAGAGGAGAAAAATAAATAATCATGATAAGACATGTAAATATGGTAAGAGATAAGATCACATAGTAAACATGTAAATTCAAAACTAAGATATAATTGTAAAGTCACATATAATAATAGGAAAGACAAAATTCCCTAATGCTACCCCTAATTAAAACAAATGAAAAAATAAAGATAGCTACAAATATTAGGTATGAATCATGTAAAGCATACATAAGTCAAGTATTATATTTTAAATTTATTAAAGAGATTATTTTTAACCTTTAATTAATTTTGTAAATTGAGATAATTATGTTCTCCTTAGTAAAACCTTTTGTTTGACCAATTCAATGGATCTACAATAAGGATTAAGAACAAGAAGATAGCATGCAATGGGCCTAAGATGACGTGTGCTAATGTAATGCTAAATAATAGTGCTACTAGGGTTCCCACATAAATAGTCCACAATAAATTCTATTTGATGATCCCTAGGTTATGTAAATGAATTATCATGATCTCAAATAAAAATTGGTAAAATAAATTTATATTAATCAAAAAATCATATAAGTATATGAAATATAGAAAAATAGGGTTTCCCAAAATGGAAAGGTAATTCAAGAGGATGAGAATAGACCCTATCTTCCTACTTTCATTAGGAAATTAGATCCCCACAAAGAATTGATTAATAACCCCTAGGTGAATCATCTCAATGTGAGAATCTTCCAATCTCCTTATGCTAGAGGATGGGGATAAAGTTCAAACAACACTTTTGAGAGAAAAACAAAAAATAGAAAATCAACTTAATTATGCCAATTCAAACTTGAAACATCAATTTAAATGTCACTAATAATAGAAACAATAAAGTTGTGCGATATCTGAAAAGGGGTTAATGTTGTGCACTTGTTATAAAAAAGAAGTTTTAGGAGGTTGCTAGGGACTAATTCAATTATTGGCGAATGGGTCCTTGTAGGGCTTTTCAAAATTGATTTCTAGGTCCTCTGTTCATGTGTCTGCACTTCTAGATTATCTGATTTTCATAGTCAGAAAGTCAAAAATAAATCCAGGATCTGAGTTTCCATGGCTTGACAACTTTGACAACTTTGCAATTTTGAACTTTTGATCGATCTTCAATCCTTCTTCACCTACAAATCAAATCCTTGAATGAAGATCTTTGAAAGATTGAAACTTGCATGAAATGGATTGATTGATGATGTTGATCTTGTGCTTGAGTTGATGTTTGAATGCTTGAAACCTACATCACAATGTTAGCTCCAAAAACATGCATGACTCCACATAACTTTGACATAATGCTTGAGATCTTGAATGTTGCAACAAATTATTGATAAATCTACTCTTCAATGCTCTTGACAATAATATTTTCTCACAAAATTTCTCTTGAAAAACTTAGACTTGATTTTATAAAATAACCTTGTATTTATAATATGTATCCTAAATTTCTTGAAAATTAAACATTACAAGCCAACATTGAAAATTTGAATTTAGAGACATTAAAATACTGCCAAAAATATATTTTGAATTCAAGTTTAAAGGCTTAGGGAGGAACCATTCACCCATGGGTGAATGGGTCCCAAGTCCCTATTCTTGGAACACACATTGCTCAATGTAAAGTGTTACGTATTGGAATTAATTATTGTCATGATTCCCCTTCAAAAAATTTAATTAACTAGGCTTGTAAATGTAAAATAGGGATTATTAAGGCCTAATTAAGCTCAACTTAATTAGGAGGGCCCAAAAAAAGTATGAAAATGTAAAGGGATACATTTTTCTACACTAAATTTAGCCCCCACTTTAGTGAGAGGATGAGTGCAAGTGAAAAATTGCACTAAATTAGACAAATATGTGTCATGAGGGGTCTAAGTGTATGGATGTCGATAGTAGAGGATGACAAAGATCAAGTAGGTGGCTAAGCCCCCAGGATCAAGATACCATTTCAAACCAACATATGCACAAATGGACACACACAAGATGTGTGATATGAAGTAGCAAGACGAGATACACAAAAATACAATGTTAAAATTCATGTAAAGAAGAAAGAAAGATGAACTAGCAAGTTGTATTATTCCACATCCATCCAATACACTCATAAGGATGTAAAATCACTTATGAAACACATGTCTCCATAGGCAATCAAGTTGTGTTATGCTCAATGGCCATGAAAATGAAAAGGCTTCTTAGGAAAGCAAGTTGTGTTATACTAGGTGGCCTTTGGAAAATTACACTCACAAGGGCTAGTGAAATTCATTGTCCACTAGGTGAGCCCCCAAAAAGTGGCTAGGTGATAAATTCATGCTAGGTCTATAGGCTCCCATTGTACTAAACATACCAAAGTTATATCTCCTAATAACTTTGATAAGACACCACACAACATGATCATTATGTTATGCTAATTCTCTACTAAATTTTAAAATGTTAATGCCAAAAATAATGCCAATGTCAATAAAAATAATGCCAATGTAATAATCACACTTTGTAGGATATGTATGCTATCATCACTAAGAAGGTATATGCAAATAATGAATAGGGGATAATATGCCCCCTGATGAGCCAAGTTTTTGGCTCATTTTGATCATATTTTTATAAATACTTTTCTATTTTTATTATGCTAAATCAAACATTCAGTCTGATTATGGGATAGAACATAGACCTTTTTATGACTCAAATATGATTAGTATATTATGATAAAAAGTTCCATGATTATTATCTTTAATGTTTTATTAGTCTGATAAATACTTTGACTTTTTGTGATCATAAAACCTTCCTGCAGCCTCCACTACCAAATTTCCTGTAGCCATGTCTGGAATGATGTTTGCCTTAGTTTAATACTTAATGAATGAATGAATGAAGTAATGGACTATCTTAAAGATGAATGTGTTGAGCTAACCTTCTTCTGCAGGAAAGATGGTGAGTTATTTTGCAGGTGCCATGATTAGAGGAAGGAATTTAAAATCCACTTGAAGAGTAGAAGGCAAAATCTACAAAGACTCGTTCAACAACGAAAGATGGGGAGACAGTTTCAAACTTATCCGCCAAGCAAGAAGAATGTTCCAGGAATCTAGGCCAGGCATCCTGCTGTTGCTCAAATCCAGGATGATGGCGCTTTAAGTCTGCCAAACCAATTTAACTTGGTCCTTGCATTGTCATTTGCCTCTTTAATCAAGTTAGTTGGATGTAATAAATACCTCCCGATTTATAAGGGAAGGTTGGTTAGTAGTTAGGATTAGTTTTCAATAAATAGCCCATTCTTCTTCAGAGAATGGGCTGGAAGATCTTGTCATTTGTAATACATTTTTCAGTATCAGAAATACAGTTAAGAAGGATTGTGCTATGTACTTGTTCACTTTAACTCAATAAAGTTTATGGAACTTTTCACCTAATCTGTTGATTACTTTGGCATGACCTAAGGGGGCCCACTTAGGAAATTGCCTGTACTTTTGTTCTGTAGGTTAGGATAGCTGTACTTTCTTTTGTAAAAGTTAAATGTGTCTGTTCCTACAACAACATAAATACATCATTGTTGACTGTTCCTATAGCAACAAAAATACATCACTATTGACTGTTCCTGCAGCCACTAGAAACAGAGTAGTTTTACCTTTCAGTTTTTGTTTCCAGCAAGTTATTCAGTAAAGTAATTCCAGAATTTAGAGTTCTAGTATTTAGAGATCATGCATGTCTGGAAGGGTGGTTAGTGCATATATTTTGCTGTCCCATTTCAAGTCTACATCCTCGGGTTGATAAGTAAATGAGGTTCTTTAACAAATTATAGCTGCTTGTTGTGATGTCCAATCCCTAGTTGAGGAATTCATATTCCTAGTTATCAAGCTGATTAAAGAACACTACACCCCCCACTTAAAATGTCATTATACTTGTTATGTTGATATTTTAAGTAGAAAGATATTTTAAGTAGAAAGAGAGAAAGAGGTGATCCTTGAAAAGAATTCACACCTCGAAAAACTAGTTATCCTTTCCCCAAATCATAGAGACAAAGACAACCACCAAGAACTATCATGTTGCTGCCAAGAGAAATATAGTTACACCTAAATTTGCACCACCATGAATGGCAATGAGTAAGACACATAAAGCTACTAATGCCATATAGTGATGAGCAACATGATAGGAAGAAAATCAGTATCAATTAGAGGAAATAGGTGCATCAACACAAGCAAGAGCACCACAATCCTTAAGATGTTGAATTTTATTACTTAAAGCTTTACAGTCATTAGTAGAATGACCATGCACTCGATGATATGCATAAAATAATATTTTGTTATAAAATTTCTTGTGTTTTTGGAGGAAGAGTAATCAAGTGGGCTTTCAGAAGCCTCGATAAGATAGTCTCTTGATCAATAGTAGGGGATATTTATTTCTTAGGACAAGATTTTATACACACGGTAGATGATAAGGCATTAGACGAAGATGGAGATAAAGGTGGTAAACCTAGATCTTTCTTGAAAAAAAATGGTATAAAATTCACTTGATCTTTATTAGTTTTCTCCATGTTTTTATTATATCCATGTTTAGAAAGGATTTTGTATCCAAGACCATAACATGGTTCCAACTCGGATGAAGAGGTTTTATGCTTCTGAGAAGGATTGGATTCTTCATAAGAACACAAATCCTTTTAAAGATTTGTATAGTTATGTATCTTCCTCTCATGAGGGATGGGAGTTGAAGAGCCCCCATCACCACCATGGGGTGATGTTGTTGAGATAGAACCAAGTTGAGAAAATGAAAGATAGGGATGTTTTGGTTTAGATTGTGAGATTTTGTACTTTCACATAAAGGAGGGTGTAAAATCTAATGAACCCCAATCATCAATAAAACATGTGTTTAAAGATGAATCATTTGTATATGACTCTTTGAACTTTGAGGGTGAGATTTTGGACTCTTCTTTGAAACGAGGTGTAAGAGCTAATGACCCCCAATCATCACATAAGAGTTTTGTTTTAGGTGAAAGATAATTAGGATTACCATCAAATTCTACACGTTCTACCTTTGAAGTTGGAATCAAACTATTAGGGGAGTTGGAAGTGTTATAATCATGTTGAACTTGTGAATTATAGCTTTGTTCATTTGCTTCAATTGTGTATATCTTTTTGTTATATTCAAACTTCATCGCATGGTGAAGAGTAGATGGGAATTCTTTCATGTCATGAATCCATGGTCTCCCTAGGAGAAGGTTGTATGAAAGAGGTCCTTGCATGATATAGATAGGAGTAGGCAATACTACAAGTCCAACCTCGATGGGTAATGTGATCATTCCTAATGGTTGCCTATTAACATTGTCAAATCCACAAATATTAACATCATTGAGTTGAATAAGATTCTTTTCCACACCAATTTTATCTAGAGATCAATGCTACAAACATTAAGACCCGCTCCATTGTCTATGATGGTGCACCTAACTGTGGTTTCATTAATGATCACCTTTTATCTTAAGGCTTAATGTTTGTTTTGAATCTCAAGAGAGGGTAATTCATGTTGAGGAAATGTGATATCCAACATTTTCACTTGCATACAATCAAAGGAGGTTGCTACATCATTGAATTTCACAAAAAATGGACATCATTCCTCTGCAAGATTTATTAGATCATCCTATTGTATGTAGGTGACATTTGAATAAGATCCCATAAGGATATCTTAGCAAGAGTATTTTTAAGTTGTTCAACAAGATCATATTCCTTTCCACCATGTAAAGGAAAGAAAGGAGCACTACGAAAAATAGGTTGAGGCAATGGTAATAAAGTGAGAGTGGTTTGTGTTTGCCTATTGTTCCTTGTATTATATGTGTGAGCAATGGTAATATAACTCGATTGTTGCAAAAGATTGTTACTATCAAGTTGCATTGTAAAACTCCAGATATCTCTTGGGAATAATGGTTTCTTTTCAGGTGGTCCTATGATGAGAGGTGACTTAGGAGGCTCACTAATCAAAGGATATCTAATTTGTGTGTTCATAACCTCAATTGAGTTACCTAGATGACCTTCTAGTGAGGGAGGATCTAATGTGAACTTAAAATATTCATCTATGCCATCCATCTTAGTGTCTATTGAGAGAAATGTAGCATTAAAAGAGGGAGAAACAAGGTTCTCATGACGCTCAATAATTGGGTCTTCTAACACCAAGATACTTTCATCACAAGTAGGAGAGATATTGGGAGAAGGACAACTAGAGGATTACCATGATTTTCTATGGTTGCATTCTCTTGTCTCAAATATTTAATGGATGATCTAGGTGAGATGAAGTCCTCAAGGGCTTAATCTAACATGTCAAAGTCATCACAACTAAAGGGTTTGAAGGATATGCTTTCTCCAAAGTTTATCATTTAGTTTTTGTTTTGATATTTTCAATTTTTATTTATGGTTTCTAATGATTGTATTTAATGTAAAGTAATCTATCTAAGATATGAAATGATGCTAAAAATAAAGGAAAAGTATAGAAATCCAACACTGGGAGAATTTTTTTTCCAAAATGTTGCAAGATCTAACTAAATAAGCAATAAATTGAATTCACAAACAAACTATTTTAGTAAACCAATGCTCAAATCTAAAAAAAACAAAAAGGAAAAACATAAGATAAAAATCACCCATAAACTTATCTAGAATGCTTGTATAGGGACTCATTCACCCATGGGCGAATGGGTCCTTGCTCAAGGTTTTTGAAATTTAATTTTGCAAATTTTTAGTTACTGTGTTTGGTATCTATTTCTAGCTACAATGAGAGGTTTCTTTTCTAGATTAGGGTGTCTAAATGTAAGTGCAAATAAGGTCAAATGATGAATTAGGTGACTATTTTTAGAATGTAGTGTGAACTTAAATCTAAAATTAAATGATTAAATACTGATCTTGATGCAAGTACAATGCAAGATGGATGCAAACCTAATGCAATTTTTTTGTATAAACAACAAAATATAATTTTAGCTTGTTACATTGAGGCAGTCACGCCCAAAACAATTCTAGTCATATAAGATCAACTATATACACTTATGCCTGTAGCTTATGTACATTATACTTGCTAAGAAGCATTACAAGAGTTGTGCATCATCTATACCAAACCTTCAAATTTTCTATAGCTAGGTGTTCATCGTATGAGGAGACTTGGATCCTTGGAGCCCTGGCAATAAGCTGTCCCTATTCTTTTTTTTTTCATTGAACTCCTTTTGGAAGTTCTCAAGCGCAGTCATGAAAGGCTTCCCAATCTACCAACTATGACCAAATTTGACTTCCTTCTGGTTAGTTCGCACCACCTCATCCTTTAGAATCTTGAGGAACTTGATTTCAGACACCTTCACTGCCATGTCAACCTACGAAACAATGTCAAACCATTAGGAAATGAGATCCCCACAAAGAATTGATTAACAAACCTTAGGTGAATCAACTCAATGTGAGAATCTTCATATTTCCTTATGCTTGAGGATAGGGGTAAAGTTCAAACAACACTTTTGGGAGAAAAACTAAAAATAGAAAACTACACTAATTATGCCATTTCAAACTTGAAACATCAATTTAAATATCAATACTAGCAAAATAACAAAGTTTTGGGAGATTTGGAAAGGGGATAATGTTGTGCACGTGTCATAAAAAGGAAATTTCAGGAGGCTTCTAGGGACTAATTCACCTATAGGTGAATGGGTCCTTGTAGGGATTTCCAAAATTGATTTTCGGGTCCTTTGCTCTTGTGTCTGCACTTCCAGATTCTCCAAGTTTCATAGTTAGAAAGTCAAAAATAAATTCAGGATCTAAGTTTTCGTGGTTTGAAAACAATGTTGACAACTTTGATAACTTTGCAATTTTGCAATTTTTATCAATCTTCAATCCTTCTTCACCTACAAATAAAACCCTTGAATAAAAAACCTTGAATGGAGATCTCTGAAAGATTGAAACTTGCATGAAATGGCTTGATTGATGATGTTGATCTTGTGCTTGAATTGATGCTTGAATGCTTAAAACCTACAACACAATGTTAGCTCCAAAAGCATGCATGACTCCACATAACTTTGACATGATGCTTGAGATTTTGAATGTTGCAATAAATGATTGATAAATCTTCTCTTCAATGCTCTTGATAATAATATTTTCTCTCACGAAATTGCTCTTGAAAAAAATTAGACTTGATTTGATAAAATAACCTTGTATTTATAGATATGTATCCTTAATTTCCCAAAAATTAAACATTACAAGCCATAATTGAAAATTTGAATTTAGAGACTAAAATATTGCCAAAAACATATTTTGAATTTATGTTCAAAGGCCTAGGGAGGACCCATTTTCCCATGGGAAAATGATTCCTAGGTCCCTATTCCTAGAACACACATTGCTCAATGTAAAGTGTTATGTATTGGCATTAATTATTGTCGTGATTCCCCTTTGAAAATTTTAATTAATTAGGCTTGTATATGTAAAATAGGGCTTATTAATCCCTAATTAAGCTTAATTTAATTAGGAGTGCCCAAACAAAGTGTGAAAATGTAAAGGGATACATTTTTCTTCACTACAATATACAATGTTATATGTCAGTTAAAGTACACTATATGTACAAGAAATCCATATAGGCATATGCTATCACATATTTGTAATACAAAATATATGTACAAAAAATTCATATAGGCATACACCAAAGGACACTAATGTACTCACTTCATTCTAGGGGAAGGAAAGAGATCATGATCCACCTTTGAATGTTGACTTGATGGAGATGCATGTGATGATGGTTTATTTTGAATATGCTCACTCGACCTCCTCTACAAACTTGCTTGCACCTCTACCTCTAGTACAATAAAAAGTATACACATTAATATATAAACATTGACCTATAGAATGACATATAACATAATAATCACTTACCACGTACTCATAATCACTTTGAATTGATTTTTTCCTCTCTTCATTCATAATAAGGGAATGTTCATGATATGGATTTTCAAAGCCTTGTGGAAAGCATCAATATAAAAAGTAAAATATAAACAAATATCATTTAAAATTTCACTAGTAAATAGATAAAACAATAAATATAACATAAAATTTACTATTCTAGATCTCACACCTTTGTCAAATGTATTGAAGATGATATTACTATGTCAAAACCATGCTCCATTGTGGTATGAATAGCGAGAGGAGTATCAATTTATGTCATCATCTAAAAATAAAACAATATTAAGAAGTTAAATGGAGGCTATTTATACCCCTGACAACATTAATGGGAGATCAATCATGTAGGAGAAGGATAGTTCCATATATAAGGGACATTTGATAATGTAGATCATTGAATACAATAATTTTAGCACAAAAAGAAAGGATATGTAGCTGAGTTCAAACATTAAAATAATTGGGTGGCATCTAAGAAGAAACTTATATGGGTAAAGAAGTGAGGTTTGATATAAAAGGTATGTAAGGAATTTGTGAAGTTGTATGTAGAACAACTAAGTTGATGTAAAGAAAAAGGAAGGTGTGAGAGAGAAGGTTGCAAGGGAGAGATAAGGATAGGAAAATTTAGGATAGAATTGATGGTGGAGAAGAAGGCCATCAAGTTGGAGTGATAGACAACAAGAAGAGTGTGAGGTAAAAGACAAAGAATATAGAGGAGTAATGAGTTCTTAGTGTGTGGATATTTTAGAAAGAGCTAACTAAATCGGGGAGCTATGAGTTATATATCAAATGTAGATGAGTGTTTAGACCATGAAGAGGTTGAGAAATAAATAAGATTGAGAAAGAGCACACAAGATATGGTGAGGTAAGAATACGACATGACAGAGTAGGTGTGTTTAGTCAAGGTTGAAGAGATGATCAACAAGAAAGAGTGGAGTAATGCATCTATGGAGGAGTATGTGGAAGAGGTAGTAATAGAGAAGATACTATAGGTTTTTGGTGCAAACCAAGGAAGATTTCCACTTGATGAGAAAGGTTACTAAAGGTATGAGAGAATTCTCAGATACTATAACATAAGTTGTTGGTGCAAACCAAGGAAGCTTTCCACTTGAAAAGAAAGGTTACTAAAGGTAGGAGATTATTCCTAGATATTATAGGTTGCTAGTGCAAACCAAGGAATCTTTCCACTTGATGAGAAAGGTTACTAAATGTGTGACATAATTTCTGAATATTGTAAGTTGTTGGTGAAAACCCAAGAATATTTCTACTTGATGAGAAAGGTTACTGAAGGTATGAGATAATTCCCAAGGAGCAATAAATAGTTGTAACTGAGATGGTAAAATTGAATGCAACAAAGTACCATATTGAGAATGCTACATGTTAAAGATGTTACAAGTAGATTTAATAAATGATGGATATAGGCATGAAGCTACATGTGGAGCTAGACTAGTTTTAGAGATGCTACTAGTGGGAGTAGAAAAACATAATGAAGAGATGTATCAATGGATACAATGAAAGGGGATAACTAGGGAGTTACACTAGAGAGGTTACAAGTACATGCAACAAAAATGTTGCAATTTTATACAACAATAAAGAGTGAGTAGTAAATTGTCAATGAGATAACATAAGTGAGGGTAGTAAGAAAAAAAGATCCTCTAGGCATAAAGGAAATGTAGAGAAGATGCAAAATATTAAAATAACAAAATCTAGCTAACATTTTTTTACAAACCATTAATGATTAAAAATAGATAAGATTACCTCAGTAAAATATGGATGACAACCTTGACTGAAAAGTGTTGATGTTTTTTTTCTGGGATAAAAGATTTTAAGCCTATATATATTTATATTAGTAATTTAAAGATGCACAAGAGTTTATAATTCTTTGGCTCTCATCAGCCAATATCAAGTAACCCTGAACCCTCCAACTTTTACAAAATTCAACCCTATCCAAAATATAGCCAAATTACCTAGTACATACAATATGCTTTACAGGTCGAAGTATGAAAAGGCCATAACTAAGCTTTACATTTGCAAAAATTGAAAGAATTTTTTTTTGAAGCCGTATGATGTAAACTTTTTGCAATTATGAGAACAAAATTCCATTCTATTCTTCCATCTAGTCCTCTGGGACATCATTTTCACCTTGTTGCTCACAAAGATTTCCCACATCTATTTATTTCTGCTCCTAGAAGTTTCCCACATTAGGCTGTTGTTGCTTGTGAAGATTGCCCACATCAAATTGCACAGGCGGTAAAACATTCAAGTTCAAACCCATGAGACTATGGCGTCAGAGGAGTGGGGGGGGGCATCATCAAAGACTTCAACCATTGGGGGATTATGCTCATGATTGAGCAGCCCCATAATTTAATTTACCCTTACCCTTATCCTTTCAGATAATTCATACTCAATATCCCCTACAAATCTATTCAGTGTTGCCTGTAAGTAATTTGAATTCCTCACTGCCAAGGTTTTCTTGATTGTACTATAGACATCAACATAGAAATTTCTATGCAACAAGAAATGTCGAGGAAACAAACCTCTGACATACCATTGTCCCATCCATAAATCATATTTTTGACATGCTTTTAATAGGACACCATTTTGTAAGTACTCATCCTTGACAACCTTGTTTGTTATCAACTCTACTGACTGAAAACATTGTAACAAGTCAAGCAAATTTGAAATAAATATAGACAAAAGTTGAGAGGGAAACAAAATCCACCTTGCCTTTGGTTCAAGAATTTCATTGCCTAGGACCCTTTTGATGCATTTTTTTAATTATGCACAATGACCCTTGAAGGTTAGCTGGAATTCTCCATCATCAATCTGCTCCGTGAATGGTAATTCCTAGTCATTTACTAGAATAGTTGCTCTATAATTACGTGAGAAGTATTCCATCAATGCTTTCCTACAAAATCTACAAGTTTTTGGCTCCACCCTCATCTCTTCAACACTCGAGGATGCTTTTCGATTCATACAGACAACGCCTCTTCAAAAGTTATGGAAAAAACCATGCTTCAAAAAGCCTAAACAAACTAGAGCCAATGCAAAATGCTAATTATTGCAAAAGCTGGCCTCATTTAATGTTTAAATGAATCATTAGCATAGGTGTTTGAGAGATGAAACAAGTGGGAGCGGCCACCTGACTGCTGCTATATTATCGAATAGCAAGGTAATAAAAAATGGCACGCGTTGAAGATATAACCTTACTCCTCATAATGGTTGATTAAGCTTTTGGCAAGTGTTGATGTTGGAGGACCAACATTAACCTATTAAACATTTAATGTGAGTAATAAGATTATTAAAATTCATATAAGGTTAAACTATTAACATGTACTATATTTATTTAGTTTCTTATTAATTAAATATACGTGGACTCAAAATTGTCATGTAATCGACAGGTGGAGGGTCACTAGATATAGGGTGGACATTCTGGCTCTACAATTTTATTATAATAAATCTAATAATTTAGTTAATCTTATATTTTAAAATGAAATTTAATAAATTAAATTTGAACTTTTTGAGATTTACCTAACTATCAATGTCATATGTTTCATTCAAAAAATCATCTAGCATGGCCATTTGATCTGCAATAGATGCATCCTCTCTGCATGCATCATCATCATCATATTCATATACACATTGAGACCCATAATTTTAACATATTTGAGGTGAACATCGAGGCATAGAAGACTCGACCACCTCACCCTATGGTAGGGGCCTACTATGTTGTATAAGGGTCTGAGCCAACAAGCTAATGGACTCTAATGTATCCACATCAACACCCTTCTTAATAATGGAAGGGATAGTGATATGCTCAAACTTAGATCTATGCAAGGGTCTTAGTTCCTTGTTTTGGGAATGTTATGCACCCACTCTATCTTATGCAGATCCACCACCTCTATCCTATGCAGAGCCACCACCTCTACCTTGGATCCTTCACATATCAAAATAATTAGGATTTGATTGAGGAAAAACTCATAATAGAGTTTCATTGAAAAGTATTGTGGTACCTCATTGTTATAACATGGAGGATGGTCAAAAACCATCCACCACCTATCCCAAAAATTATTCTATATCCCTTGGTGGTGGCACCAATGTATATGGAACTTCCTGCAAGTGCCATGTAAGGATGCATTGGTTTGTGGGCTCGTGAATAGGCCACACAAGTTTGATTTCAATTTTTTTATTTTACTTGCTCCTATGATAGTTTTTCGGCATAAAATTATTTTAATTCTTCCCTCTTGTTTGACCAACTATTTATTTTCCCACTCATTGATACTATATGAGTGACAATTGATTGTAGTGATTCGGAAAGGGTGGAACCATGTGAATTTGTGGTTGCAGGATCTTTCAACTTTGCAATTATTCCCTCAAGTTCTCTTCTATTATTTTTTATTTTCCCTATTATATTTTCTTATGTTCCTAGAGGATGTTGAGGTAGTGAAGGAGGGGTTTGTTGTAGTTGTTCTTCGTGAGGATTTTGGTGAGTAGGTGAATCGAGGTTTTCATTATTTATTGGTGCATTCTCAACTCTTGAAAATTAAAGAAATTCCACTTAAAAATGTAATTACATTTATCTATTTAATACATAATTTACATAAAATAACTAATTTAATACTTACCTCTTTAACCTCAACATTGTCATAGCAATATTTTTGGAATGAAGAGATGATCAAATGGTGAAGATAGGGACCTCCAAGAATGTGAGGATGTTTCAATTAGGTTGCAGGCTGCGAGTGTGCAAAGAGAAAATAAAAAATAAGGGAAAAGGCTCAAAATTTTACTTTAAAAGGTCAATAGACCATAACATGAGCATTTTATTTAATGCACTTGCATTTAGGTCAATAGGGGCCAAAAAGGTGTGTTGGTCACTTTTTGGTCCCTCATCTATGTGCACTTACCCTTGGTTGAATAAATGGTTGTTATTTGTGTAATTATTAGTAATTCTTATTCTTAACACTTCAAGTTGTTTTATGGTTTGTCACCATGTGGTGGTATACATTATTTGACATCATCTTATAATTTTTAAGATTATAAAATTGAGTAGTCCTAAAACATATCTTGTTTTACCTCAAACTAATAAGTGATTTAAATTCTATGCTTGTTTCGAAGAATGAAATCAACAAATCTTTAGATATTTTGATATGAGAATATAATTATTGTATAATCAAATTCCCTCAATGAATTTCTTAGTCAATACTCAAGTTAGTAGTACTTATTGGGACACCACAATGGTAAATGATAGTATATAGTTCCTTGTATAAAATGAGATTATTTGGTCAATGATAAAATACTAGTGAGCTTGGACGAAGTGATCATAAACTCATACTATATTTGAATGGGCATGCACATGGAAATTGGGGACCATAAGGGGGTTAAAAGTGGCTACTTTCCTTCTTTTGAAATTAGTCAAAAATAATCTTAGATGACAAAATTAATAACCCACATTTAAAATTTGAAAATATGGAGAGAAAAGGATTCGTAGTGCTTGGAATTTAGTTTCTCACGAGTGATCCCACAATAGTGGTTTACACTTTTTGTGCAAACTTGACATTGAATTGAATTTTTTAACTAAATCTTCACTCTCGAACATCTATAACTGCTAAACCGTGAGGAATTTGAAGATGACACAAACTAGTGATTTGTGACATTTTTTCTATATATATATATATAAATTTAAAAAATTGGAATCAAATTGTATTTATTTTTCCATCTCCTTTGAAAATTAGTTTTTAATAGTAAACCAAATTTTTAAAGAGTGATATGTACTTGCTAACACAATTTTTTTTCTATGAAAGATAAAATTCTATTTTTTTCAAATTTAGATTTGTAACTATGATATCTAGAGCATGCATTTGGTTTCATATTGTTCTATTGAATATTTTTTTCTCAATTAAGTTATGAAGTCAAACCAATTACAAATTAGACATTGGTTTACTTGCTAACACAATTTTTTTGTGTATTAAAATTCTTTTTTTTTGTTTGGATCAAGGACATCAACATAAAGTGCATATATATTTTTTAGATTTTTTTGATAACATACTATTTTTCCACATGTGCATAATAGAGAGCTTGATTTTTGGCAAAAAATCTACATTCACAAGAAATAAAAAATAAATATAATATCTCAAATTAAATATATTTAAAGTTATAATTTTTGGGAAGATTATAATAAACACTACATACAAAATATAAATTTTAAATGAATTCATTTGATCCGCCAAAAGGTAAATCAAAAGTGTTTTCTTTATCAGCATTTTGGTAGGTGTAGAGGAGATTCCATTATAGGTATGGTTTAAAACTAGCGGGGTTCTATCCAAGGGGGTTCGATCTAAGGGGGTTTGATCAAACCCTCTTCAATTGGAATCCTTTAAATGAAACCTTTTAATGCTTAAATCATTATATTTTTTAAAAATATGTGATTTTAGCAAAAATCAGGATGTCCCAGAAAGTGTAAACTATTATTGTGGCAACACCTTCATGTACTATTTTTTCTTAAAATGGTGGATATTAAGAGGTTCAAATGTGAGGAGCACATAAAGTGTTCATATTTTGGTAAAAAAAATAACATAGCATCTAGTTTGTTCACCCTAAAATGTTGTTTTTTCTCAATATTTCACAAATTGTTTTAATAAAAAATCAATTAGCATCATGTAATTTATACCTTATTTAAAAAAAAAAAAATTAATGAATATATGACTTTTTTAAAAGAATTTCAAAGTAAAAACATTGTAAAATAAAAAATTGAGTGTGTTCTCCTCTATTAAAAAAAACCTAATTGAATGTCATTTTAAAAAAAAAGTGTATATAATAGAGTTTAGAATATAAAAATATACGTTTTTTAAAATTTGGATGAACATATAGAAAATGACATTGAAAATATTACACATAGATTTTCCGAAAAAAAGACAAGACAATAGCAAAAAAAATGAAGGTCAAAATGTAGAAAAGTTTATATAATTAGAAAAGTAAGAAAGAGCAATATTAGTGTGATTTTTTTTAGATCAACATAAAAAAAGTGAAAACCTAATAGAGAGTACATTCAACATTTACTTACATTTCTATATTTTACAAAAAAACATTTCTTTCGACAATGAAATGCAAGTCCAACATTAATGGTTGGTAGTTTACAAAGAAAGTTATAACATGCTCACATTCTGTGATACATAAAAAAAAAGATTCACCAAATACAAGAATGTTATAATATGTTCATATTTTGGATTTTTATTTTTATTTAATGAATCATAAAATATACACACCTTATGGCTCAATAGTGGGCACACTTGATCACTACTAAGTCATAAAATACTCACATTATAACACACTCATGCTATAGGCTATTTGGAAATGCCCCATATTTATGCATATTACTCTATTATATCTCCACAATCCTATACAAATAGTAAACTGACACTTATGGAAGTTTAATAAAATGAGACGATAAATCTAACCATACCTTAAAATAAAGAGGGAATTGTACCCCAGCTCATGGGATTATATTTTGAGGTATTGAACATATTATAAGTAAATTTATTTGAAATTCATATATGCCATCATTTAAAATAATCTTACATTTGTTTCATGAATGATATTCTTTGTTCATTAAAAAATTATATGTTTACAATAAAATTAGCTTGATGCATAATGATCTTAACAAATGTGAATCAATTATTAACATTAGGAATGTTAGTCATATGTATTGGATTTATAACTTGTGAAATATTTTTATTATTTTGAAACCTATAAGTGAATAATATTTGGAACTACAAGTTTAGGGTTTTAAAATCCTCTAGTGATCTAATATTTTAAAAATAGACCACCGATATTGTAAGCTTGCAAAATTAATTTAGTCTAAGGTAGAGAATCAAACAAATGAAATTAGATAGGACTCCATCTCTCTTGAATTCAATAAAAAAACTTTATTTGAATACTAGAATTGTCTAAGAAACTTATACCTTGACTATTCTTTATCAACTTTACTTGTTCTCTACTTTAAATTTATGATGTTTAACTCTTAATCAAACGTAATTAACATCTACAGAATAATTATGCAAGAGGAATGAATGTCTTGTTGGATGTACAAATCCACTTGGAGAGATTTCAAATTTGGAGGAATATTCCCTAAATATGCCATGTTGAGGGAAAATGTTGATTTAATAAATTAATTAAAGATATTTTCATGTGTAAGTGGCAAAAACTAGAGAAGTTAAGAGAGTGGGATTAAATTAACCAAGATTTAGTTAATTTAATAGGAGATCAGTTGATGTGACCATTTGATTTAGATTTTGTGATTTTATTTAAATCAAAGTTGAGAAGAAAATGATTTAGGCTTTTAATTAAATAAAGATTTTGATTTATTTAACTAAAATGGGATGATGTTATATTAAATTAAATAAGGTTTAATTTATTCAATTTAATAGGATGACTTTAGAAATTTAATTAAATAAAATGAATTATTTAATTAAATGGAGATATAGGGTTAATTAAATTAAATTGATTAAATTAATCAACAAGGAAGAATGACTTAATCAGATAAACAATGGTTTATTCAATTAAGGGATGAAAGGTGATGACAAGCTGAGAAGATGATTTAGGATGAAATGATGTTAGTAATCAGGATCAAGTGTGTCGATACATTTTTTGTGTCTACAAAAGGTTTATTTGAGACAATATTATATTTATCTGGAATCCATAGAGGCATTATGTTTCTTCATTGGCGACTAAGCATAACATATTTGCCTTCCTTGATCGAAACCAAACAACCCTTTTGCCTCCTCCTCTCCATTCAAATTGCCCAATTATTCATTCTAACTTCTTCACCATTCTTGGATTCTTGACTAAATTCTTCATGCTCTCTTGATCAACTCTCAAACTTCAAGCTTTACCATCACTCCATTGTAGCTACAAGCTGCTAGTTTTTTGGCCCCTCCACTCTATTTGTTGTGACAATGTTGTTGTTGGAGAATTTGCAAGCTCACTCCTTCTTCAACTTGCCTTGAGAGCATGTAGTTGTGAAGGTGATATCTTCCATTGTAATTAGTTTTTTTACCATTGTATCTACACAGTAGCATATTATTTTTTGTGTTCTTGCTTGGCATCTCTATTTTCATACATTTCGTTATCATTTTTTGTACTCATTGCTATCTGGTTGTTCGTGGAGGTGAAAACACTAAAGTGAGGGATTGACTAAGGTAGTCCTCTAAAAATAGCCCCAACATTTTCCTTGGTCTTTTGTGTGTAGGTATTCTCGTGTGGAGCCCTTTGAAGATTTGATTCTTGGGTAGAAAAGTCTTCTTTTCTCACCTCCTCTTTGTCAATTCAAGCATAGTTTAGTTAAAGTATTATTCTTGCTATATTTCATTTATGTACATGTATGTTATTTTTTCGTAGCATAAAAATTCATTAGTCAGGTTGACTAGTTAGATTTCTAGTGTTTTAATTTGTCTCATAGACCTTCTGTCTATATAGATACCAATGCACCACTAAGATAGCAACACATCATGTTGGAGTCTATAACCTTTGCTTCCATCCTCAAACAACAAGCTTCTTGAGTAGAAAGTTGGAATCTAAAAATCATCTCGTCTGAGTAGTAGGTTAGTAGAAGGATAGCAACAACCAGATTGCTCTTCCATTTCAACCTTAACATATTAACCTTCTCGAATCACTTAGAAAACTTGAGGTAGATCAAGGTAGCTTATTGTTTAGGAATCCCCTATGACTTGGAGTCTTGAAACAGTCGGTCCCCCTCTTCTACATTTTGGTGAGCTTGATGTGAACCATTATGAGTTCATCCCTTGGTATCAAAGGACCTTCTCTCATCCCATAGGCATGTTGTAGGTTCGTGTGTTGCAGGGCATATAGCCTTGCAACCTAATCTATGACCCCTAGCTGTATAGTTAGAAGGGATCTAGATATTTAGGAATTAAATTCAGATAGGTCACTATTGGATATCTGAACCTTTGGAGTCTACCGAGTCTGTTCCTCTTATGTATATAAACACGGTTTCATTTACGCACATTCCTCCCGCTCAACTTGCGAATGGATCACCAGACATAAATTTTACGTCATAGGACCTGCCTATGAACATAGAGCCTTGCCCTTTGTACATTCTCACTTGCATCAATGGAAACATCATAAATAGTGTCTTGGTCGACCTCGTGAGTCATGTGAACGTTATAATGGAGTAGGCTCTGCTAATAAATTTTTTTTATATGGAGGAATATGAGAAGTTGAAGACCATGATACATACACATGACATAATCTCGGTACCTCCCCTTGGTTCCATCACCCTCTCAGTCTTGGTAGGGCCCAGCACCATAGATACCCTTTTCGATATCATCCATACTCAAATATATTTAGGGTAAAACTAGGCATCTTATAGCTAGGTTCCATGAATGGGATCACTTCGCTTATTCATAAGTGCCTTAAGTTTTCTCAAAACCTGGATCTATGCATATTGTGTATGAAACCATATATAAATCAATGTTGTCACATGGGGGCTACTTTTTAGATCACTTTTCTCCCACCTCGGTAAGTTCGCTTCCCTCGAGGATGAATTTGTATCACACCTATATCAAGTATAATACTAGGGGCATAATGTTGAAGGTGACCTACCCTACATCCCCCTATTCCATATTTGTCAAGGGTTACATGATTACACAATAGCAAGTTGCCTCCTCTCAAAAAAAGGGGAAGGGGAAGCTTGCTCGTGCCTAAGAACCTTCCTCTTCTTCTACTGTTCCATCCACTTCTGCCTCTCACCCTAGTATGGTACCTTTAGCCTCTACTCCCATGCCTCATATGAGGAGTTTGATGGTGATCGCTTGGCAGAAGGCCACAAGTCAAGCATTTGAACTTCATGTTTTTCCCATGATGTTGAGGCCCATTTTCTATGGTAAGGGGAAGGGCCCTTGTGGATTTTCCCATGTGTATCACCCTCCCCAACCTCCTACCGAGCTTTCCCCTCAAGTAGTGAATGGGAAGAGGCTCATTATTGAGGCGCCTGTGTTTGCTTCTCCACCCATCATCATTTCTGCTCCTATGCTCCCTACTCCTCCCATCTAGAAGGTTTCCCTTCCACTAGCAATGGTTTTAGAGGAAACACCTATGATAGAACAAGAGCCTATTGTCCCTTCTCAAGCAATGACTTCTAGTTCTTAGAGCCGACGAAATCATCTTGTGCCTGAGCATAAGCACTAGAGAAAGGATCTAGTTGCTAAACAAGGTACCTTGCAAAAGGCAAAAGGGGAGCCGACAACTCCTATTTTTACATCTCCAACTGTGGTTTTGTAAAGGCCCAACCCCAAAATTCAATTAAAATTATACATCTTTATTTTTTGTAATAACATTTTGTATGAGAATATATCTTTTCAATATAAATAAATACCACATTAACTGTAAAATTCATAATTTATATATCTCTAACCTTACTTTTGAAATGGTGCCTACATTGAGTAAGGCTTGCTCACCACCCAACCGTATTGGCATCATGAAGCCATGTGGACTCTAGCCAAACCCCTGAGCAAGAAATAGACTACAGATGGACTTAGTTAATTATAGATAGTCAAAAATATAAGTACTATAATAGCGAGTATGCAACCATTTCTAGGACTCAATTTTTCCTAGACAGTACTTTATCGATTGCCACCCACTTAGGTGAAACCAAAAGGATTCTTTAGACCATACACTCCAACAACATAATTAATCTATAGGTTTATAATAACATAATTCACTACCTAATCACATTAGATGGAAAGCCTAAATTAACCTCAACTAAGGAAAAATTCTAACAACCCTAAGTAATTCCCAATCTACTCATCTAAATATGTAGATTTAACAGGGTAATGTAAAAGTATAGGATTCCCTTAAGGTTTGTAACCTCCTTTTAAGCTATTTGATCATAACAATAGATAATGTGTGATATTCAATGTCCATGACTATACTTTACTAATTGTAGATGTTAACTTGATAGACATAAAAATAATCAAATTGGAAAGTTTACAATTGTGATATTAATTAATCATATTATATTTTCCTTCTCCTAAGATAGTTGATTGTTATAATATAATGTTACGTATTTACCCTCCTTCCAATATGTCTTAATCGGATGCCATTTCTCTAGAAGATATTGCATGCCCTACCACTTGAATTTCTTGAAATTCCTTGACTCACCATGAATATTTCATGATCCTTGAGCAACTCAAGATTACTCGCTAACTCAATAAACAAATTCACTTGCTCTACTTGATACAAAAGCTTCATATAAGGATACAATTATTGTTTGCTAGGAATGTGATGATAAGAGAAACACATTGATTCTAAAAGGAACTGAAACTCTTCTAACAAACATATTAATTGCCTAAAATTTTGACTATTATTTACTAATTAAATTATTAGTAATTTAATGGTAAGATAAAAACAATATGGTAAAAATAAGTACCTATTGAAATAATTATATTCTTTGCAAAGATTATTTCTACTATGATATGACGACTATATAATCAAGTCACCAAACTTACCATTGATTAATAATTTCAACTATAGTTTAAGTTTTGCAAATGATTATTAAGCCATATTAGAAATCCAAAATCTAAAGGATCATATGTAATGATTATAGAACGAAATATTCATTACCAAGAATAATTTAAATATAACTCATACCTCTTTCAATCCGCCATGCAATGGCCATTGAGTATTGCTGGTATTTACTAATGAAGGTTAATGATATGTTACTATCATCCCCTTCTGCATCTAGACCAAGTCACCATTAGTTAAATTTTTTGAAAAAAAAATATTACAATTGTAGTATTACTAAACATAATTCGTGATCGTCATGTGAATTGAATAGCTCTAATTACCCTTTTTGCAAGTCAATCGAATCATAATGATTTCTCTATTGAATTACCATGACATAAATTTATAGAAAATTATAGAGTCATAATGTATGTAGAACATAACTATAAATGATGGAATACAACACATTGTGGAATTTAAAGCATTTATTAGCTTGTTCAATCTTTAATACCTAATTTTTGAATAATATATAATAATGATCATACAATATTTTTGAAGTAATTTATCACGATTCCTATCCAAGATAATCGAACTATAAGATTGTGAATGTGCATCATGATTACTTCAAAAGTAGCCTTATATTATAAATCTAATCTATTTTTGATATAATCATAAATTAATGGAGTTTCATTTTACTTTCTTACTTCTTAGTCTCTTGTAAAAATTATTAAATACAAATAGAAGATGAGCCAATTCTACTAAATGTCAACTGAATACTAATTGATATATGTACCCAAGGTCAAACTTATAAAATAAGAAACCTTCTTATGATAACAAAATTTTAATGCTTCAATCATAACGTTTTAAGGTTTAACTCAATATCAATCTCCTTTTTAATATCCTTCCAAAACACTATATAATATTAAAATCATCTATATTTAGTAATATTGTTAGCAAATGATAATATTGGTATTAATGTTAATATGATCTTTTACATCATAATTCCTTGAAAGTAATTATAATAGACAAATCAAATTACGTTGCCACTCACAATTAAACTTGATGAATGCAATTATTAAAAATTTAATATTTTATTATCAGAAGAATTAACTCAAATATTATATGTATATTCACCTAACCTCCACTTTTATTTATATATTTTTCCTTTATTTTGAACTACTTTGAAAACTATTTTATTTATTTTTCAATAATTATTACTATTTTTTTTTAAAATAAAATAAAATAACTGAAACTACTTGCATGTAATTTAGATTTTATTTCTTTCTAAATATTTAACATACCTAAAATATTCTTAAAAGATAGATCAACTAGATTTTTTTTTATATAAATATTTAACCTACCCAAAATATTCTAAAAGACTATAGAATCTTTTAAAAAAACATAAGGCATATTTTACTTATCTATCTTTCTATTTTAAAAAACCTAAAGATCTTAACTTACCTACTTTCTATTAAAAAAATAAAGACTAGAGAAAAGCAATTCGAATAAGACTAAAGAAAAGAACTTTAAATGAATGGTTTAAATTTGCATGAAAGTGAATAAGTCTAACTAAAACGATTTAATTTTTATAATGGCTATACTATGGCAAAGGAAAATTCAACGGTCATAAGCAAGCTTCTACTTTGGTTCTGGAAATGATTATATTTCTCTTTTATGAAATCGTATGGGTATAAATTAGCTATGTCATGTCGAGTATGGTCATACATGTCAATAGTGGGACCTATAACATATGATTATACCAAGCCCACACGAGAAAATCTAACACGTTTTTTTTTAATGAATTTTTCAGATATCTATATTAAAAAAAATAAAATTACAAATTCACAAAAAAGGGGCGGGTGGTAAGAAGGCACACCCCGAAAGTCACATGAGCCCAGCCCAAAAAAACCAAAATATCAAATGTCACATGGGCCTAGCCCAGAAATAAAACAACAGAATGAAGATTAAGCAGCTAAAGCAGTGCCAGTAGATCCTGGGGGATCTTGGTCATCTAGATGTTTCCCCCATACATCAGCGGGGTTAGGAGTGACGTCAGGAGGAGCACCCCAACCATCATCATTCTTTTCTTCTTCTTTATCTTTATCCTCGCGTCGAGGCGAGATTGTGAGAGCAAGCCGCGGAAAGCTTTTGCCAGTGGAGGGCCAACCAAAGCCAGAAGTAGGAGGAGCATCCGAAGGCCACCCAGAACCACCACCACTGCTCCTCAACGCACCACTAGAGTGCCAACCCTGACAAGGATGGGGCAAAGGAGAACGAGCCCGCTTGGGAGGCCGAGAATCCCTTCGAGCAGGAGGCTGGGAGCGAACCCACGTGGTATCACTTCGCTTCCGGCCCCAAGAGGGCGACCGGCCATGAGAGGAGGAGGGCGAGTCAGGAATCTGAGCCACAGTACAAGGGGCATTGCCCCAGTGGTCCAGGAGAACCTACAGGTGAGCCACTTCCAGTACAACCTTGTTAGCTTGCACTTGAATCTGTAACATTACATTAGAACATATAACTACTTTAGCATAAAGAGACACATTAATATCTAAATGTGAATGAGAAAAAATACAAGCATTTCTGTCTTTCCAAATATTGAAGAGGATTTCCACTCTAAAAGTGTGCAAAAGCTGAGTGAACTTAACTGGGGTTCCAGGCGGGTCCCCCAGCAGAACCATATGCCAAAAAGGGTTCAAGCCTAAAAAGCCGAAAGAAATCATGAATCCAAGTCCAGAACTGCTGAGCTTTGGGACAAAACCAAAAAAGGTGCTTGAAGTTTTCTGGTTGCCCACAAAACGAGCAGCGAGGGTCAGAGACCCCCAAATGAACCAGTCGAGAGCCCACAGGAAAGCCTTGGAAAAGAATACACCAAACAAAGTGGGCTAGCTTCGGATTAACAATTGCAAACCAAATGGCATCAAACATCCTACGCCAAGTAAAGGCTAAGGAGTTAAGAAGCCACCGCTGGTTCAAAGAGCTGAGCATAGAGAAATGGGGTGAAAGCCGCCTGTAACCAAGCCGCAGCTTGTAGCTCCTCAGAGGAGTATCTGGAAACCATTTCCAATATTTTCACCAAGGTTTGTGCCCACGAATGCCAACTTTGTGAAGAATTTCCGTCGGAATGGCGTTCACCAACCCATCAAAAGTAGGACGATCTTGGTTTTGAAGGGTGTACTGGATTTTAAAAGCATCCCACTGCAAAATACTCATAGTAGGCTGGTGGAAGAGCTGGTGCAAAGTCTGAATGCCCTTCTTATGAAATCGAAGAGCTTTGAGGCAAGGCGACTTGGCCAGGGGTTGACCATTATGAGCCAGAAGGGGAGACCACTAGAGATTATGTTGGTTGATGGAAAGGCCATCACGAAATCCAGCTCGGCCCAAAGAAGCCAAGGCTTGACAGTTTCCTAAGAGCGCCAAATACTTTTAGCCACAAAGGAGCCCACAATTTGAACCAGCTCCCTCATAACCAGAAGGGTTTGGAAGCCGATTCCTTTCCAAGCGGGTCTATGAATAGGAAACCCAGACTAGATACAACGTTGGAGGAGAATTTTCTAGGCTTCATCCCCAATAAGCGCACGGATAATCCATTTGACACAAAGAACAGTCCCTTGTCGTTGAGTGGAAACAAAGCTGAGCCCTCCCGAATCCTTGGGGAGACAACAAAATTCTCAAGCGACTCGATGATAGCCCTTATGGGTCTCAGTAGAAGCCCAAAGAAAATCGGGGAGCAACTTCTCAAGCCTATTGTAGGCTGCTTTAGAAGGAGCCCAACAGGAAGAATAGTAGATGTGGGTGGCAACCAAGATTTTAGAGCACACCTAGAATTTTCCAGCCAACGAGAGAGGCTTGGTAACCCAATAGGCCAACTTTTGTTCAACTCTGGAGAGCACAACTTGCCAGAGCTCCCGAGGGGAAGCCTGGAAGGCGAAAGGAATGCCTAGGAATCGAAATATTTCACCCTGACCAATCCACTTTCAGTTATAAGTTTGAAGCCATGCAAGAGTGGGGAGCACCGACTGTCTGTAGCACAAGGTTTTGTGCCATTGAATTGTGGAACCGGATGCAAGACAAAAAGTATCAAGGTAGTCAAGGGCAGCAACAATCGATCCTTCATCCTCTAAAAGAGTGAGAAAGGAGTCATCTGTGAAGTGCCCATTGACAAGCTGCTCTTGAGAGTCCGGAAGAGTGATTCCTTTAACACGCTGCTGGGAGATAGCATTGGCCAGGAGATATCCAAAGCCCTCAACAGCCAGAACATACAAAGCAGGGGCAAGAGGGCATCCCTGGCGAATAGAATGAAAAAGGCCAAAAGCAAAGGACTGGCGGCCATTAATGGAGATGCAAGTCGAGGCATCGGAAAAAAACATGCAAATAGACTGCAAAAAATGGGGCCCAAAACCCAATGCTTGTAACATCGCAAGAATGAAAGGCCATTCAATACGATCATATGCTTTGGCAAAATCAATTTTAATGAACATAGCTTTCTGGTTCGAACGACGGGCCCACTCCATGCCTTCCCAGACATCAATAATGTTATCAAGAATGAACCTGGATTTAATGAATCCAGTCTGCTCGGGACGTACAATCTGAGGTAAGAGGTGGTGAATTTTCAGAGCCAAGGCTTTGACAATGATTTTATAAGAAACATTAAGAAGCGTGATGGACCGCCAGTTACAAATATCCTCTAGATCCCCAAGCTTAGGTATGAATTTAATATTGCCTCTATTTATTAAATTACCTAGAGAGTTGTTGTGAAAGGCTTCAAGATAAACATGATACAGGTCACTCCCAATACAGTCCCAAAGCGTTTTATAAAATTCACAAGGAAATCCATCAATCCCAGGAGCCTTTTCATCGGCCATGGAGGAAATGGCTTCCTTGAGATCATCAATTGTTAATAATTGATCACAGAAATTAGTTTGGGCTAAAGAAAACCTATGTGGCACAATAGCAAGGCAGCTTTGAAGGGCTTGCTGGCGCACGGGCGTTGTGTCCTGAGCCATGAAAACTTGTGCATAGTGACGCACAAAATCCTGGAGAATGTCAGGTAGCTCATACAGCACTTGATTACCACATTTGATAGTTTTAATGCCTGGGGAAGAGTGTCTAGCACGAAGAGCCAAAAAAAACTCTTTGGAGGCACAGTTGCCAATTTTGAGCCAATGAAGCCGAGCCTTGATTTGAGCGCCCCTGGCAGAATAACTATCTGCCACTTGCTGCTGGTATCTTAAGTCCGCCACCCGGACTTGATGTGATGAGGAGAAAGGACGAGCCACTAAGGCCTCCATAGTAGCACGCAAGTCAGCCGTGGTGGCCTTGTGAGAATGCCGGCGGAAAATGGCAAGTCGTCGCTCATAAATGTGCAAGAAACGTGCAGTACGAATGATAGCATCATTCCACCAAACAATCCAGCCCATACGGCTAGAAGGACGGCACTCTAAATTCCACACTCGAAGAATGTGGGCCAGGGTGGGCTTGTGACAGAGCAGAGACGTGTTCAAGAAGAATTGAGTCTTACACGTGCGAGGTTGACAAGACATCCACTCAATGCGAAATTGAATTGGGAAGTGATCCGAAAGGGCCACATCCACTAACGGCTTCATAGGCAAGGCAGAGCTCCTGAAAGAAAAAAAATATTGTGTCGAGATCATGGCACGATCAAGGCGTTTAAAGACTCTGTCAGAACCAGCCCTGTAATTACACCAAGTGTGCCAGAGGGAATGAGAATGGTGGTAACTCAAGTTGGGATCAATTTATTGCGCATATAGAACCACGCCTCCCTTTCATCCGCAGCCCAACGAAAAGGCACAGTGCCATTCTTATCGTACATCATTTCAACCATGTTAAAATCCCCACAGAGCAACCAGGTGTCAACTGGCAAAGAATCAACAATCCAGCGCCAAAGCAAGCAACGTTGCACAGCATCATTAGAGGCATAAATATTAATAATCCCGAAGGAGTGATTCTTAATATTGAGAAGAATCCAAATAGCCCGCTGGGAGGGGTCTACCCCATGGTCAACCGTATAAGGAAGCAAACATGGGGCCAAAAGAGTAACAGCTCCACCACGACCAGCCTCATGCAGAGTGCAAAACATAGTACTAACTGGCCAAATAGAGTGACAAACCAAAGTAAGCAAAAAACCTGAAATTTTAACTTCTTGGAGACAAACCACTTCAATTTCTGGACAATTCTTCAAAGTATTCCTAACAGAATACTTCCTTGAGAGGTTTATGAGACCTCGAACATTCCGTGAGAGAAAATTCATGGAAAATCTTCCATGCTTGCAAAATCCCGGTCCTCTTCACCCAGGGAAGAGAATTTATTCTTCAAAAACTCTTGCAGAACTGAACCTATTTGAATAGAGGGAGAAAATCTTCGTTTTTTTGGCACATATTCACCTTCTTCCGGTGGAGGATATGGGTTGTGAGAATGCCGCTAGGTCCCCACCGAGGAGGACAAAGCCGGTTGAGCACATAAAATAGTAGCAGGCTGGAGCGCGACCTTCGGTCTAAGCTGTAGAACAGCAGAAGCCACTCCTGAGGGAGTAGCGGTCCCCTTCGCTGAAGGGTTTGAAATCTGTTGGGTCAGTATTGGGGCCTTGGGAGCTGACCCAGTACCAGCTAGCTTATTCTTCCGGTTTGTGATCATAGTCCACTTTGTGTCTGCCTTAGTTGAAGGCTCTATCGGATGATGCTTTTCAGAACCCCGTGGCTAAGAGATAGTATGGAGAACTAACAAAGGGTAGTCCCTAATCTTGTGATCAGCTGATTAGCACCGGTAGCACGTGTTGGGTAGGTTAAAATATGTGATTTTCTGGGAGTGGAAAATATCCCCAATTTGAATGTCTATAGACTCTTTCAAATCCTTGGATAAATCAACTTCCACACAAACCCTCTTTTGAGGACAGGCTTGAAAAAATTTATCAGGTTTGATGCAAACAACCTTCCCCAAAGAGGAAGCAATATGGTGCAAGAAGGGCACACATGGCAAGAGCAACCTGGGAAACTCAATCCAAACCAGAACATGCATTTTGGTGTCCTCTGAGACAGCAAAATCCTGGGTCCAAGCCTGGAAAACCAACAAGGAGGAACAAACATACAAAGGTCCATGACCCAGAATAGCTTGGACATGACTGACTTCCGCAAAACGGAACAAAAAAAAACCCTTGCTCAGGTTTTGGACCATATCAAGGCAAACCCCATGAGGGACCCAGGCCTTGTTAACCCAATCTTTTAGCACACTTTCGGGGGGAGTCCTCCCAACAAAATAACCCACAAGGGTGTGTTGTTCAAGCCATTGACATGCAGAATCAAAATCAGGTAAAGGTAAAACTACATCAGCAGGGGCGTCAGAATGCTTACCTTGTGAAAGACTTTTGGAATAAATTTCCAAGGGCGTTTGTTCGGTGGGGGAGCCATTAACCTGCGCTGACGAACTGCTAACACCAGCAAAAATTGTCGGGTTAGAGCCGGTTGAAGGCATAATAAACCCCTAAAACCATAGTAAATGCGGTCGTACTCAATGAAGGAAACAATTTCCTGCACAAGAAGCGCAGTATGACGTAAGAGGGGCCACGAATGACCTCAAAAAACACAAAACCCTAGCAGAGCTCATGCCAATCTAACACGTTTTCAAAAAAAAAAAAAAATTAGGAAAAAGTATTTTGAAAAAGAAGAATATGGTTGAAATTACAGGAGAAACTTCGTCAACAACCATTTTCCATTTTGTTTACAGATATTATCAAGAATAGATTGTTGATTTTACATATTTTCCTTTATCCTTCTTA
The DNA here is from genome assembly GCA_007115665.2 of Sequoiadendron giganteum. NCBI lineage: Eukaryota > Viridiplantae > Streptophyta > Pinopsida > Cupressales > Cupressaceae > Sequoiadendron > Sequoiadendron giganteum. Next base: position 639,558,661 of record CM021101.1, on the reverse strand, counting down.
ATTAAAATCAGTTTTTTTTTAATGAAATCATGAACCCTTTGTTTGTGATTACTTCCAAGAGGGAGTTGTGACCACATTTTGCAACTGTCATTCCTTCATATCAATCAAAGATATATATATATATATATATATATATATATATATATATATTTTATATTTGTAATTCCTTAAATAAAATAATATAAGTAATTAAATAATTATTATTTTCCAAAGAATTTTTAATTGTTTTGATTATCGAATAGTACTATTTTCTTGATAAATACCAAGTAACCCAAAATAATTAGGTTTTTAAAAAGGGGGTTGTGACAAGCTCCCTCTTTTTCTCCTTCCGCTTCAATTCCACTCACTTCGATTTTGCATCCGACTCCTCCCGTGAATGTTGATGACCCTCACCCTAAAAGGGTATAGGTGTTCATCGCTCCCTCAATGATGCCCCCTCTTTTGATGTCCTTTTTGGACATCCATCCATTTTCTCAACTTGAGGACATGCCAAACACCATGGTGGTGTCTGTTGTGACTATGTGCACTTCCTCCTTGCATTCCACTTTTTCTATGGGGATTCTGCATCCTTCGTTGAAGCATAAGTTGGAGGATGACCTCACTCCCAATGGAGGTCAAAAGAAGGGATCACCTTCTTCAAAGGGGAGTTCTACTTTGGCTTGCACCATCCTTGTAACAAAGGCGGTCCCAACATCTCCTAATTTTGTCACTATCCCTCTTGACGAGGTCAATGGTGAATCTCGAGTGCCTCCTTTCTCTCCTACCTAGTTAACACGTGACACTTCTATTAAGTGCAAGTTTAACTCGATGGATGATGTCCTAAATTTGTCAACAATCTTTACAAGGTCAATGAATTTTACCTCATAGGAGTTGAGTGAACGAGACCTTGAGGGGCATTCTTCCTTAGCTCTTGTCATAGAAGAGTTGGGGGGTGCTCCCCTCACCATCACACCCTTGCAAGCTCATCCAACCTCCCCATATGATGATCTATATTGGGAGAACAACAACCTCCTGGTTGATGAGGACTAGGGGAGTACCTCTTATTTATCTGTAGATTAGATTTTTGTGTGTGTTGTGTTTCCCCAATGCTTATTTTTATGTGTTCCTGGAGAACCCTTGTCACCCTTGTAGGTTCTTGGATAGAGGAGTGAGATTGTGTCGTAAAGTTCTTCTATATGTCTCATCATTCTTCTATATGTTGTAACTTGATTTTAGACAATTAAGGATGATGCAAAGTGTTGGGTGCATTCAAGCCTCCCTTCTATGTTGACCCAATTTTTTATTTTTATTTTTTCTTCATGTACTCTTCTTCAGATTTGGAAACTTTGAGGATTAATGATCTTTCATTCACACATATATCACGAGTTAACTATAACAACTTATTTGACCTTGAACTCTTGGATCCCTCTGTCTCTTGATCTCTTTGTCTCTTCTTTTTACTTTTTTTCTTTATCTTTGCTTGCCTCTCTTTTTTCTTTTTTTGTGATGTTACATGGTGCTTATGTGTTGTCCCTCACATGCATGCAAACATTCCCACATTTACATCTCGCTATGTCTCATGGGCCACAACATCACTACCTTTTCTTTTCTTCCTTAGGATGCCATGTGCTTCTTGGATCTGCATGCACCATCCTAAGGGGGATACTGTACTCTGATTTTCAAAAAGGTGCATTCGATGGCCAAATAATCCGTTACTAGAAATTTTACACTTTTCAAAAATCACATCCTTCAACAAGGATCTCCTTAGCAAGATTTTCTTTTGAAAATAAATTCATAGAAAAAAGAATAAAAAAATTATCTTCGAGAAGGCCATTCTTTTTCTCGGATTCTTTGACGAAAGAGATCTCTCAAAAGGATTCCTTGATGACAAGATCATTTGCAAAAAAAATTATTCTTTTCAATCAGAGTGTCCCTTTGATCGAGCCCCTTACTATCTTGAAGGGTTCCCGAGAGACCCCTTTGAAAGCTTCTCCTTCAATTTTTTTCTTTGGGATATGTCTGTCTATCCAGGTGTGATTTTTTCTTGCCTAACATGTTTTATTTATAGCTTAACATGTCCTTTGAAGGACAAAGCACTTATAAAGCTGCTTTTACAATCAAGCTTGGAGGACTGAGCACCTCGTCAAGCTTGCCTTGTAGAACTGTGCACCTGTAAGGACCAATCAAACTTTGCAGATCATTTCATTTCTGCCCCCGTAGGACTGAGAACCTATGGAACCCCCTTTGTAGTGTTGCAAGAATGGAAAGGTTGAAGGTGTTGTCATTGATGTCAACTAGTCAATTGGTTATCAGCTGATTGCTATTGTCATTAGTGTCATGGTTACAAGTTGTTGGCTATGTATGTTGAGGATATTGAGAAAATTATAATGGAGATATGTTGCAAATATTTTATAGCTGCTTCGGGTTTTGCTCAAGATTTTCTCCTATATTTGTATGGTTTAGATTTGTTGATATTGGTTGTTAGAAGATGTTATATCTAGATTTTTAGTTGTTGATTCATTTTATAGTGTGAGTTATGTTCACTAGTTGTGAACTATAGTTTTCTATGTTGTTGGTCTAGATTTCTCTTTGATGACGTCTTATGGCTTGGGGTTCTAGAGTTGATTTACCTTGATTGTATTGAAGATAATTTTAACATTTGAAAAGTTCTTGCTTAATGGTTCTATGTGTTTTACACTGGTTTGGTTGACCTTTTGTGAAATACTATTCTCAAAGTTGATGAAGTGTGTTAGATCTATTTGGGTCCCTATGAAGCATGTGTTTGGGTCACCCTCATTCTAATTCCACCCTAAGATCTTTTGGCGCCAGCCTAATTTGAATTTGGATTTGGATGGCCGAATTTGGATATGTTTCAAAGTTGAAGATAGTATAAATATAGGATGAGGTAATGATAGAAAATATATAAGAGCAAAGAAAAGAGATAAGTGGAAAAGAAAAAAGAGAAAATAGATGCAACATTGATGTGACTTCAGTGAGTGTGTGTGATGCGAGTGTGGTAGATTAGTGTGAAGCCTTAATGTTGAGTTTCCAAAAGTAGTGAGCTAAAGGAAAAATTTATCATTCATTCCTATCTACAAATGACTATGGTGGAATCCATTGTTGTATTGAGATTGTCTTCTCTCTGTAAAAATTCTTCTCTATCTTCTTTGTATCTCTATAATAGTGCGCTCTCCGGGTTGTTAGCACTATTGGACAACAAGTCCTTATTTTGGTAGTGAGCCTTGTTTCATAGGCAGTGAGTCTTTTTGTAATCAGTTTTGATATTCTATATAGTGTGAGTTAACCCTCACCACAATTTTTTCCCTTATTGGGTTTTTCATGTAAATATGGTGTTGTGTTTATGTGTTGGATTTAAGTTTTTGCATTGACATTTGATGATTAATCATTTAAGAAGTGTTAAGAATTAGTTTTGATGATTGAGGTAAAGATTAAATCTATGACAAATGATTTGCCCCCGGTCCCCCCTCCCCCCGCCCTCTCAGTTGTCTTGGTCAACAATTGGTATGAGAGCATGGTTCCTTGGTGAAAATCTTAACTACTTGAGGAAGGTCCAAGGTGGATGGAAAAATGATTTATGAGTATCTAAGGTTTGATGGAACTAATTATGCTATCTAGAAAATACTGATGGAAGAATATCTAGAGTATTGTGGATATGATGTGGTCAAAGCTTACAAGAACCCTTACACCCCTCCTGCTAATGGTCTGAGTATGCCTAAAGAGATCAAAGCACATGAAGTAAACAATATGACAAAGTACATCTTGAAGAATTTTTTGGTACATTCTGAGTTGATTAAAGTTTAGAATTTGAAGACTGCTAAGGAAGTCTAGAATGCTTTAGAAAGAGTGCATGAAGGTGATGAAGGAGTTAAAGAGGAAAAATTGTAAAATTTAGAGATATAGTTTGAGCTTCTACATATGTCTGAAAATGAGAATGTTAAAGCTTGTGTACAAAGATTGGATGAGATAGTGGCTGGAATGCAAGGACTTGGTGCTACTATAGATGAAACTAGAATTGTAAAGAAGATATTTAGGACTCTCCCTGATGCTTATAGTGAGAAAGTGTGTGCTATTGAACACAATATAGATTATAAGACCCACACTAAAGATATGTTGTTGGGATTTTTGACATCTTATGAGATAAGAAAGCCTAGTCTGAAGAATGGATCCAAATCAAAGACTACTTTTAAGGCGACAAAAGCTGAAGATCTAGATGAAGAATAATTTGATGAAATTGAAGCTAACTTTGTAATAAGGATGAGGAAAGGATCTAGAAACTATGAAGGTAATTTTCCATTTAAATACTTTAGCTGTGTAGAAATAGGTCATTATGTTGCAAAGTGTCCAGAAAGAGCTAAGAGAAATAAACAAAGATATGGAAAGGAAAAGAAACAAAAGAATATTATTTGAATGAGAATGCTAGTATTTCTAACAAAAATTCTAAGTATGAAGAACCTAACGACAATAAATGCTTGTTCTTGGAAATTAAGGATGAACCTACTTCTGCTAATTCTGAAAAATAGGTAAAAGAAAGCCCTCTAAAGAAGGAAAAAAATGAAGGTACTGTTATCTCTACCCTACATGCTAAACAAGAAAATAATTACTAGGTAGTTGATAGTGGTTGTTCACATCACATGACTGGTGATAAAATTAAGTTTGTTAAGCTTGAAAAATATGATGGAGACTTGGTTATGTTTGGAGATGATACTAGTGCTAAAATTTGTGGGATAGGGAACATTAAGTTTTTATGGCAAGCATAATATTGACAATGCCTACAATGTTAAGGGTTTAAGGCATAATATTTTGAGTGTTGGTTAGATGCGCAGTAAGGGATATGATATTGTGTTTAATGATGAAATATTTGAGATCCAAAAAGGATCAAAAACATTGATTGTTGCAAGAAAGAACATTGAAGGAAATATCTATCAACTGAAGGGTGTTGATGAACGATGTTTTATGACTCAAATTAATGACAGATGGCTATGGCATAGAAGAATGTGTCACATGAATTTTGAAAACTTGGTAAGGATTAGTGTTGTTTGGGCCATGAGAGATTTACCAAGAATTACAGAGCCTATTAATGCTATGTGCAAAACTATCAATTTGGAAAGCAAGAAAGAAATGATTACAAATCAAAGGAATAGTCTACTATCAGACCACTGGATTTAGTTCATATAAATCCTTTATGGTCCTACAAGAGTGAGAAGTTTGCTTGGTGAAAGGTAAGTTATGCTTTTAATTGATGTTTATTCTAGATATACATAGGTTACATTTATTAGAGAGAAATCTAATGCATTAGATAGATTCAAGATATTCAAAGCTATGGTTGAAAATGAAGTAAACTTGAAGATAAAATTCTTAAGGTTAGATAGAGGTGGAGAATTCATCTCCCATGAGGGTATGTGTAGGATCATCATGGAAAAAATAGGCCCTTAAGTGGCAATAAAAAGATAGAAAATCAGAGTTAGACAACTTGACGTAAAAAAATGAATAAGTTATCTATATTATTTCAAAAAAATGTAAAAATAGAATTTGTAGAAAATTGAATGTAGTTTATAAACTATTAGACCTTTTTAAAAAAAAAAAAACTATTTGGTGAAAATTTGAAATTTCAATGTAGTAGTATTTAAATTTCAGGGTAAAAATAAGAAGTAGGTGTCTGTCTGACCACCCTAACCACAATAAAATGATAATATTTTTTTATAATATTTTAGATATAAGTAGAGGACTCATGTCCCGATGTGATGCATATTTTTTAATAATTTTTTTCTAAGTAAATAATTAATTATGACTTTTTTATTACAAATTTTAAAAAATATAAAAGTTCATCTGTCTAACCACCTTAACTTGGTAAAAAAATCATGAAATTCAATTTTGTTTTTTTTAATCCTATAGTATACAAATCATAGAATGTGACGCATGTTTCGGATTCAAAAAATGTGATACCGTTTGAAAGTTATAGATGTTTTTCAATCAGCCTATCAATCAGGACTTTATTCATAATTCTAATAGAAAATGAATAATAATTATTTATTAAATTCAAATTAAAGCATAATTTATATTGGTGCAAAGTTGAGAATCTCCTCTAAAAACCCTTTTTGTTTCATCAATTTTGGGGAAAAAGAAAGTCGTCAGCCACATGGGTCATCATATGGCTTACATATCACCACTTTTTGGCCTGTCATGATCTTGCACATACCCATGATTTTAATATGTTTTGTGAAGTGCATGGAATAAAAAGAAAGTTGTTTGCTCTGAGAACTTCTCAGTAAAATGGAGTTGTAGAAATGAAGAACAAAACAATTCAAGAGGTTGTTAGATCAATGATTACTAAGGTCGGGTTACCAAAATTTTATTGGAAAAAAAATATTCATATTGATGTTTATGTATTCAATCGAGTTCAAGAAAGAGAAAATAGTACAAAAAATCCCTATGAGTCATGGCATCGAAGAATTCCTACTGTTAAGTATTTCAAGGTATTCAGAAGCAAGTGCTATATCAAAAGAGATGAAGAAACTTTGGGTAAGTTTGATGTAAGAAGTGATGAAGGAATTTTTCTTGGATATTCTAGACTAATAGCAAAGCATACATATGTTTCAATAAAATATTGAGAAAGATTGTAGAAAGTTCAAATGTCAAGGTTGATGAGATAGTGAAGAATTCTATTGACATTGATGGATATGAATCTCATGAACTTGATCGTGTAAGAATTGAATAGATTGTGGAAGAACAGGAAAAGGATGAGCAAGAAGAGAAGAATGAACATAATGAAAGAGAAGAAGGTGCTCCGATGATGTCCCCTAAGACACCTAGATATGTACAGAGGAATCATTCAAAAAATCAAATTATTGGAAATAAGACAAAAGGAGTATTAACTAGAAGCAAAACTATTGCTGAAGTGAATTTGTGTTTACTTTATGAGATTGAACCAAAGACTGTAAGTGAAGCTTATAAAGATGAACATTGGATGGAAGCTTTGAAAGAAGAACTTATGCAAATTGAGAAGAATCAAACTTGGGAATTGGTCCCAAGACTGATAGATAAAAACATCATTGGATTGAAATGGGTATTCAAAAATAAGTTGAATGAAAATGGAGAAGTTGTTAGAAACAAAGCAAGGCTCATGTATAAAGGTTACTCACAAGTAGAAGGAATATATTTTCAAGAAAAAATTTCTCAGGTAACAAGTTTGGAAGATATAAGGATGTTCTTGGCATTTGCTGCTCATAAAGACTTTAAGGTCTATCATATGGATACCAAGCCAATATTTTTGAATGGTGAGCTAGAAGAAGAGGTTTGCATGGAACAACTAGAAGGATTACAGTTTTCAGATCAACCGAATATGGTGTGGAGTTTGAAGAAAGATTTATATGGATTGAAGCAAGTCCTAGAGCTTGGTATGAAAGGTTAGATAGGTACTTGATTCAACAGGGTTTCAAAAAAGGTATGGAAGATAGTAATCTGTATTTTAAGATTGAAAATGATAAAATATTGATTGTAGTTGTGTATGTTGATGACATTATCTTTGGAGGAAATTAAAACATGTGCAAAATGTTTGCATAAGAGACACAAAAATAATTTGAAATGTCTATGTTTGGAGAGATGAATTTTTTTCTTGGGTTACAGATCAATCAAATAGAGAAAGGAATCTTTATTTCACAGTCTAAGAATGTGAGAGAGATGTTGAAGATGTTTGGGATGGATGGTTCCAAACCAGTATGTACTCCTATGGTGTCTGGTTACAAATTGGGTAAAGATGATGATTCACTTAAGGTTGATCGAAGCAAGTACAGATCTATGGTTGGTGGACTATTGTGTTTGATTGCTACTAGACCAGATATTATTTATGTAGTTTATCTTGTGGCTAGACTTCAAGAAGATCCTAAGGATCACATGTTACTACTATTAAAATAATTTTCAAATACTTGGATGGATTTCTAGATTATGGATTATGGATTATCCTAGACATACTAACTTTACTTTAAGTGCTTATACAAATGTAGATTGGATTGGATGTGTAGATGTCAGAAAGAGTACAAGTGGTGGTGCATTATTTATTGGATGTAGATTGGTGGCATGGCTGAGTAAAAATCAAGATCCAGTCTCCTTATCTATTTTTGTAGTTGAGTGTATTACTGATACATCTTGTTGTACACAAGTTCTATGGATGAAACAAACATTGAAAGATATCACATTGGTGTATGATAATTCTATATCTATTTTATGTGATAATAAAAGTGCAATTAAAATTTCAAAGAATCTTATGATGCACTTGAGGATGAAGCATATATTTACCAGATATCATTTCTTGAGATAAAAGATCACGGAGAATGAAGTAAAGATTGAGTATGCTTCGATGAAGGATCAGGTGGCTGATATTTTCATGAAGGCTCTTCCTAAAGATACTTTTGAGTGTCTCTAAGAGAAATTAGGGGTCATTGCCCCTCCTTTCTTGAACTAGATGCTTATGGAGATGCATTATTCTGGTGGATCTATGGATCTATCTTTCTTCTAGACTAATGTTTTGGTGGCTACCTCTTAAGGGGAGCAGGTAGTATTAGGTGTTGTCATTGTGTGTATTATGTTTTCTATGTCAAAAGAGAAATCAATTTAAAATATCTTTTGCTTTTTCCATTGATGCCAAATGGGGAGAGGAGGCATGTGAAAAAGATTAAAAATAATAATACAAAAAAATGAAGAAAAAAAGGAGAAGAAGCATGTGAAGAAAAAGAGGAAGAATAAAAAAGATTATCTACTAAGGGAGAGAAACAAAAAGAAAAATCTTGAGAAGTGTAATTAGAGTTGTATGTTGTCTTTAATGGTTCTTCACATCATGTGTTGTCATTGTATACAACTAAAATTGGTCATATTATAATAAGTCTGTTAATTAATTAAATAAAAATTTAATTAATCTTCTAAATTCAATCTACATATAAATGAATTTAAATAATTTATTTATATTGTTCATTTTATACATTCCTTTATCTTAATTAAATAAGTTTAGTTACTTATTTAATTTAATCACTTTTCCATTTCTTCTTAATTAATTAAATGAATTTTATAATTTATTTAATTTAATTATCACATTGCTTTATTTCAAATAAAGTAAATATTCTTCTTTTTCCAAAATCATTTTTCTATTTCTTAATTAATTAAATAAGTTTTACAATTTATTTAGTTTAATTATCGCATTGCTTTAATTTGACTTTTTAATTCAAATAAAATAAATATTCTTCTTTTTCCAAAATCATTTTTTTCATTTCTTCTTAATTAATTAAATGAATTTTATAATTCATTTAATTTAATTATCGCATTGCTTTAATTTGACTTTTTAATTCAAATAAAGTAAAGATTCTTCTTTTTCCAAAATCATCTTTTCCATTTCTTCTTAATTAATTAAATAAGTTTTACAATTTATTTAATTTAATCATCACATTGCTTTAATTTGACTTTTTAATTCAAATAAAGTAAAGATTCTTCTTTTTCCAAAATCATCTTTTCAATTTCTTCTTAATTAATTAAATAAATTTTATAATTTATTTAATTTAATTATCGCATTGCTTTATTTCAAATAAAGTAAATATTCTTCTTTCCAAAATCATAAAAGCATCTTTAAATCTTCTAAAAATCCATCTCACATATAATTAAACATTTTGAAATATTTAATTAGAAACTTCTTATCCACATCCCACTTATAATTAAATATTTTTTTAATATTTAATTAGAAGCTTCCAAATCCACATGTCACATGAAATTAAATAATTTTATTATTTAATTATTTTCAACCAACAAAACTAACTCAATAACTAAACTTGACAAATGACAAGTTTCCTCTATTTTTCAGTGAAAGGTTTTATGGGAAGGAACATCTTCTTGCTTTCTTTCTATTTTCCAAATTCTTCATCTCTCACCATTCATCTTACCAGACTGAATCTCAACCGTTGCTCTTTTCCAACTAAGCTTTTGCCTCCAAAACTCTATAAATACAACGTCTTTGTGCTTTGAAAGGATCTTTAAAATATTGAAAATCTTAAATCTTAGATCTTTGTGAGCATTATAGTTGCATGTATCCAACATTTAGCAATCATGGTAGCATAATCTTTCATAGCATTTTAACTTCATATCTTAGCTTAATCATCTCATATCATTTAGCAATAGTGCATAATCTCGTTCTCTACGTTGTCATTCTACCAAGCTACTACTTACACGATCTGAGAGCCAGCAACTTACAATGAATCCTTGGAGATAGAGGACAATGAGACGTTTTTAAAGAATCTATTGTGTTTAGAGTTTTCATCTCTTTAAATTAGATTTATGTAATATAATGTCGCATTGGTGTGTTTGTTTAATTATTAATTGATACCACATATTCACACACATTGTCATCAATGAAAAAGGGGGATATTTTTGCAAGAATGAAAAGGTTGAAGGTTTTATCATTGATTTCAATTGATTATCAACTGATTACTATTGTCATTAGTTTCATGGTTATAGGTTGTTGGCTATATATGTTGAGGATATTGAGAAAATTGTAATGGAGATATGTTACAGATGTTTTGTAGTTGCTCTATGTTTTGTTTCAAATTTTCTCCTATATTTGTATGGTTTAGATGTGTTGATATTAGTTGTTAGAAGATGCTATAGCTAGATTTTTAGTTGTTGATTTATTGTACAATGCGAGTTATGTTCACCCTTTATCCAAATTTGTAGCTGCTGATTTGTTGTACAATGCGAGTTATGTTCACCAGTTGTGAACTATGGTTTTTTGTGTTGTTGGTTGAGGTCCAGGAGAAATGTTGTTGGTCCATATTTCTCTTTGATGAAGTACTATGACTTGCAGTTCTAGACTTGAGTTGCCTTGATTGTATTGAAGATTATTTTAGTATTTGGAAAGTTCGTGCTTAATGGTTCTATGTGTTTTACATTGGTTTGGCCGACCTTGTGTGAAATACTACTTTCAAAGTTGGTTCAAAGCGTGTTGGATCTATTTGGGTCCCTGTGAATTATGTGTTTGGGTCACCCTCATTCTAATTTTACCCTAGGATGTTTTGGTGATGACCTAATTTAAATTTGGATTTGGATGGCCGACTTTGGATGTCTTTTAAAGTTGAAGATGGTATAAATATAAGATGAATTAATGATGGAAAATCAATGTGAAGCCTTAATGTTGAGTTTTCGAAAGTAGTGGGATGAAGGCGAACTTTACGACTCATGCATGTTTGTGAGTGACTATGATGGAATCCTTTGTTACATTGAGATTGTCTTCTCTCTATAACAAGTCTTCTTTGTCTTCTTTGTATCTTTGTGGTAGTGAGCCCTCTAAGTTGTTAGCCCTATTAGACAGTGAGTCCTTATTTTGGTAGTGAGCCTTGTTTCACAAGAAGTGAGCCTTTTTGTAATCAGTTTTGATATTCTCTATAGTGAGTTAATCCTCACCATGGTTTTTACCTTATTGAGTTTTCCACATAAATCTAGTGTTGTTGTTTTTATATATTGGATTTAAGTTTCTACATTGGCATTTGATGATTAAATATTTAAGTAGTGTTAAGAATTAGTTTCGGTGATTGAGGTATAAGATTAAATCTGTGACAACTGATTCACCCCCCCTCTCAATTGTCCTCTTCAACATGTAGGATTGAGCACTTTCTTTCTGTAGGATAGAGAACCTACAAATATTTTTTTCACATTATGTGGGACCAAGCATTTGTGGAATCAATTTTTTAGGACATAGCACTGGTAGAGTTTTTTCTCACCTTCTATAGGACCAAGTACCTATGGAACCACCTCTCTCTCTTACATGTCTGGGCATGTCAAATTATGGTCTACTTCCTTGATGGTTCAAGTATATGCTCTTTAGCTTTTTTTTCTACTTTACCTCACATTTGATAACATATATGCTCACTAAAGTGGGGGAAAAATTAATGGAGAAAATTTGAACCCCTAGGAAAATTCCCCATTTGCATCATCCCTACTTTAGAAAATGAAAATTTGATGATGCTAATCCATGTCGACCATCTCTCCTCATCCAGCCTATAACTCATTTTCATATCGGTGGAGGAAATTTTTTAGGGACACATGCACGCCACACAGCCATCCTAACATGATTCCTACCTTTGGAATCTGTAAAGGTATTATGTTTATCCATTAGAGATGAAGTGTAATGTCTCTATCTCCCTTGAATGATTCCAAACAACCTTTTTTCCTACTCCTTTTCATTCAAATTTCCTAATTCTTCATTCTATCCAACTTATTCACCATTCTTGGACTCTTGACTAAATTATTCATGCTCTCTTGATCAACTCTCACACTTCAAGCTTCACCACCACTCCATTGTAGTTTAAAGGTTCTAATTTTTTGGATCCTCCACTACATTTGTTGCAACAATTTTCTTGTTGGAGAACTTGCAAGCTCACTCCTTCCTCTACTTTATTTTAGAGCACATAGTTTTGAAGGTGATATCTTCCATTATCATTAGATTTTGCACCATTGTATCTACATAGTATCATATTGTTGTTTGTGTTCTTTCTTGGCATCTCTCTTTCCATACATTTATTTATCATTTTTCGTACTCGTTGCTATCTGGCTATCCATGGAGGTGGAAACACCAAAGCAGGGGACTGACAAAGGAAGCACTATAAATATAGCCCCAAAATTTTCCTTGGTATTATGTGTGTAGGTATTCTCATGTGGATCTCTTCGAAGATTCGATTCTCAGATAGAAAGGTCTTCTTTTCTCACCTCTTCTTCATCAATTCAGGCATAATTTAGTTAATGTATTCTTCTTATTATATTTCATTTTTTTACTTGTCTATTATTCTATCATAGCATAAAACTTCATTAGTTAGGTTGATTAGTTAAATTTATAGTGTTTTAATCTATCTCTTAGACCTTTTATCCATATAGACACCAACACACCACTAAGACACCAAAATGCCTGTTGGGAAATATGGCTCATCTTAGAAAGAAACATCCAAGATCAGAAGTGCCTTTGGTACCTTTTATTTCATCAAATTTCCTCAAAGACACAAACTACTATGCCACAAGGCGAAATCAGACACAGTTCATTTCCCACATTAACCCTTAGAGAAAAATGAATGTTAATTAAACCAGTTCCAAACAACACCATTAAACATATTCAATCACACAAAACCATTAAACATGAAATATTGAATAGAAAACATGGACACACAAATTTACGTGGGGAAAACCCTTTCGGTAAAAAACCCCACACTCCTAAAGCCTAGATCGTCATTCTATTATTCAACAACAAAATATAGTTACAAATACAATTCAAGCTCTAATCCTTTACAAAGGTTACATCTTGTTCCATCTGGAGAGAATCTAACAGCATAACCTTACTTCAATCTCACCTCTCACTCACATTGCAGAACATTCAATGTTTTATAACGTTCATTCTCAACCAATAGGAAATAGTTCGGTTCAACTTTCATAGATAAATAGTTACAATAGTCAACAATCAATCACCTCTCTCCAACCTGGTAGTTTGACTTCTCCTTCATATACCACTTGTCATGGTTAGGTCCACCAAGACACGCGTACACCACTTGTGTAATTATGAAGAATCTAGATGGGAATCTATAACATTTCGTAACAAGTCTCCCGAAAAAGACTTAAATATTCAACTACCAGCATGACGTCACATCATCACCATTGACCAATCTTGCACGCCTCGTAGGAGTCTTTCAAGACCCACCACAAGAGGTGCAAGGTTGGAAAGCAGCGTTGGATCAATTATAATCATAATCGTTGATCAACACATTGTCGTGGTCCCCACTTCCATTGTGACTTGGACCATTGACAAGCCAAAGCCCATACAGTGTCGCTATGCTGCTAGAAAACTAAACCTCAAAACCTTTATAAGAGGTTATGAATTTCCCAAAAACTTGTGACTCGTCGACAACAAAGGGATCGCTATGTCACTTGAAACCCAAACTTCAGAACCTCTCTCGAAGGTTATGAATTTCTCAAAACCCATGACATGCCGATAACAAAGAGAACTTCAATGTCGCTAAGTCAAGAGGTTATGAAACTTTAGAACCCCATGACTTAAGTTAGGGAAACTTGAAATCCAACAACTTAACTAACAAACCATTTCCCACCAACATGATTTTGATTTGACTAGTAACTTTGTCATGGTGATATTCAATTGTCTGTTCAACAATGAGAGGCCCAAACACGAGTACGTTTGAGGCATAGTTTCTCAACATTTTCCCACTTGCCGAAGAATGTACTACCTACCAATCAATGCATGAATCCTCTGTATCACCTAGGACACTTGCAACAACATCAATAATGTCCACCATCTCAGGCTACAACTCCAGCCATCCTCCAAAGAAAAGAAACAAGCCATGGCATAAATTCACCAATCTAATCCGAGACACCAACATTAGAACTAACTGACAACAAGGGTTTCAACACACCACCACCACTCCACTATGATCACATGCTATACATAAGTAATATCAACTTCAAATCTCTAGACTAGAACACATACATGAAGCCATCCTCTAGAAAACAAGATAGAACACCAACTAGAACAACAACCAGAACACTGACTGCTCTCATCCAACTGATTAACCCATGCAACTGAAAATAGCACACACAACAAGTTCTACTCCATCCAATCACACATACCTCTAGGGTATCCACATCAGCAGACTCATTCCACTCCATAACCAACCCATCAACAACAAATACAAGCTCCATGTTCCAACTAGTCGAAGAAGACAAAACATGTCTAGGAACTCCCGTTGCATGGGTAATTTCAAACTTGACAAGATCAAGGCATATCAAGTCTACTAATAGCATAATATAGAGAGTGTAAACATGTAGTTTCAAGGAATCATCCACAATGATATGCACAACCTGTAATTAAATAACCTGTAAGAACAACTCTCATAAGAAGTCTTCACAGCTCTCCCAATTTATCCACACCCAACAAAAGAAAGAGAGTAAGAACCTCCATGTCATCACCCAAGAGCATGAGTGAAAACACATGACCACAAGCTAGTGATCACTACAGCTCCGACCAAATATCAAACCAATGTAGTGTAAAAATTAACATCCAAGAAGATAACCAAGACCAAAGGGAGAAAATTTGCACATCATATGCATGTAGATAAAAAACCTCCTACATACACCTCTTAATGCCAACTATGTCAAGTATTATCTCCTTCACAACACCCCAAAGAGAACAACATAACAAAACTCAACCGTTCAATCTCCAAGATAAAACACAACATATATATCATGTAATTATATGGATGTAAGCATTTGGGTAAGTGCATGGATTTGTAACACAATTTCGATGCCAAATTACAAAAAATCCCATAATAGGCCATATTTTGCTCACCAAATTTGGTACTCACTAAATTTGGCTTGGTAATATCAAGCCTATTTGGTGAGCGCCAAATTTCGCGAGTGAAAAATTTGGCGAGTGACAAATTTGGCGCTCACCAAATGGCTTGAATTTTTCAATGAATGAACAAGTGTGAGTTCTCTTTCTTTTTGCAATGACTTTTGGAATGTATTTTTCTAAACACTTTCATTTTCTCTTTCTCTGCTAGGGAAACTATATACATGAAATAAACATTTAAGTATAAGTTGAAATTTACATATGGGCATTTACTTTCTTATAGTTTAATTTATATTTCATGTATATAGGCAAGATTTTTAAGAGTGGTTTCAGATCTCTAGGAGTTATAATGCAAATTCTAGTTTTTGGAAGATCTTAAAAATTTCAAACTTAGTCAAATTTTCGTAATCAATAATTCAAATTTCAATAATCAAGAGGTCAAATTTTAGTAGTTAGCAAGTTGTATCATCTTTCTCTCTCACTCTCTCCTTCTCTCTACTCTCTATCTCTCCACTCCCTCTGTCTCTCTCCCTTCCTCCCTCTCCCCCCTCTCTCTCTCAGACACCCCTCTATTTCCTCCCTACATATGCCTTCCTCCCTCCCCTCTCTACTTCTCTCTATCTCTTAGGTTTCTCTACATCTCCTTCCCTCTCTACTCATCTTTATCTCCCCTCTCTTTCTCTCTTTACCTACCTCTCCCTCCATCACTTTGTATCTCACTTATGTCTCCCTCCCTACTTTTTTCCCTCTCTACTCTCTATCCCTCCTCTCCCTCCCTCTACCTCATTTCTCTCTCACTCTCTATCCCTCTCTTCCCCATTTTTCTCTCTAACTCTCTCTCTATCTCATAATTCTCTCTCCCTCCCTCTCACTCTCCCCTCTCTATCTCTCTCTCACAAACACAAACACAAACCTCTATCTCCCTCACTAACACTCCCTCCCTCCCTCCTTCCCTCTCTAATTATCTCTATCTCTCCTCTGCCTCCCTCTCTCGACCTCACCCTCCCTCCCCTTCTTTTTTTCTCTCCTCCCAATATCTCTCACCATTGTCCCTCCCTCCCTCCCCCCTCTTTCTCTCTTAATTTATCATTTTATCTATCTCACCATTCTCTCTCTCTCACTCACACACACACCTCTATCTCCTTGCCTACCTCTCCCTCCCTCCCCTCTCTACTCTCCATCTCTCCTCTCTCTTTCCCTCTCTATACCTACCTCTCTCTCCATCACTCTCTCTCCATCCCTCTATATCTCACTTATATATCATTCCCTACCTCTTTCCCTCTCTACTCTCTATCTCTCCTCTCCCTTCCTCTACCTACCTCTCTTTGTATCTCCATCCTTCTCTTTCTCTCTCACTCTCTCCTCTCTATCTCACCATTATCTATATCCCTAACTATCACCCCGTCCTCTCTAAATCACCATTCTCTCTCTCACTTTCCCTCCTTCCCTCTCACTCCCTCCTCTCTAAATCACCATTCTCTCTATCCCACTTTCCATCCTTCCCTCTCTATGTCTCACTTATCCATTTCTACCTCTCCCTCCTTCCAACCTCCCTCTCTCTCTCTCTCTCTCTTTATCTCTATTTCTCATTCTCTCCTCACCTCTCTACTCTCTATCTCACCATTCTCTCCATCACTCTCTCTCCCTCCTATCCCTCACTCTCTCCTTCCCTCTCTACCTACCTCTCCCTCCACTACCTACCACTCTCTCTACCTCTCTCTCCCTCCCCCCTCTTTCTCTCTTACTCTCTCCTTCCCTCTCTACTCTCTATCTCTCCACCTTCCCTCTCTACTCTATTTCTCTCTCCCCCTTCCTCTCTCCCCTCATTTTCTCTGCTCACTCTCTATCCCTCACACACAAACTTATCTCTATCTACTCCTTCCCTCTCCCACCATCCTTCCACTCTCTACTTATCTATCTATCATCTCTCTCTACATGTCCTTCCCTCTTTATTTATCTTTATCCCCCCTCTCCCTCTCTTTACCCACCTCTCCCTCCATCACTCTATATCTCAACCGTGTCTCCTCCCTACCTCTTTCCCTCTCTACTCTCTATCTCTCCTCTCCATCTCTCTACCTCTCCATCTCTACCCCCCCCTCTCTCTCTCTCTTTCTCTATCTCTTTCTCACACATACACACACTCACCTCTATATCTCTACCCCCCTCTCTCTCTCTCTCTTTCTCTATCTCTTCCTCACACATACACACACTCACCTCTATATCCTCCCTACCTGTCTCTCCCTCCCCTCTCTACTTCTCTCTATCTCTCCTCTCTCTAAGTCTCCTTTCCTTTCTAACTATATTTATCTCCCATATCCCTTTATTTACCCACCTCTCCCTTCATCACTTTGTATCTCACCTATGTTTCCCTACCTACCTAGGGTTGAGGGATTAAGGGTTAAGGGTTGAGAATTGAGGGTTGAGGTTTTAATGTATAGGGTAGAGGGTAGAGGGTTTAAGCGTTTAGGGCTTAAGGGTTGAGGGTTGAGGGTTGAGGGTTTATGGTTGAGGGTAGAGGGTTCAAGGTATAGAGTTGAGGGATTAGGGTTGAGGGTCTAATGTATATGGTAGAGGGCAGGGAAAAATTTAGTGGCGAATCTTCGCCAATTGGTGAATAATAGAAATCAGGACCTCCAAAAATGGCAAATAGTGCAAACTAAAAAGGAGACGGAATCACCAGGTTATTACAAAAAAATAATTTCATCTCGATTAATTCACCATGTAAACGATGCATCATTATTATTCGCCAATAGTTTATACCATAATGAAAAGTATTAATTATATTTGTCAGTAATATTATATTCCTCTAGTCAATTTTGGGGTAATATCGCCACTAATAATAAAATACTATTTAATTTTAGGGATACTTTAGTGGCTTAGCCTTGAATATGCATTTTATTTATTGCCATTGATTAGATTTTTAATTGGATGGTTATGAGTTGATTCCGCAACCTAATATGCATGTGCCTTTTCAAAGGCTTGCTGACGCCGAAAATTTGTTTTAGGCCACACGATTAAATCTAATCATGTGGTCCAAAAAAAATTTCAGGCCTCAACAAGCATTTTAAAAGGCACATGTGTATTAGGTCACAGAATCAACTCACAACCATCTGATTAAAAATCCCATTGACCCCACTGGTGGTTGCCGCCCCCAAGCCCCTACTTCAATATTACAAAAAACAAAAATATATGTGGGAACTGTGTCAATCAACTATGCAAATTTTTAAAGGAGAGATTAGCCATCTTAATTAATATTTTTAGTGATTATTCGCTAGGATTCACCAGTGTTATTATTATTTTTACCAATTATTCATTAAGATTCACCAGGATTTTACAAAAAAAATTAATAATGTGTATAGATTCGCTAGGAAAATTAATATTTTTTTCAAAAAAAAGGAAGGATTTGCTAGGATTTTACACCTTCGCCGAGGGGGGGTTTTCTTAAAGTTATCCCTGGTAGAGGGTATAGGGGTTGAAGGGTTGAGGTATTAGGGTATAGATTTAACTTGGGTTTAAGGGTGTAGGGTATAGGGTTGATGGTAGAGGGTATTGGGTATTGGGTTGAGTGTTTAAGGGTTTAAGGGTCGAGGGTATAGGGTTGAGGGTTGAGGGATTAGAGCAGAAAGGGAGGGAAGGATGGAGGGAGATTTGGGGGGAGAAGTGAGATAGAGAGAAGGAGAGAAGGAGAGAAGAGGAGGGAGGGATAGAGATATATGAGGGTTGAGGATCCAATGTATAAGATAGAGGGTTGAGAATTGAGGGTATAGGGTTGATGGTTTAGGGTATTGGGTTGAGGGTAGAGGATATAAGGTTTAAGGGTTTAGGGTTTAAGGGTTTAGGGTTGAGGATTTAGGGTTGAGGGTAGAGGGTTTAGGGTATAGGTCTAAGGGTATATGGTTGAAGGATTAGGGTTGAGGGTCTAATGTATAAGGTAGATGGTATAAGGTTTGAGGGTTTAGGGTTTAAGGTTTGAGGATTAAGGGATTAAGGGTTGAGGGTTGAGAATTGAGGGTTAAGGGTTTAATGTATAGGGTAGAGGGTAGAGGTTTAAGGGTTTAGGGTTTAAGGGTTGAGGGTTGAAAGTTTAAGGTTGAGAGCAGAGGGTTGAGGGTATAGGGTTGATGGATTAGGGTTGAGGGTCCAACATACAAGGCATAGGGTATAAGGGTTGAGGGTTTAGGATTAAGGGTTCAAGGTTGAAGGTAGAGGGTTTAAGGGTTGAGGGATTAGGGTAGATATTTTAATTGGGTATAAGTTTATATGGGTAGAGGGACTAGGGTTGAGGGTAGAGGGTATTGGGTTGAGGGTAGAGGGCAGAGGGTTTAAGGGTTTAGGATTTAAGGGTTGAGGGTATAGGGTTGAGTGTTTAAGGGTTTAAGGGTTGAGGGTATAGGGTTGAGGGATTATGAAAGATAAGGTGGGATGGATGGAGGGAGAGATGGAGGGAGAAGTGAGATAGAGATAAGGAGAGAAGAGGGAGGGACAAAGATAGATGAGGGTTGAGGATCCAATGTATAGGGTAGATGGTTGAGAATTGAGGGTATAGGGTTGATGACCTATATGATTTATGGTTTAGGGTATTGGGTTGAGGGTATAGGGTTGAGGGGTTAGGGTTGAGGTTAGATGGTATTGGGTTGAGGGTATAGGGCAGAAGGTTTAAGGGTTTAGGGTTGAGGGTTTAGGGATGAGGGTAGAGGGTTTAGGGTATAGGTTTGAGGAATTAGGGTTGATGGTATAGGGTTGAGGTATTAGGGTATAGGGTAGAGGGTATTGGGTTGAGGGTAGAGGGTTTAATGGTTGAGGGTAGAGGGTTGAGGGTAGAGGGTTAATGGATTAGGGTTTAGGGTAGATGGTATTGGGTAGAGGGTAGAGGGTATTGGGTTGAGGTTAGAGGGTTTAAGGATAGAGGGTTAATGGTAGAGGGTAGAGGGTTTAGGGTAGAGGGTTAAGGGTTAAGGGTAGAGGGTTAAGGGTTTAAGGGTTTAGGGTTGAAGGGTGAAGGTTAGAGGGTAGAGGGTTAAGGGTAGATGGGAGAGAGATAGATGGATTGAGTGAGTGAGAGAAACCTGAGAGATGGAGAGAGGGTAGGATGGAGAGACTTGAAAGAAAGAGAGAGGGAGGGAGTGGGATAGAGACAAATGGAGTGAGGGTTAAGGGTAGAGGGTTTAGGGTTTAAGGGTTAAGGGTTAAGGGTTAAGGGTAGAGGGGAGAGAGATAGAAGGAGTGAGTGACTAAGAGAGAGAGAGCTGAGAGAGGGAGAGGGGGTAGGAGGGAGAGTCTTGAGAGAGAGGGAGGGAGGGAGTGGGAGAGAGATAGAGGGTAGAGGGTTTAAGGGTTTAAGGGTTAAGGGTAGAGGGGAGAGATAGAGGAGTGAGTGAGTGAGGGAGAGATACTTGAGAGAGGGAGAGGGGGTAGGAGGGAGAGACTTTAGAGAGAGAGTGGGAGTGGGAGAGAGAGGGTAGAGGGTTGATGGTAGAGGGTAGAGGGTTTTAAGTATTTAGGGTTTTAAGGGTTTAGGGTTTAGGGTTAAGGGCAGAGGGGAGAGAGATAGAGAGAGGTGATAGAGAGATAAGTAGAGATAGAAAGAAAGTGGAGATATTGAGAGAGAGGAGGCAAGGAGTGAGAGAGAAATAGGTATAGAGGGACAACTAGGTGGAGAGAAGTAGATATGAAAGAAAAGATAGAGGGAGAGGTAGGGATGGAGAGAGAGCTGGGACAAAAACAAAGAGAGGTATAGGTAGATAGAGGGACAAGGAGATAAAGAGAAGTAGAGGGTAGAGTTGAGGGTAGAGGGTAGAGGGTAGAGTTTTCAAGGGTTTAGGGTTAAGGGTAAAGGGGAGAGAGATAGAGAGAGAGAGGAGGAGGCAACAACAGAGTGGGTGGAGCAGGAGGGAGAGGGAGAGATAGAAGGAGTGAGGAGCAGAGAGAGAGATCCGAGAGAGGGACAAGGGGTAGGAGGAGAACCTGATAGAGAGAGAGAGGGGAGGGAGGGAGCTGGAGGAGCAGATAGGAGGGCAGAGGGGAGAGGGAGGATATACAGGAGGGAGTGGAGTGAGAGAGACACTTGAGAGAGGAGAAGGGGTAGGAGGGAGAGACTTGAGAGAGAGAGGGGGAGGGAGTTGGAGAGAGATAGAGGGTAGAGGGTAGAGTGTTTAAGGGCTTAGGGTTTATGGGTTAAGGTTTTAGGGTTAAGGGTGTAGGGGAGAGATAGAGGGAGTGAGTGTGAGAGAGAGAGGGAGGGAGTGGGTGAGAGATAGAGGGTAGAGGGTAGAGGGTTAAGGGTTAAGGGTAAAGGGAAGAGAGATAAAAGGAGTGAGTGAGAGAGAGAAACTCGAGAGAGGGAGAGGGGGTAGGATGGAGAGAATTGATAG